>CM042175.1:33858966-33971466 GCA_023376005.1 Doryteuthis pealeii
AAACCAGTATGCAAATTAGCCACACCACATTATGTAAACCTTTATTTCTTAGTGATATATAAGACACATTACAGCGTTTTAAAACACACTAATAACATGAGCTGTTTTGAGGCAGATCTAACTCAGATTTTCATAGAGACATTGTTATTAAATAAGATTTATTCTATGTATATTAATGATTTTGACTATAAATTAAATATTCATGGATAAACTTATGCAATTCCTAAGGGTATTGTGATATAAGCAGTGACATAGTTTCAGTTACAAACAGACACCAAATTATAATAAGATTCTTTTACTCACCGAGAACAAAAATGTGTAAATTCTTATATGTATTTACCCAAATCTAGCTGCACGAGCAGGATGTAACACAAGGTCAATTTTTTTAACAGAGTTTAACCAGTTTGTATTCAGTTTTCCTTCTAGAATGGTTACCTTAGCAAGATTAAAGAGCCCAATAAAAGAAAAATGTATGTGTACCAATGTTCAATAAATGCTGAAAAAGTTTCATTCAATATGAAACGAAATATATTCTAAATTGATGGCTGTTTATATTGTTTTGTCCACACTTTTCCTCTATTCTCAACTACACACACATATATATATATATATGTGTGTGTATATAATATGTAATAATACATATATGTATATATATATGCATGTATATGTATATATATGTGTATATATATATGTATATATATATTTATATATAGGTGTATATATGTGTGTATGTAAATATATATGCACATATATATGCATGTATATGTATATATATGTATATGCATATATTTGTATATAGGTGTATATATGTGTGCATATATATATATATGTGTGTGTGTGTATGCATATATATATATGTATATGTGTATATGTATATGTGTATAAATATATATATATATATATTTATATGTATATGTATATATCCATGTGTATAAATATATTTTTATATGTATATATCCATATATATATATATATATATGTGTGCGTGTGTGTGTGTGTGTGTATTCTGTGCTATCATGCTGCAGGATGGTGTAGGCAAAACACTGTAACAAGCAGTTTATTTCATTTGTTTTTGTTATTTGTTTTATCATAAATCATCATTTTATTTGCATAGAATGATGTTTCTTACTTTCAAGAATTACATATATATATATATATATATATATATATATATATATATGTGTGGGGGGGGTGACGTATCCAAAACTTGGTAGTAAGCTATGATCCTATATGTGATTTCTAAGACACACTGTATTATTATTGTATGATCCAGTATGTATAAATACAGTGAATCTTTAAATCACTACAGAGAGCTCAATGTATAATAAACTTTTTAGATTATATACAGAGCAATATTTATCTTTGAAAGGAAGGAAAAACTCAACACCATAATTCCATAATAAATTTATTTCGACCAAAATTGGGGTTTTTATAAATCTAAGTTGATTTAACAAAGCTCCCCAAAATCAAGTCTCTGTTGTTAATTTGACTGACTACTATCCTCTAAAAAAACTTGGCCCTGAAAAATATTCTTTTTTCTCATTTGACTTCCTGTCCCCATGGTGACAGTCTTTTAATGTATACATTTTGTAAAAAAATTTTTTTTGAGGAGGAAGAAGATTCTACATTGATAAAATTTTTCTGGTATGCAATTCAAATTATTGATGATTATCCATCTGATGAGACTTGATTTTGGGGAGCTTTGTTAAATCAACTTGGATTTATAAAGGCCCCAATTTTGGTCGAAATAAATCTATTATGGAATAACGGTGTTGAATTTTTCCTTCCTTTCAAAGATATATATATATATATATATATATATATATATATATATATATATATATATATAATTTTTTCCTTTCTGATAAAAGTGTTAAATCCATGGATTTACTGCTGGAAGCCTTATAACTAAATATATATATATATATATATATATATATATATATATATATATATATATATATTGTTGAACTTCGCAGCCATTTTCTGTCTGCAAATCTTGTTCCAGGTCCTTTCAAGTTGCCAAATTAATGTCATTATATCAGGTGTCTTATTATGCACCTGTCAGACACCAGCTCAATAGCCCAACATTTAAAAACACACTCTTGTCCCAATACTAACTTCCGTAAAATACTCAATGACAACACTATCATTTTAGAAAAACAAACCTGTAAACAAAGACTAAAGATTTTAGAAGCCCTACATATTAGATATAAAAATCTTAAACTAAATAAAATAAACTTCAATAATAGTACTAATGTTCTAAAATGCCTGTAACTACATTAATAATTTATACAATAATAATATTAACAATAATAATAATAGTGGAAACAATGATAATGATAACAACAACAATAATTAGAATAAAACAAAATAAATACAACCCCTATATAAATAGAATAAAAAGCGTAATGGAACAACCCATTGTTGTATTGTTCTTGCTCTACCCTTGAAGATGGCCCACAATAGGGCAGAAAGTACACAGGAAATAAGTTATGGCAAATACATCAGCCAATTTTCACCAGATATAATCACATCAATCTGGCAACTTGAAAGATTTGCAGACAGAAAATGGCTGCGAAGTTCAACAAAATATGCCTTAAAGAAAAAATTTTGGTTTCATGCGACAACAATCGTCAGGTGAAGTTGTTACTTCTTCACCTGACGATTGCCTCACATGAAACCAATATGTTCATGAATGTTCCTTTGTCACCAAATAAATAGATATGTAAAACCTTTATATATTTATTTTATTATATTATATAACAGCTCTAATTTATATTGAGCACTCTACCAATAATACTGCCTTTTGTACACCGTTCCAGCAAAAGCTGAAACAGTGACAATCCCACACTATATATATATATATATATATATATATATACTTATACTTTTATATATTTGTCTTTTTTTCCAGATTGTTCTGAAGAACATCCATGTGAAGGATTAGGAGACCATGCACATTTTAGACATTTTGGAATGGCATTCCTCACCTTATTTCAAATCGCAACTGGAGATAATTGGAATGGAATTATGAAAGTAAGTAAATTATTAATTAAATCTCAATAATTATCAAATAACAGAATTGCAACTAGTGTAAAGTAATTTGAATTAATGGTAAATTGGAAAAATACAATTGAAGTTCATATATATATTTACCAACCTCTCTGCACGAGCAGGATGTGACATAAGGTCAATTTCTTAAAGCGGAGTTTAACATGTTTGAATTCAGAGTTTTCCTTCTCCTCGACTGGTTACCAAGCCATGGTTAAAGAGCCCAGTCTGCTGATAGCTGGAGGGAGAATTGGATTCATACTTTTCCCAAGGGTATTAGTGCCATGTGAAATGCACACAACTTTGTCCAGGAATTGAACTAAGCGTCAGATGAATTTACGGCCCAACTTAGATATGTAGCATAATTATTGTGGTCTCACGATGATTGAAAGGAAAAAGAGAAGAAAAAGAAATAAGAACAAAGAGAGGTTAAAGTTTGAACTCAGTGACCAACGAATGACCCCGGAAATAGATTTAAAAATAAAAAACGGAATGTCGGGTTTTGACCGGAAATGAATGTGACCGGGATGAGAAATAGAAGAAGAAAATCGTTTTCTTTTTTGCTTTGGCTCTAGTGGGAATCAGACGTGGCACCTGGTTTGCCGGATGGGTTTGAGATAGTAGCTGCGAACATGATTTACGACAGAGTAATTTGGCCGTACACCCTTTCTCTTTCTCTCTATCTTTCCTTCTCTCTGAAAAAGAACCCACATGCACCAAAGAAATAAACAGCTTCTTGTGACCATACAACCTGCATGTGTTGTTTCTGAACTAAAGACGACTACGACTACTAACGCCGACAGCTACGACAACTTAATTTTGGCCTATGTGACATACATCGTTCTGGTACATAGATTTTCCGAGTCGTGTTTCTGTCAGCAAATTAATGTAGATATTTGACATGCCCCTATATATAAACAAAAAAACAATTAAACAGACACACACACACACACTTACACATATTCAGTTAACCAATCCTCAACAATCCAACTTTCTAGACTGACACCTATGGTACCACCATCCACCATTCTGACACTCCCCATCTAGTGAGAAGAAAATCCACTAATCACCCCCAACCACCCCTCTCCCTACTGACGACCTTCTGTTTTCAGCATTTTGAGTATGTCCATCACTGAAGCGAGTACTGTATCCAGGTCCTGAAGATGGTCTAATAAGAGACCGAAACATTGCATCATCGACAATAAACATCCAGTTTCCATAACATCCCGTGTTTGTCTACCTTTCTCCACATGCCCCTATATATATATATATATATATATATATATATATATATATATATTTTAAATGTTTTTTTAAAGCTGGGCGTTATTACGAAGCATTAAAAATATATAAATGAATGAACTCGATATTATGGAGTATTGGATTCACTTATTTTTTAATTATTTTTTGTCATAAATTTTCAGGTTCGTTAGATACCCTTTATCAAATGAGTGTTATTACTGTTTAACGGCTTCCTTGTCTCTGTTGTTATCAACAGTGGTAGCGTCTGTGAAATATTTATAATAACGGAGAATTCCGATGTCTGCGTTCAATCCCTTCACGTGTGTTTGTAATTTTAGAATCCATTTAGTTTCTGATTGTTTTCTAGATTGCATTGTTGGAAATGCGTGTTCTAATAAAATGCATTTGAGGTGTGTAAGGTTGTGTGATAAGGTGTTAAAATGAAGTGCTATTGTACTATGCGGGGATTTGAGATTTATAGTGGATTTGTGGTTATTTAGTCTTAGTCTAAATATATATATTACTTTTTAATATAATTTAAACTTATTTGACTATTTTACTTTTTCTAAAAAGTGAATGACTCATGTATATATATTTTTGTTTTGTTTTAGGACACCTTGAGAGAGGATTGTGATGCATCAGATGACTGTGAGAAAAACTGCTGTGTCAGTCCGATTATAGCTCCAGTCTACTTTGTGGTCTTTGTGCTAATGGCACAGTTCGTCCTTGTGAATGTTGTCGTCGCAGTTCTCATGAAGCATCTTGAAGTAAGTTACACGCACCATTCATCCCAAAATTCCTCTTCTCCCCACATACACATACGTATCTCTTTTTAGAATCATCCCTATCCCTCCACACACCGCTTTGTTTGACGATGCATTTTTATTGTAAAAATTATTTCCAATGCATTTTTATATTAAAAATTATTTCCAATGCATTTTTATAGTAAAAATCATTTCCAATGCATTTTTATAGTAAAATCATTGTCCAATGGATTTTTATAGTAAAAATCATTTCCAATACATTTTTATATTAAAAATTAATTTCAATGGATTTTTATAGTAAAAATCATTGTCCAATGCATTTTCATAGAAAAATCATTGTCCAATGCATTTTTTAGTAAAAATCATTGTCCAATGCATTTCTATAGTAAAAATCATTGTCCAATGCATTTTTATAGCAAAATCATTGTCCAATGCATTTCTATAGTAAGAATCATTGTCTAAATATATTTAATTTCTTTAGATTTTTTGAAGTGACAAATTTACATTTGATAAGAACAAAAATCTTTACAACCGACAAGAATATCAAATGGAAAAAAAAAATGAAATTTCAACAAATCTATTTTTTTTTAAATTCATAAAATGAAATAATATCAAATGAAATTATTAGATGTTAAATTACAAGTTTTAATTTAAACTCTAATATATGTTCTGTTTTTAAATAATCTTTATAATTTCAGGTTGGCACATTCAATATGCTGAATTTAACCCTTTGAACTCATTAGCCTTATATTTAAGACTGAGCAATACTTTACTATATTACCATATGCCTGATATTTCAGGCTTAAAGCGATCCCATCAGATACTAATAATAAAAGGCTCAATATAACAACCAACCACAACCTTTCTTTAAATTGAATTATGGGATAGATTTAAGTAAAGATGTCTTCACCCTGAAATAAAATTTGCATTTGTTAGGGTAGGCGAAGGCTCAGGGTTCAATGAGTTAAATTTGTTTCTGATTTCAGATTGATGAACTCAATATACAAATTATAAAATGTATGAATCCTATTTTCTTTATTTTCTTTTCTTTCTTTTTTTTTTAATTTGAACATTAATAACATTTTCACAATCTTAAACATTTTTCAGGTTCCATCTCTCATGATTTTTTAAAGTATAATTCTTTGTATTTTTATAGCCAATAATTAAATATGTTAAAAGAGAAATAAAAGTAAGTAACTGTTACTTGTTTTAGATTTACTAATATGTAAAAAGTTTCTTGTATTTAACAGGAATCTAACCCCCTAAACATGCATTGAAGAAATAAAAAAGACTTTATTATTCACATAAAACAATTCACTTAGGGTGATCTACAAGTGATCTATACAATGTCTATTGTCTATAGTTGATTCTAAAATACTGAAATTTTCAATGTGAAGATGAATATATTATTATTTGTTTATAATGCCTCCTTGGGCAGTTTTTTTTGTGGGGGGATGGGGGTACCCCTTCTGCAGAGGTCACAGTGTATTCTAATAATAGGGCATTACTGATCTTAAGTAAATAATTTAAAATTTTTTATATGGAAATTTTATATACTTCTTTGATTATGCAATGCAGTGTATAAACAAAATACAATAGAGAAATGGATGAAAGGCTGCTTCCTCCCATTTTTTAAGAAAGGCGACTTCAGAATCACTAATAACTAAAGAGGCATAACTCTTACTGCCATAGCTGCTAAGGTTTATAATGCCCTTCTTCTTAAGTTTCATAGATGAATATATAGATAGATAGTTAGATAGATAGACATTTGGAAAACTCAAAATATCTATTGGGAAGCATTGAAAGTTTTTTTAAATCTTGAATGTTTTCAACAAAATTCTCATCTTTTTCTATGCAATTAATTAATTTTGTATAGAAGGGGGGGGGTGAATAGATATTTGCTTCAACAAGTTCCTGCTGAGGGGGGACCAAAAAGAAGCGAGTTCACTGTCTTCTCACAGGCCAAATTTTCTTTTGGTCAACACAGTCTTCGACCAGCAGCTAAAAATCCGTCGCCGTCGTCAAAATCATATTTTCTGACTACTGTCTCATGTAAGCCGAAAGCTTCTCTGCTTCTCACCCTGCTCACTTTGGTTATTTATCGGCATATTACTCAAACATCCGGGCACATCAGTCGAACCTCGCGTCCGTCCAGTTCCTAAATCGCATTTGTTTTCGCATGCGGGAGGACGTGGTTTCGATTCCAGCAGGCAAGACAATGTCTTGGTCTTTTTCCTTAGATAAGTAATTTTGATTTTTTTTACTTTAATATCTAGACTACTTTTTATTGCCTACTGGTCTCGAAGAACAGAACGGCATGACGCTTCTTTACTGATGTTATTAAGTTTATTTCATAAACACTGTGAAACTGTACAAGCTGTACAAGGAAAAACAAATAACATTTAATGATAGATACAGTGAATACTTTTAAAGAAACAGAAAATCATCAAAGAAATAGAAAACTCTTACTATTTTTGCCTTATCCGACCAGTTGATGTAAAAACTCTAACTCTGACTTTCCCTTGCCCTTTTCTGGTTAGGGTTCATACACCTCAGAAACCAGTGGTCGGCACCAAATGGTATTAAACCCATTAAACTACCCTAAATTGAATACTGTAGTTGTAGTTAATTTTTATAAACAAAAATAATTATATAAAGATAAGAAATAATTAACTGGTTGGTTCAGTGGCATTTACACTACTTTCAAAATATGAGTTAAAAAATGAATAATGATAAAAGACCCCCCCCCCCCAAGGCAGGTGTATCCTGTATGCAATCTAAAATGTTTTACACTGGCCATTAAACAGAACCTCTGTCCCTTAATGGTTGTTACATTTACATATAAATTTCATTTGTTAAATGTAACAAATATTATGTGACAGATGATATTTATTTTCGCCAACTTCCCACCGAATCAAGATTGACAGGAAGTCATTTCATCATTAAATTGATAAGCTTGTAGAAAATTGAAAGATTTTAAAAGTTTATATTAAGGAAAATGAGAATGAAAATAAATCAAAAATAGATTAATTAATTGAGAGAGAGAGAAAGAAAATGAGAGAAAGAGAGCGAAAGTGAGAGAGAGAGAGAAAGAAAGTGTGTGAGAGAGAGAGAGAGAGAGAAAGTGAGAGAGAGAGAGAGAGAAAGTGAGAGAGAGAAAGAAAGTGAGAGAGAGAGAGAAAGAAAGAAAGTGAGAAAGAGAAAGTGAGAGAGAGAGAGAGAAGTGAGAGTGAGAGAGAAAGTGAGAGAGAGAGAAAGTGAGAGAGAGAGAGTGAGAGAGAGAACATGAGAGAGAGTAAGAGAGAAAGTGAGAGAGAGAGAGAGAGAGAAAGTGAGAGAGAGAGAAAGTGAGAGAGAAAGAAAGTGAGAGAGAGAGAGAAAGTGAGAGAGAGAAAGTGAGAGAGAGAAAGTGAGAGAGAGAGAGAAAGTGAGAGAGAGAAAGTGAGAGAGAGAGAGTGAGAGAGAGAGAGAGAGAGAGAGAGAGAGAAAGAGAGAGAAAGAGAGAAAGTGAAAGAGAGAGAGAGAGAGAGAGAAAGAAAGAAAGTGAGAGAGAGAAAGTGAGAGAAAGTGAGAAAGAAAGTGAGAGAGAGAAAGTAAGAGAGAAAGAGAGAGAGATAAAGAGAGAATTATTAATTAGTCATCAAATAGAAAACTAAGTCTGTATCGAATAACAAGACTAAATAGAATACCTTTGAGTGATTAAGGTTTTATTCAAATCAAACAGACTAGATGTAAATAAAGATGGAGATTTTTAACTACTCAATCAAGGGGAAATAATCCTGCAAGGGGCAGATAACTCTAGAATAATAAAATTAATAATGAAAGTTCTTATCTAAAATTAAGTTGTTTTTTGGGGGGGATTTCGATTTTTAACTCATAATCCAGGAAAGGGCAGATAACTCTAGATTAATTTATCAAATTATTAATAATGAAAGTTATTATCTAAAATGATGTTGTTTTTTTGTTACTTGAAGTTTGTATGAAGTTATTCATGTGTAGCATGAATTGTGTGATCATAAAATGGCTGATCATTTTTGTTCATTCTTTTAAGATTTATTGTTTTAATCATATTTCATCATTAACAAAAAAAAAAAAATGTTTTAAAGTTCCTTTTAAAGGAACCATTCCTTTTTTTTTATCTTTAATTCTTTTATTCAAAATTTATTATTACTAATTGTTTTCTATTGTTTTATGTTGCTCGAAACTTTGTTTTTTTTATAAACGGAGACAAATTAGAATCAAGAATTTCTATATTGTTATATTTGGCTTTTTTCTTTTACTAATTAATAATTTTTTTTCTTTTTAGTATTTTGACAAAATTAAAAAAAGACTTTGAAGCTTGATTATTCATTGTTTAGATAATTATAAATATTCAATTTCAGATTTTTTTTCCATATGTGTTCATTGATTATTTTAATGGAATACATCTTTAAAGTATTGCACTTTACTGTAAAAAAATGTATTTGATTAATGTAATAATATAAATTATATATAACTTGAATTATTTCAATTTTAATATCAAGACTTAACATTTTATTCTTTATTTCAGTGATTTGTTTCTAACAATTCATGTTCAGCATTTTTTCTAGTTATGATTATAAAAGTAGTTACAAGGATTTTAAAATCTTACTAAGAAATTATATATATGAAGATTTATTTTTAATGATAATGAAATTTATTGTGTACAGTGCTCAGGTGCACTTCAACTCATCAAAGTCTCATGTCAAGTACACAGAATAATGTATTGGTGTCAGGAACATGAACAGTTTACAGTAGTAATATGCATGTATGTGTGCGCGTGTGTGCATATGTGTGTGGAGAGTGGCATCAGGTATAGTGTCGGCGGACTACAGGAAGCATGGAGGCTTTGAAAGACTCAGTGCTTCGACAGCCTACAACAGACGCGGGCAATTTATTCCATGTCTCCGCAACTCTGAGCGTGAATAAATGTTTCAGAAAGTCACGTGAGCAGTGCTGTTTTCTGACTTTGTTTAAGAAACTGATAACTTATTTTAAAATACATTTGTTTATTACAACAAAGTTATGTGTGATTTCTGAATGATTTACTGTATTCTACCATTGTTGTAGTTTGGAACATTCCACAACAGCAATTAATCCTTCCTCATTTGAAGTCAATCTGTTATTTCTTTTGTGAGGGTCCTTAGCTTCCTCAGTTACCCGCCAGATCCCAGGGTTTCCAGTTTTGCATTTTGGAGGTCCACAGATTACCATGCAAGTTTGTACAGAGGAACCCCTTTGTGTATGGTAGCTGTTTGATACCACTATCACAAACTCCACGGCTGTAGTAGTTTTAAAACATCCTAGAGCAGCATTCAGTCCTTCGTCATTTAAAACTACTCATTACTTTCCTTTGTGAGGGTTATCATTTCCCTCTGTCAACTGCCAGATCCCAAGGGTCCCAATTTTGCATTTTAGTGGTTCCCATACAACTTACCACACAAGTTTATACAGTGGCCATCCCTTCATGCCCAGAAACTGTTTGACCGCACAACAGCAAACTCTAGGGATTTTCATGCGGGTGCAGGGGCAGCTATATGTATTTGGGATATAATATTGTTGTAATTTTTATATGTTGAAAAAAATATCTGGAAACAATTGCACAAGCTGCAAAATGTTTTAATTCCTATACTGAAATAATCTATTAAGATTAAAAGTTCATATGATCATTTATTTGACGTTTAATTATAAATTATTTAATGTTTATTTGATATTTTAATTATAAAGCAATTATTTAATGTCTTCAAGATGCTTTACACTCAAACAAAAATTTGTATGCATCAATTTTGATATACATTGTAAAATATTGAAATTACAAGTTTTATTGTTAAATCAGATTTGAAAATACAACCGTTTTTATGTTGTGATATTAAAAACTAACATGTGTGTATATACATTAATATGTGTATGTTTGTGCTTATGTAATATATATATATATATATATATTATATATATATATATATATATATTATCATCACACCTTCTGATAAAGGTGGAGGTGTTGTCATCATGATCTCCACACAATACAGTAATAAAATGTTTGAATTATTTAATGACCAAAACACATACAATCAAATCACTCATATATATATATATATATATATATATATATACAATTGAAAAAAGTTTTGTTGAATGATAATTCATGTGGCTCACAAAAAAGCAAACATATAAATCCAGATCCCACAAATAGAGAGGAATAACAGTAAAATAACTAAGGTATTAACCCTTGATTACCCCCATCTATGGGTTAAATAGTACCACTACTGTTCTTCTACAAGGGTGGGTTTGGCATTGAATAACCTATTAAACAAAGAAACCAAACCCCTTTAACCTTTGTATATCAACCAATCAAGGAGAAAGAAAACTCTGAATTCAAACAACTTTACTCTGTGTAGTAAACGTGTTCTAACTCTGGATAGGCTACTATGTTCACTTTTGGACTAATACACCTGGGAAAGGTATGAACTCGCTATTCCACAGATATTGGTTAAATAGAACAAGAACTGTACTATACAGTACATTAAATAACCCATGAAGGTTGATATGCCATTGGACAAACCAAACCCAACTTCTTTACTCCTGATATGGCAACCAGTCTAGGAGAAAGAAAACTCTGAATTCAAACCAACTTTACTCCAATTAAAAATTAACCTTGTGCCATATCCTGGCAGTGGCAGAGTTGTTAGGCAACCAGTCTGTAGACGTCTAACAACCGTTGAGTTAGCAGACAAGAACAAACCGGCAAGCTGTAATTTAAATACAGTCCTTGCATGTTTCTGGCATAGTGCAAAGTGATGGCTGAAGAGTGGGTACTTGTACATGTCCTTACTCACCCTGGAAACCAACAGCCAATCAGAACCTAGCAAATGAACTTGCCTGAGTTCATAATGGAATAATCCAAAGCTCCATATAAGCCACCTACCAAACTCTAGTTTCAGTTTAGTAGCCAGCTTGTAACAGAGCTGAACACTTGAAAAATCCAACATGGCGCTGTGAACAGGATTCGAACCTGTGAGGGAATATCTCATTGGATTTCGAATCCACACAGTCTAGCAGAAGGAAAACTCTGAATTCAAAGTAGCTTTACTCCACTTAAAAATAAACCTTCTGTTACATGCTGAGGTGTTAGCTAAATACATATTGAATAAATTGGTTAAATAGAACAACAACTGTACTATACAGTACATTAAATAACCCATGAAGGTTGATATGCCATTGGACAAAGAAACCAAACCCAACTTCTTTACCCTTGATATGGCAACCAGTCTAGGAGAAGGAAAACTCTGAATTCAAACCAACTTTACTCCAATTAAAAATTGACCTTGTGCCATATCCTGTCAGTGGCAGAGTGGTTAGGCAACCAGTCTAGGAGAAGGAAAACTCTAAATTCAAACCAACTTTACACCAATTAAAAATTGACCTTGTGCCATATCCTGTCAGTGGCAGAGTGGTTAGGCAACCAGTCTAGGAGAAGGAAAACTCTGAATTCAAAGTAGCTTTACTCCACTTAAAAATTAACCTTCTGTTACATGCTGAGGTGTTGGCTAAATACATATTGAATAAATCAATTCAATTTTGTGTTATGTGAATATGTCTGATGTTTTCATGCCGATGCAAAATTAGTTGTTTCGGTCTGTGTGTCACTTATCTGCATCCATGTGTTTGTGTCAATATGTTTGTGTGTGTTTGTAACGGCAACACCCAGCAAAGATTTTAATAAGACAGAGTCCGACTGCTAAAGATGCTTTTATTTGGGTAAATACAAGAGGCTGTCACTATCCTCCTGTTTCGCAATGGTCTTCCACGAACGTCTTCAATGTGAAACCACAATAGAATACAAATAGACTATGTAGTTTCTCTAATACAACTACTAAAATCGAAAAAGAGGAGGAAAAGTTCCAAACATGTATTCTTACTTTCTTGCCGTCTTCAAATCCTGCTTATAACTGAATTCAAAATCCCGCGTCACACAAACACGTGACTTTTACCGGTGTCAAACGGTGTCTTGTACCTACGCAATAGGACAGCCGGGCAAAGCAAGGAAGACAATTCTCTTGCATTTACAGTGTTGGTGTATATGTTACATAATTTTTGCAGTTACATAAGATTATTGTCGGTCCCCTGTAATTCTGAGGGGATGACCCTTTTCATACCATGGCCGGGTCCTTCAATGGAAAATTACAGAAGCCCGCCAAAATACGTGAAGTCACGTGGGACCTTTTGAGGGCCCAGTTTTCAGTTAGCCGTCAGGCAGAGAAGTCGACCATTTTAGGTCCTGCCTAAAACTGGAACTCATGCACGCTATGTTAGTCAGATATTTAGTTACATAAAATGTATAGTTAAGGAAATAAAAGTTTGTATAATTAAAATGTTCTTGTGGTTGATGAATGTCTTGGTAACGAGACTAAGAGATGAATCCATGTTAGACGATCAGAATAGCAAAGCCAGCCAGAAGAAAATACGACCAGAAGTAAGAAGTAAGAAAGGGTATACAACATATAAAGGAGTTGGGAATATTAATTGTAAAATTCATACCCAATGGACTTTTATATAATTAATCATATATAGCTAATTAAACTGGGTTCTTTAACCTTTGTATGACAACCAGTCTAGGAGAAAGAAAACTCTGAATTCAAACATTTTTACTCCATTTAAGAATTGACCATGTGCTTCATCCTGCTGATGGCGAAGGCATTGGCTAAATACATATATGTTGAATAAACTGATGCATAAAATTGTGCGCTATGTGCGGATATTTCCAATGTCTTTCACAATTATTCACATTATTTCACAAGGTGTCTGTTATAGATTCTAGTCATTTCTCTGTGTATCTGTATATTTCTGTGTGTCTCTGTGTTAAGTAGTTGAGAGAATTAATTGTAAAATTTATATCTATTCGAATTATATATAATCTAATATGGTATTTTGAAACAATCAATTAAATGATATATCTTCATTTAAACTCATTTCAATTTGCCAGTTCAACCAGTCTAGGGAGAAAGAAAACTCTGAATTCAAACATTTTTACGCCATTTAAACAAAGCATCGGAACATCATCATCTACAGGGACAACTTACAAATGCAAAATCTGTGGTCAAGAATGTTTTTCAAACATCGGACTTCACAGTCACAGGAGACGCTGCAACTTCAGGGGCACACAAAAACTTTTATCATAGTCTTTCGAGACTGAATTGCCAATGACATGACTCCATTTAAAAATTGACCTAGTGTTTTATGCATGATGAATAAATTGATGCATAAGGTCTCCATTATACATTCAAGATTAATTATATCTCTGTGTGTTCACTTAGCACTAATACCCTTGGGAAAGGTATGAATCCTACTCTCCCTCCAGCTATGGGTAAATAGTTGGGCAGACTGGGCTCTTTAACCTTGGTTAGGCAACCGGTCTAGGAGAAGGAAAACTCTGAATTCAAACCTGTTAAACTCCGCTTAAGAAATTGACTTTGTGTCACATCCTGCTCGTGCGAAGGGGTTGGTAAATATATATATCTCTGTGTGTCTCTGTGTAAAGTAGATGAGAGAATTAATTGTAAAATTTATATCTATTCGAATTTTATAAAATCAAATATGGTATTTTCACCACGCCATATTTATTGCTTACAATAGTATTCTAAAACATTGGCCAAATACATACATGTTGAATAAATTGATGCATAAAATTGTGTGCTATGGGAATATTTCTGATGTCTTTCACAAGTATTCACATTATTTCACAAGGTCTCTATATAGAATTCTAAAACAATAAATTAAATAATATATCTCATTTAAACTCATCTTAATTTTATTCAATCCAAAAAAATCCATGATGTTACTATTTAAATTTTATCTTTTAATTACCTCACAAATATAAATCAAATCTTCATTATTTTTGCTCAAAAAGCAATATCTGGTGATATTTAATGTGTATATATATTTACAGTGTCATTAATTGTTTTATTTTCGTAATTTCCTCCCGACATACATACATACATACACACAACTGCACTGTATATATGTATAGATTATATACGTTCAAGTGACTACTGCTATTTAATAAAACTCATTTGTTTGTACAGTTATATCATTTAATATTGTTGGTTATCTTAATGAGTTTATTCTGATCCTCAAATCTACAAAATCTATTATATAAATAGCAATTTATGTCTGTCTGTTTATCTGTGTATAATTAGCTGGCACCTACACCAGTGATCCGATCATGATAAAACTTTACACACATGTTAAGCTAATATTCAGGAGCAGTAGTGGATAATTGGATTTCAATAAAAATCAATAATGTAACCTCTATGGATATATTTACAATGGAGGAGGAAAGAGAAGACATTTCAGTGAGTGAGGGGGAAGACAAAATACTTATACTGTTAAACCCCCCTCCTCCCACTACTTAGTATATATGTTTGTTCTTGATTGTTCTAAGACAATAAGTTTACTATTCTTATATTTAAGTTTGTTGAATAAGTTTGATACTCTTCGAAGTCAATCTTCACCAGCTTATTCACTCTATATATTAAATATTGATAAATTATGCATATATATATATATATATATATATATATATATATATATATATATATATATATATATTAAGAAATTTGAAAAAACAAGTGTTCCAAAAATGAGATGAATTTATTTATCGACGCTTAAACGTTTCGGTTTCTTTAAACTTTCATCAGGATGTATTATGGGGTGAAGAAATTGATGAATGTTTTATAGATGACAGGAGATAAAAAATCTTTATAAAATTTTTTTTGTTGTGTAACTGTATTTGTTCAGCGTTATATTTTTGAAAGAAGAGTCGCGATCCGCACACGCGAAGATGTCATGACGCGTGACGTAACTCGGATCGCGACTCGTCTTTCAAAAATATAACGCTGAACAAATACAGTTACACAACAAAAAAAATTTTATAAAGATTTTTTATCTCCTGTCATCTATAAAACATCCATCAATTTCTTCACCCCATAATACATCCTGATGAAGGTTAAAATAAACCGAAACGTTTAAGCGTTGATAAATAAATTCATCTTATTTTTGGAACACTTGTTTTTTCAAATTTCTTAATATTGTCGGATTTATTTCCATATTTACTCCCATATTTATATATATATATATATATATATATATATATATATATATATTTGGGAGAATATGTGCTTAATTGAAGTTGTACCTAATTTTGAAAATTAATTAATTGATAATTAATGAATTAGGCGGGCATACTTATCAATTAATTAATTTTCAAAATTAGGTACAACTTCAATTAAGCACATATTCTCCAAAAAAATTGTCGGCTAAAAGCCATATCAAACACATTGTTTGTTTGTTTACTTCTCATATATATATATAAAGAAGTCGTTGGGGCGGCCTAATGTTGGTATCAGCCAATCAACGAGGGAGTCTATCCCCTTTTCACTAGTGCTAGACCAAGGAGATTGTTTTTTGCGTCTGAGGTGGAGCGCCACACCTACCATCAGCTCCTTACTTTACCACACAGATCCCTGTGTTACTCATACACTGAGTTGGCGAGGACCGGGATCGAACTAGGAACCTTGTGGTTTCTAGCCGAATGCTCTACCGACTGAGCTAACCCGCATTTCTAAACTCAACCGGTGTTTTAAAAAAAAAACCAATAACTCAATATTTAAAATAAAAAAAATATTCCAACAGACATTGGGGGGACAAAAATTTTTACAAAAACAAATGACCAATACACTCGTACTTTTTGAAAATAATCATCAGTATTGTATGTATTGGCCAAAAGAAAAAACCCTGAAAGAGTTTTATATAAATGAGTTCCAGGGATGTTTTATATGGTGATTTTCATCAAAGTTTTTCTTCAGGGACTCACAGTATATCATCAATGTACAAACATTTGTTTATGAAGAAATTACTTTTTAAAATACAAAGGGGTACTTTTTCTTTTTTTTTTCGGATGGAAGAAGAATTTATGACTTAAACAGTTATCAATTGTTCCACACAAAAAATTGATCAGACATAAACAAGTGAAGCAATGGTTGCTATTGAAAATCCATTATGGGTACCCAGGTTCATTAGCATTTTCATGTGCACTCTGGAAACTGTAAATAACCTCACCTTTCCTGGGTATTACCAGATAATGCAGCTAGTGATATCATTAAAACAAATAAATTAAAATTTAATCTCCACTATTTAATAGTGTTCACATCTTTAGTCCTGATATTTTTCGTTGATGTTTTCATTGTAAATTTCAGTCAAGTATCGTTTTGCAAAACAACTAAATTATACCAGATTATTAAAATGTGTATCTGTGTGTGATTGTGATTCATTTTTAATTATTAGAATCATCTAATTTCCTTTTTCCAGCAACAACAATCAAGATAATCACAACTACAAGAAAATAATAATTGTAAAATTGTTCAAACTAAATATAAGTCTCTTATTATTCCAGATCATTTTTATTTATAATTTGAATTGTATTGTTATTTTATAACTGGAGTTGATTGAGATTTTTAACTCAATTCTTAAACTACTGGATATCTTAATCACGATAAAAATGTCATTCAGTTATAAGTGCCGTTAAAATTGAATTATACTTTGTTATATATGGTATATACTCAGAGTATATCTGTGTTCCATAATAGTTATTACATTTACATATATAATATTTATGCTAAATATAACAACTATTATAAGACATAGGTAATACAAGTTTTGATTTTACTCTCTGTGTACTCAAGGTTAATTTGACAGCAAATTACTTATGTATGTATTATTTTGATTTTTCAGACTATTGTCCTCATCTTTATTGTGAAATATGCATATACAACATTTTGGCTGATGTACTCTCCAGCCTTCTTCAGATGTTTCTTGTAGATTGTTCTCATTCCTTTACAAGTATTAAGATTTTGTTTACCACCCTGTCGACTGGGGCGTTAGAATGCACCGACTGCACCTCTGCAGACGGGTAAGACTCCCCCAATGGGGCCACCTGTTGACCGTGGGTGGTGACCCGTGATGCTTAAGGATAGAACTCTGGTGGATGAGCAGTTCATGACATTCAATACTCCACTTTGGCCCTATCTTGGGCTAGAGGGGCGGTTGGAGAGTCCCCCTCCGATCAATCGGCTGGTCACGTCAAGCCCTAGTACCTATATGATTTTCCCAACCCTATTGCCCTTATGGCAAGCCCCAACCCCTTTTTATCATATGGGTGCTAGAAGGCGGTGGTTGAGGGTCTACATGTCCTGGGAATGACGTTAAGCTCTATCTGATGGTGAGGTTCCAGTTTTGGAGGTTTGGGGAATGTGGAGCACCCCTTCATCACCATTGCTCCCTGGTCCACTCTGACCCGGAGTGGTAGTACCTGTTAGGGTTCCATCTATGGGTTAAATAGAAAAATGTATTTATAAAAAAAATTGTATTATCCATTAAGAATTGATTTATTTCAAAACTTTATCGGCATTAAATGACCCACTGAGGTTGATATGCCGTAAAACAAAACAAACCAAAACCGAAAAAAACAAACCAAAAAAGATTTTGTTTATTTGAGTATAGTAAGTCTCAAATAAAAAATACAGAAATGAATGAAAAACTGTAACAACAGCAGGGGAGTCACCATTTAGCTACAGGGTTGTGGAATGCCATAATCATAAAATTCCTTAAAAGCTAAATTGTGAGAATTATTTTCTCACCCCCCTCTCTCTTTATAACTTGGTAGCGAGTTGATGAGGTAGTCACCGACTGGGTAATCCCTTTTCCCCTCCTTCAATGCTGACACCCCCTTGTAGTGGTTCATACCAAGGCCTTAAAAGTCCGGCCGCGAGGCGGGTGGACAGAACTAGAGAGAACTAGACAGTAGTACAAGCTAAAAGCGTGTTGGTTAACCGTGCATTCCGCATTCTTCTTCCCCCTCAACTATTTGACCCAGTACGAGTAACAGTGGGTCACGTTTTTGAAGTGGTTAGCTGCAAAGCCCACTGAATTTCGCAACCAGTTTATTTACCTGGTCTGGTGGCTACCCCACTAAAGCTCACTACTGCCCCCCCCCCGCTGCGTCGGGATAAGCGCCTTATATTTTTCCCAACAAAATAAACCCAAATATTTTCATCCTTTAAAAATAGTTTATCAAGTTTGTCCATTATTTGCTGCACCCTGTTTTCATGACCATTTTCCTCAGGTTGTTGGTCTCTAATGCAATCTCTTGCTCGTCCTGTTAAAGTGAGAAAAACTGCTGGGCCCTGTTTAGTTCTAAGCAAATCTGTATACTATAAAGAAAAGAACAAGCGGCAGTACTCCGAGGTTTGTAATGGAGTTAACCACGAGTATGGCAGACAGGTTGAGAGTCAAAGAAGTAAAATGAACAACTAGAATATGAATAAAAGACTGTATTACAGAATAAAGAATAACAATAAAGGTTGTAGACTTTAGTTTGTCCGCGCAAATAATATTTGTCACTTAACTGGTGTATTCTGAGATATGGGGTATTAACGGAGCCCCTTGCTATGGCCTTCTGTTCCATTCAGATATGATGGACTTCTGTATTGCGTCTGACTCCGATTCTGGTTGTCTGATTTAGGTCTGTCTCCAGTGGAAGCTGGATCAGAAGAGGTGGCATGAGTTTGCTTATTCGGCTTTGCCGCCAAAGTATGCTGGCTCATGATTGGTTGGTTTGAAACAGAGGCTCGCAAACAAAGGATGATAACCCCCATACCCCAGAATCCTTAATAATACATTTGCCATACTGTCGAGTCGTGCTTCCACTCTCCACAATAATCCTCGTTTTCTAAAATTGGCGACGATTTTAAAGCCTGTTGATTCGTCATCTTGCGAAGCAGCTTAGGTGGCAATGCATAAAAAAAAAAAAACAATATAATTCATCCCACAACTGAGTCTCGTCTGCAACCAATTGTCGAAAGGCAGTCGAATGGCAGTCACTCTAATGGTGGACAATTATCGTATGTGTAGTCTGTTGCCAACTAACTTTCTTCCTGTTTTGCTAAAAAAAGTTTTTTCAACTGAAACAGTCCAAGGGAGATAACTCATAATCTACAGTAACAATTCATCTTGGGAAATCATTTTGAATAATTTAAAATCTCAACACTTGTAACAGAATGAGAACAATCTGTACCAATGGATTTCAAGAAAAATCTGAAGAAGGACGGAGGATACACCAGTCGAAATGTTGTGTAGGTGTATTTCACAATAGAGATGAGGAAAACAGTCTGAAAAATCAAAATATTACATATCATTAAGCCTCATCTCAAAAATTCAGACAAAAGATTTAATGTTTTACATTTTTTATAAAGATAAAAAAAGAGATGTAAATCATTGTTTGATTTTGTGGGTACTTGGGGGGGGATTTTTTTTTTTTTTTTTGTTTTGTTGCTGTCATTTGATTTGATTTTTGCAATTGTTTCCCAATATTATTAATATTTTATGATTATTTTTTAAAAAATACAAGAATATTTTAAATAAGAAAAACTTAAGCTGCATATTTCACTTTTTTTTCTTTTCTCTTTTTTTTTTTTTTTTTTTTTTAAAGAAGGTGCTCATCATTTGCTTTGAATGATTTATATATTTTTTTTTTCATATTTATAAAAGTAACAAATTTAATGTTTGCAATTTGAACAATCTAAAATCATTAAATTTGTTTTTTAAAATATGCTGAAGATTTGCAGTTGAGCTTTTAAGCTGTTTTTTTATTAATGGAACAAAAATGTTGTCAGTTTTGATTTTGCTGTTTTGAAAAAAAAATTTTTGCTCTTCCTTGCTACTCCTGGTTTTTCTTCTTTTTTTTTTTTCTTTATTGTTTTTTTTTTTTTCCTTTCATTTTTTTTACCCCCTTTTTTTTCTTTGCTCCCCACTGTTGCATGTTTTTACTTTTTGCTGGGTCTTCTAATCCAGTTTGCTGTATCTAGTTGAAGGGTAAGTGAATGTTTTGTAAGGGACAATTTTCTTTTAAGGCAGCTAATGATGATGATGATGATGATGGTGATTGTGATTATTATTATTATTATTACTTGCTGCTGCTGTTGCTGCTTCATTGGCCAACTAGACAGGCCAATCCACTATGCCCCCCTGTTGTCAGCACTGCTGCTTAATGGCTGCAGTGAGTAAAAATCAGTGTTGCATGCCTACGAGATTTGTAAGGTTTGTACTCACCTCTTCCTCACCAGGAGACGTACAAATACAAAGAACTGGATGATGACATTGAGGAAGAACTTAGGCAACAGTTGCAGGATATTCGTATGCGGGAAAAGCAGGAGATGTACGAACTGAAGGTGAGATGGACACTAAAACTGGATGTACGAGTAGGCTTTCATAATGTTATCCAACGCATCACAATGCTCTGTTCCTGTCGAATAATCAGTAGCCCAAAAATTCACAACAGAAAGAAACTCGTTAATGATATAAATAAAAGACAAGCAAAATGCAAGCTGTAGTTTTTAAATACATTTTTTAAAATATTGGAATCCTTAACTTGTACTAAATATGGATTTATCTTCAACTAGAAGTGGTTACCCGGCATCGCCTGGGTAGAGGGAGGGATTTTTTAAAAGTTAGTCTCGCAGATCCATTATTACTTATCACAAGTTAGATCCTCACTGGATGCCCCATAAAATCCCCATGTAAATATATAACAATATAGTAAGCAATTTTAATTCAATAATTTACAATTTAAAAAAACAACAATATAAATGAGGCGATTAATTCAATCAATCAACATCATATTTCTATTACCTTCTGTTACTATACAACATTTTAATTTTTAAATATTTTCCCAAATATAAATAAAATCTTCATTATTTTTGCTCAAAAACCAAGAACTGGTTATAGTGAATGTATATATATATTTACTTTGTCATTAATTGTTTTATTTTCGAAGTTTCCTCCGGACATAAACATATACACAACTGCCTTTTATATATGTACTAGAAATAGATACCCGACTTAGCATGGGTAGAAGGGGGGGGTATCATAAAAAGTTTACCTCGCAGATCTATTGATTGTTTTGGTCTTCCAAATTTATGTTTTAATTACAAACGCAACCAATGACTTTCCATTTTCTTACATTTCAAATTCTAATTTTCCAGATATAAATAAATTATTATCATATATATATATATAATTATATTATTCCAGATATATATATAGATATATACAACACCAACCATCAGCTCCTTACTTTACCGCACAGATCCTTGTGCTACTCATACGCTGAGTTGGCAAGGGCCGGTATCAAACTAGGAACCTTGTGGTTTCTAGTCAAACACTCTACCAACTGAGCTAACCTGGCCCCTGTAGATATAAATGTTATGAAAATTAACCTAACCTCAATTCAAAATATGTTCAATTTCTCTGAAAAGACTTTAAAATAACTTAAATGTTCCCCCAGCTATGGATTAAATAGTACCAATATGGCTCTTCTACAAGAATGGCTTTGGCATTATATAACCCATGAAGGTTAATATGCCATTAAACAAAGAAGCTAAACCAAGACAAAGTTTCCAATTAATAATTTACTGTTGATAAATGTACAAGTATTATCTGCGTTATTCGGACTATTGTCCCCATCTTCATTGTTATTTGTACAATGTTTCGGCCGATATACCCTCTGGCCTTCTTCAGGTATTTCTTATCGGACTCGGGAACCTACTCGGACTCGGGAACCTTCTTTTCGAACTTGGGAACTTTCTTGTTGTATTCGGGAGCCATCACGGAACTTTGAACCTAACCCTTTATTTATTCCACGGGGGTATCCTGTTCTCATTCCGCTAACCATAGCTGGGGTAGGAGTTGTGTTAATTAATTATTTTTCTAACTGCTTTCACTCAGGATTGAACTCGGGTTCTAGAGATAACTATCACTTAGAACTGTCTTAACCTAACTGCCTTATCCAATAATAATTTACTGTTGATAAATGAACTAGATTAGATAATTACCTATCAAAGAAATAAGAGGAACGCCATTTAAGGTAACTGGTCTAACATTAAAATCAAATATCTATTTCACATCTCTTATATTGGAAATTCCATAGCTAATTATCTCCCCCTGTCGCCAGGGGGCGAATCGCCAGGGGGCGAATCGCCAACATCGTATGTTAGCCCCAAAACCAAAAACATCACTTATCGAAAATCAGTTACAGGACGAGAGACGTGAAAACAAATGCTCTCATCACTTAGCCCAAACAGGGCCTACTTATCAGGGAACCGTTACCAACAAGAGACATAAAAATAAACGTTCTCTCATTAGCCCAAAACAGGGCTTACTTATCGAAAGGCAGTACTGCAGGAGAGACGTAAAAACACCAAGCTCTCATTACCAAGCCCAAACCAGGGCCCACTTATCACAGAACTCTACAACCAGCTCCCTTCTAAGGCATTGTATCTGCATACGTTAAAAGGCAGGTACAATAGCATACTTACCGAAGGACGAGAAACTACCGAGATGACAATTTGCCTACAACTACGGAGAAATAAGAGCTCCTTCGAAAAACATAAATACACTTATTTTGCAAATTTTAATAGTATTTGCTACGGGACTTATCTGAGTTAGTAATTTTCTTGGCGCCAACATACGATGATGGCGATTCGCCCCCTGGCAGCAGGGGGAGATAATTAGCTATGGAATTTCTAATACTTATTGTTTACTTGTATTATTATTATATTACAGGAGAAAATGTCAAATCCAAAAGATAAAATTCATAAAAGATTGTCAATAAAAAGTCAGCATAAACAAACTTTCATAAATCCAAAAGTTTGGGACAAACATGAATTGTTTCTTTAAGTTTATAATAAAGGCGAATTTTTCATATTTGGATAAACGAATTCACCATTTGTATTAAGAGGAATTACGGGCTCGTAGGGAGCTCTTATTCTCCCAGTGGTTGGCAGTTGTTTCGGACAAAGAAGAAAACAACATAAATGTAAATTAAACACATATATTAACAAAGGGTATAAAAAATATTGTTGCAAATTTTGTTGGCATTTGCTACAAGACTTATCTGAGAGGTGAAATTACAGTTTATTGGTGAAGTGGCACTAGAAAGGGAATTCTGGTCGCTGTGGTGGTAGAGTGCTGTTGAGATGTCTCTCCTGGTGAAAGTAAAGTGTTGGGAGTGCTTTGCAATGCGTCCGTCCAGGACGGTTCTTGTTCGATAAGTAAAAAAACTTTTGATGGGCAAGATGTTGGGAGTGCTTATTTTAGCGACTCACCTCGGTAACTGCCCTTTGAAGTGGGCGGTGTATGGAGTCCTTGTGAAAGTGACTCTTCAAGTCATCTGCTTCCAGATAAGTGCCAGGGTTTGATTCTTCCGCCAACCTCGTGTTGGCGATTCGCCCCCTAGCAGCAGGGGAAGATAATTTAACTATCAGTTTTTCAATAGTATACATGCAAACACTTTATATAAAATTCAAACAAAATAAGGATCCAAAACACAGCTGAAAACTGTGTCTAAAATCAAAGGAAGATGAGAGAATTTTCCAAATCCTGACTTGGCCGAAACAGTCTCAAGATCTTTCACCAATTAAACTTGTCTGGGACGAAATTCATTGTATTAGGCACTCTCAGTTTCCAGATCTTTTAATAATTGGCCTAGTCTGGGGAAGAATTGATCATAAAGTTCACTTAGAACTGTCTATAAATAAGCAAGAGTTGTTTATATATTTACACTCTGCTTGGGAATCACATCTACCAAAATAATTTGACAAGTTACTTGAAATGAAGCCAAGAATTTGCTTTACAGTAATAAATTCTTGTGGTCAATTCTCTGATGAAAAGAAAATATAAATTTGCTTTAATTGAAATTATAATTTATATTCATTTTGATTTAAATGACCACCCTGTCGGCTGGGGCGTTAGAATGCACCGACTGCACCTCTGCAGAGGGGTAAGACTCCCCCAAATGGGGCCACCTGTTGGCGACCCATGATGCTTAAGGATAGAGCCCAGGTAGATGAGCAGTTCATGACTTGCAATACTCCACTTTGGCCCTATCTTGGGCTAGACGGGCGGTTGGAGAGGCCCCTCCGATCAATCGGCTGGTCACGTCAAGCCCTAGTACCTATATGATTTTCCCAACCCTATTGCCCTTATGGCAAGCCCCAACCCCTTTTTATCATATGGGTGCTAGAAGGCGGTGGTTGAGGGTCTACATGTCCTAGGAATGGCGTTAAACTCTATCTGATGGTGAGGTTCCAGTTTTGGAGGTTTGGGGAATGTGGAGCACCCCTTCATCACCATTGCTCCCTGGTCCACTCTGACCCGGAGTGGTAGTACCTGTTAGGGTCCCATCTATGGGTTAAATAGAAAAATGTATTTATAAAAAAATTGTATTATCCATTAAGAATTGATTTATTTCAAAACTTTATCGGCATTAAATGACCCACTGAGGTTGATATGCCGTAAAACAAAACAAAACAGAACAAAAAACAAAATGATTTAAATTATTGCATAATTGCATGGAAACAGAAATAATGAATTTATTTCTTTAAAGACATGAAACTTGATTCTTTTTTTAAGTTTAAAAATCAATCTGGTCCCAAATTTTTGGTTGGTAGTGTTTATGTTCCAAAGGTTATTCATGTTTCAGTACTTAATTTTAATGTTAAACCAGTTTCCTTCAATGATTATGGTTATAATTTATACTTTCAGTCCATCCATAATTATTTTTGGTAATAGTTCCCACAAATCAAATCATCTGTTAACTTAAACAAAATAAAAACAGAATTTCTTTTGATATTTTATAATGATTAATATTTAAATTCAATTTTCAGTTATTTTTTTAGTTGACGCTAAATAGCAAAAATCTTTTGGAAACTCAAATTATAACGGATCATTTTTTAATGAAAGGATAGGATTATAAGATACTGAAAATTCTAGTTTTGTTGGCATTTAAAAATTTTGCAAGATGAATTTCAAATCTGCCATATTACAATAATTATCTTTATAAGATTCTCAATTCTTAAAACAAATCATTTTCTACAAAATAGAAATTTATTTTCATCACATCATCGGATTTCTAAAATACATTCTCATCCACACAAAAAAACAAAAAAAAAACAGTATTTAAAATTTTAATTACCATATTCAAATGTGTACATGCCCCTGTGAATTCCAAACTCTTTATTAACATCCAAGATTTGAATAGTCTAGTATTAGAATTTTTTTAATGGACACAACTCCTGGATGCAGGAGTTTCAGCAATATGGCACCCCCCAGGTTTTTTTAATCAATCCTCCTTTGATATCTAGAACATTAAAAAAAACTTACAAGTTTTAAATCAAAATATAATTTTCTTGTTTTTGCGATTTTCATACTTATCTATAAATAGTTTATAAGATTCTCAATTCTTAAAACAAATCATTTTCTACAAAATAGAAATTTATTTTCATCACATCTTCGGATTTCTAAAATACATTCTCATCCACATTAGTTTGAAAAAAAAAAAAACGAAAAAAAAAAACAGTGTTTAAAACTTTAATTACCATATTCAAATATGAGGAGGTTAATCCGACAATATGTGGAGAAAAGTAAACAAACACAGGATGTTATGGAAACTGGATGTTTATTTAGAAAGACAGTTAAACTTAAATTCAAGTTAAATATATACACATACAGACAGAAAGATAAATATCACAGTATAAAAAAACAAATAGATGGACAGAAAGTTTTTTAAAAAATAAAAAAATACAAATATTTTAAAAAGTTAAATTCAAATCCAAGTCAAATATATAGATAAACACACAGAAAGTATGGATACTACTGTAAAAAAAAATAAATTTTTAATTTAAAAAAATAGACAAATGGATGGACAGAAAGATTTAAAAAATAAAACTCCCACATATACAACTAATGACAAATCCAGCTCCCAAACACACATACAAATACTCATCCATTTTGACCCATCCTTATCATCCAACATTCTGACCAAACACCTGCATCTCCACATAAACACTCCCCATTTAGAGGGAAGAAAATCCACTACCCATTAACCCCCCCCCAGCTACCCCTGCCCTTACTGACAACCTACTGTTTTTCACCATTCTGAAAATGTCCTTCATTGAAGCTAGAACTGGGCTTTTGTCCTGATGATGGTCAAAATGGCCGAAATGTTGCATTGTCGACAATAAACATCCAGTTTCCATAACATCCTGTGTTTGTCTACTTTTCTCCACATATTCAAATGTGTACATGATATATGCCACTGTGAATTCCAAACTCTTTATTAACATCCAAGATTTAAATAGTCTAGTATTCTAATTTTTTAATGGACACAACTCCTGGATGCAGGAGTTCCAGCAATATGGCACCACCAGGTTTTTTTTTAATCAATCCCTCTTTGACATCCAGAACATTAAAAATGATCACATAATGATCATCACAAAATGATCACATAAAAAACCACAATGATTAAAACTTTAGCATTTGTTCAATATTCCCAGATTGTTAATATTGTATGATATGTTAGGCTACGGCTTCTCTTTAAAAAAGGTGAAACAATGATATATATATATATATATATATATATATATATATATTGCAGTTACCATTAAATCCACCAAGCAAACAAGTATAACATCTTATTTACTTCTGGATGTTTTCCTAAAACCGATTTGAAAGTAAACAGATATATAAACAGAAAAATATACGTTTAAAATCGAATAGTTTAAAAACTACCAGCTTGAGTTTCTGGCAGTAGCTCAAATCTTCAGACCCTGAAGATTCACGCTACTGCGAGAAACTTAAGTTGGTAGTTTTTAAACCATTCAATTTTAAACGTGTATATGTATATGCATATATATATATATATATATAATTTCATTATTATTAATCCCCTTTGACATCCAGAACATTAAAAAAAACTTACAAGTTTTAAATAAAAATATAACTTTACTGTTTTGCGATTTTCATACTTATCTAAAAATAGATACATTTGGTTGGAGGTGATTATGGTGTAAAGGTTATCTTGTATGAAATGGACTTGGTGATCTGAGTTCAAATCCTGGATGTGGCTGTTTGCATTTTATATAGTCCTCATACCCTTAGGAAAGGTATGCATCCAACTATTCTCCCACTAGCTATGGGGAAATAGTTATGAAACCAGTCTAGGAGAAGGAACATTTTTAATTCAAACCTGTTAAACTCCACTTAAGAGATTGACCTGTTAAACTAACCTTGTTTAGGCAACCAGTATAGGAAAAGGAAAACTCTGAATTCCAACCTGTTAAACTCTGGTTAAGAAATTGACCTTATGTCACATCCTAAATATATCAATAGATAAATATATAAATAGGTAAATATATAAATAGATACATTTCTTAACCCCAGATCTTGCTCTGTGTAATGTAAATAATTTATTATTAAGTTGCATTTTCATTAAATATTAACCATGTGATGATACTCCCCTTCAACAAGTCTCCTCAGATATCCAGGACTCTTCTGATACTCGCCTTCAACTTGTCTTATATTTCATTGCAATGATAACACATTTTCAAGTACTTTATATCCAGTATGGATTCTAGTATTGAGGTTACCAAGAATAAGTACTTTATATAAATGTACAGATTATTATTAGTTTTTCACACCAGCATTAGCTGATGGTATTTCCCTGGAGTCTGAGTGACAACAAGTCTCCTCAGGTATCCAGGACTCTTCTGAGTATTCTAGCTGATCGTAGTAGTGCAGTAGTCTGGATGGTCTCGATTCTTCCTCTGATTTCCAGATCCTCCAGTCTTTTTTCCAAGTTTATTGGGAGCGTTCCAAGTGCACCAACTACAATTGGTATCACTTTCACTCTCATATTGCACAGCTTTTTCAATTCTCTGGCAAAGTCCAGGTATTTATCCATCTTTTCATTTTCCTTCAGCATTTTCCTTCAGCTTCACCCTGTGATCTGCTGGAACTGCAAAGTCCACCAGTTCTCTTTGTTAATTAACACTAGGTCTGGTCTTCTGGAAGGGATAAGGTGATCCATCTTTATCTCAAAGTCCCAATATTATTATTATTATTATCATTATTTCATTCCTTGCAAGTTTTTCACACTGGATCTGAGTGACAGGAAGACATTTCAGGTTTCCAGGTGTCATCTAGGTGTCATTCTAGCTGATCTTAATAATGCTGTGGTCATTATGATCTTGAACATTTCTCTGATCTTGAATTCCTCCAATCTCCTTTTCAAGTCTTGGTGGACCATTCCAAGCATGCCAACTATAATTGGTATCACCATCACATTCATGTTCCACAGTTCTCTGGCAAGATCTAAGTAATTTGTTTATCTTTCTGCTTTCTTTCATTTTCACTTAATGGTCAGCTAGATTCACTAGATGACAAGTTTTTTTCCTTGTTAATCAATATTAATCAAGTCTAATCTGATCTGGTCTTCTAGCAGGGTTTGGTGATCCGTTTGTATCTCAAAATCCCAGAGAATTTTATGGGTCTTGTTTTCTAGTAGGGGCTCTGGTTTGTGCATATACTATTGATTAGTATGGTCAAATCTTGCACAATTCCCAATGGATCCCCATTCCCACCCTATCATTATTATTACCAAATAGAAATTTATTTCAATGCAGTCATGCAGCCTCTTCACTGCATAAGGACTATGTTTATATACAACCACTAATGAGATATGATATAAACAAATATTTTGCCACTTGAAGAGAACCCCAAATCTCTGTTCATTCCTCATATGGTCGTTTCAACCTGGCACCATTTTTAAGGAGAAGATATATGCTTAAAAAAAATTTAAGTGAAGTTGAATTTATAGGAGTAGGGAAGCTCTAGAACTCATTTGACAGACAAAAATAGATTACAAAAGTTGCCGACTACCCAAATTAGGAAAGTTAAAAATCAACATAATTATTGGAATTGGAAGCTCAAATTTTGGGGATCGTTTAACTTTAAGATAGTCCACACCTGGACAAAAATTCAGAAAAATAGAAATGAGAAATTTAAACAAATTTTAACAAAATGTTGTAGCTTCGGTTCTGAGCACAAAAACAAATTATGTTTTTCGTACAAATAATGTTCAATAGATATGAAATAATAATAGAAAAAATCTTTGTCATAGATGCAGTGACATATATGGATATTTATCTTGCTATGAAAAAACTTTTAAAAAATCATCAATAACTTAAAAGTGGTTGACTTTCAGACTTCTTCAGTAAAAATGCTTTTATAAACCAATTTTTAGGAATAGGGAAGCTCTAGAACTCATTTTACAGACAAGATTACAAGAAGTCGACATTTTTCACAAAACCCACCAAATTTTTCCATCTTAAAAATGGACAAGAAATAATTGTATCTAGACACATTTAGATTTTATAGTTTACCAGAGGAAGTTCATTAGGAGCAAAACAGAATATTGTTAACAAATCTAACCAAAAACATCCTTTCTTTTTTTGGCTTTGCTGTCTCTTTATATATATATATATATATACCCTTCTTTTTCTGCTTGCCATATTCTCCTTTGTCATTCCTTCCATATGCATGCCAGGAAAAGTTTCTCCTTCAACTGACCGAAAAATCCCGGTGTTTTATGGGTTTGTCGCCAGAAATGCATGATGACCATTGGCCAAAGCTTGACCAGCACCACTCATATGCAAATCAAACTTAAGACTCATATGCAAATCAGCCTTAAGATTACAGTGGCAGACTCTAAACATATATTTTAAGCCAGAGGTCAGGAGTTCAGTCCACAGAAGTAGCACTAAACTTGTTTATGATATTTTGTACCAAACACAAGCCACTTTAACTTACTTACTCCACCTGGGCATTTGTCGATTTCAGACAATAGAATAGATATAAGAAAATTCACTGTGAGATCTGCTTATCATTCCTCAAGATGACTTCCAAAATGAATTTCTGACCGGGAAAACTCTGTTGGCATTAATAAAATGTCTGATTAAGCAATAAATTTATTTGTAAATAAATATGATTCTATTTTGACTCACTTTGTATATTTATTTGAACACATTCATGACCTTTGAGTGTTCTGAGTATGACACTAAATGGCATGGGAAGGGGGTTCAGTTCTGGAACTTTGGCGAGTGTGAAGTATTCCTTCATTGCCAGTCTACTCTGTCTCGGAATGGAAGTTACAACCCCATCTATGGGTCAAACAGATATGTTTTAAAATCCCATATTTAAAATACACCTAAGCATTTTTGTTGACTGGTCATTCTTTTTTTTATCTTTCTTACCCTCCTACCATAAAGCAACACAAGTTGACCACATTCTGGACAATCTATCTAGAAAGAATTGATTCAACTTAATGCTACTACTGCATGCATTAACTTTGATATGAGATTATGAATAAAATTGACTGAGTTATTGTGAATAATGTTATGCTAATTTCTGTTTACTGCTTGCACTAATACAGTCACTGCTATAGATATAATCAGTTTGTAGCTGAGTGTTTGCAGGGTCGGATATAAGACAGTTAGACATATTTGGTCAAATAAAACCCAATATAGGAGGATAGAAACCAGGCTCCAAAAAGTACAAAAAGAAACAAATCACTATATAAAGATAAATCTATTGAGTCAGACGAACCTACTATTAGTTTCGCTTAATGCTCTTCAGGGCTAAGATCTGACTACAGAGACAAGGAGCAAAACGAATTAAATATTACTATTGACTACTGTGGTTAGTACTATTTAATTCGTTTTGCTCCTTGTCTCTGTAGTCAGATCTTAGCCCTGAAGAGCATTAAGCAAAACTAATAGTAGGTTCATCTGACTCATTAGATTTATCTTTATTATTTGCTCTGCTTAGGTATTGAGCACTTTTTACGTATTAGCTTACTTTCCTAGCGGTTGTATGAATATATATATATCTTATATACATATAAATTGTTTTTTTTCTTTTGGCCAAATACTGTACCAATAGATTACTTTTTGTTGGTACGACTATCTTGGTCTTTTCTTTTTTCCAAAATTTTTTTTCTTCCCGGTTGATGTTTGGTAGTATATTTTTACTATCAAACTATTTGATGGATTTTTTCTCACCGCGAGGATTTACCAACACGCTTGGTATATTAAATTATATATAATATATATATATATATATATATATGTATAGGTGACTCCAAACTTACATACTCCTTTCTATCAGAGAATAAATTTGAAAAAAGGACACAGATGTTATTAATCAATATTGTATTTATTAGCTAATCTGTATAACATCATCATTAGAGCCCAACTGTTATGTAAAGAAGAAAACATTTTTTTTAATATGACCAGCTTTAAGGGAAATAATTCATAACAGACATTAAGATAAAAAGATGTCTAAAATTATTAAATTATTAAAGAATAGTGTTCAAAAAGGATTAAAACTGAAGCTGTATTTACCAAGAGAAAAATCAGCGCTAAAAATGGCCCTTGACAAATTCAAAATCCCATACACAGAGTTGCAGTCCAAAATCAATATGTTCTATAAAAAAAATGGCGACAAAATTGGAATAATAACAAACATAACAAACCCTTCTTAATAAAATCCAATATAAGAGAAAGGAAACCAGGCTCCAAAAAGTCCAGAAAGAAACCAGTCACTATATCCTGATTACATATAGATCACACAATATTAACACACTCCTTTTTACTTAAACAAGAAAATCAGCCAGAATGCATAGCATGTCAAACACACTATATGGTGAAACACATTTTAACAGAATGTGGTGATTTTGCTGTTATTTGACATTTTTAAAACACAAGCAACATGAGATATATATATATATATATAAATGTCAGTATAGATTACATTTTGTCCTTCCTAAAAGAAATAGAATTATACTAAAAAATATAGCTATAAACCTGAACTTATTCTATAAACTTATCCCTCAAAGCGATTCCCAATCCATTTAGCAACAAACAACTCAGACAAAATCAAAAAAAATCCTTGTAAAAAGCCGAACAATAAATCTGATCATTCCTCACAATATAACAATAAACCTGAACTTATCCTATAAACTTATCCCTTAAAGCGATTCCCAATCCATTTAGCAACAAACAACTCAGACAAAATCAAGAAAAAATCCTTGTAAAAAGCCGAACAATAAATCTGATCATTCCTCACAATATAACAATAAACCTGTACTTTATCCTATAAACTTATCCCTTAAAACGATTCCTGATCTATTTTCAAAATAATCTATTTTGTTTGTTACTTTTCATTGTAAAATTTTTAATTGACAACAAAGATTATAAAGCAAACAACTGTTGATCCAAGTTTTTATTTCTTACCCTGTTTAAACGGATACTTCAACTAGTATTTCTATTCTATTCCCTTCACTTTAAATTAAAAGCTTTTTTTTTCCCTCAATTAATTTATTAATTTAGATTTTAAATTTTAAACTGTTTGCTATATCAATTATTCTTTAAGTCAATTAAAAAAACTAAACACAATAAGAATCTCTAAACAACGAAGACTCTAAAAAGATTTTTGCTCCGATTAGTGATTAAAAAATAAAAACATTCTATTATGAATTATTGGTGCTCTGATTTTTCTTCAGACAGATATTCTGTTCCGCTACTGTTTATGCTGATGTGGTTAAAACCATGGCTCAGAAGCATATAATCGTCTTGGTGTGAAAATGCTGAGTCATGCCATTATTTTCGTCATCGCTGTCGTCAACACTTTCCGTATCTGTGCGTTTGTTTGTGCACCAACCGTGCATTTAATGCTAAAAAAAACTCACTACATATGTTGGGCACTTTTGTTTGTTCAAATCTAATCACACACACAGCCTAAATAACTTATGTAGACAGATACTGTTTTCACTATCACCATCAGATGGAAACCAATGTTTACACATTCTTATTATTATTATAATTCACCTTTAATTTCAAAATTTTATACTTTCTTATACTTTTTTAACCAAGTAACCAATAAGCACCCCAAATCATCAACTTAATGAAATGTTCATATTTTAACTCATCACTGGTAACTTCTGCTTCCAAATTTTTGTAAACAAATGATTTTAATCAGAAATTTATGGAGATGTTGAACTCACAATGAATTAAATAAATAGATGCTTGGTACATGTAATCAAATTAAAATTCAATAGCAAAATCTTTTTTTAAATGAATACTTTTTTAATCAGAAATTTGTGAATATTTTTCAATACTTACAATGATTTCAAAAAAGATGAAAGACATTTTTATACTAAAATAGTTTTTACTTAATCAAAAGAGAAATGCAATTATGTTTATTTTAATAAAAATACAGTTTTTATTTACAAAATATTTTTATGCTTATTTAAATAAAAGAATGTCATTCAGAAATAGTATCACACAATTTGTAAGTTTTTTTTGTTGTCAGATACAATATAATACCAAAAATCATCTGTTCATTTATTTTCAAATATTTGAAAGCAAAACTTACCGGTGATGAGTTGAAATATGAACCTTTCATTAAGTTGATGATTTGGGGTGCCTATTGGTTACTTGGTCCTACTTTTCTAACTCAGTGGTTCCCAAACTATGTGCCCTGGTATACCAGTGTGCTACCAGGTGTTGCTATGTGCACCATAAAAATGTATATGCAAAAACCAGAATGAAAGAAAATGACTCCATTAAATTTGGAACAGAAATCATACTTTTATTTTCCAACACAGAAGAATACAATTCGGTTTGAAATCCTTTCATAAAAAGTTCGGTAATTTATGAGGAAGTGCATCCCAGTCTCCTGCCTCAAAAATTGCTACCCGGTGACCATTAAAATAACGACCCAGCTCAGTCTATTCAAAACTATCCATCTTCATATCTATCTATCTATCTCAATTTGTTCATATTTATGTATATTACTTTAAATACTAAGATTTTTTATTTTATTCAGGTTTGTTTAATGTCTTGTTTTTAGTTTAAATAAACAAGAATTACGACAAAAAAAGATGCGACCCCCCCCCCAAATACATTTACTTGTCGAAAATATCTATCTATCTCCATTTGTTCGTATCTATCTATATTATCTTGTTTATTTATCTATCTATCTATCTCAGTCTATTCCAAACTATATATCCATCTTCATATCTAAACAAGAATTACGACAAATTACAATAAATAAACAAGAATTACGATGAGCTGGGGTCATTATTTTGATAGTCACCGGGTAGCAATTTTTGAGGCAGGAGACCGGGATGCACTTCCTCATAAATTACCAAAAGTTCATCTGATATTTGTTTGAAATTATATAAACTGGAAGAATTAGATTTTATATCCAATCAAATCAAACATGAAGATTTACATGTTGATACATTATTATTTCTATTAAAGAAGAGTGTCTTTCAAGATTTACATGTTGATACATTATTATTTCTATTAAAGAAGAGTGTCTTTCACTAACTAAAAAAAAAACGGTTTAATCATTTTGATCAAGTTTTCCACTTCATGTGGAAAAATAAAAAATGTGAATAAGAGTTGTAAAGATGATTTATTAATATATGAACATTTTTTGTTGATGTTTAAAACGTTTCATTTCACAAATTTTCAAATAATAAATCATCTTCAGGACTTATTTTTAACATTTATTCATAATTTTTCCATATACCATTGGATTCATTTTCATTTCTTCCTACACTTCATAGGGTAAATCCTACTTAACGGACATAAATTCTGCCATTAAATTAACTTTGAACCATCTATGTTTGTGAATCTGTGTTACGCCTCAAAGATATGTGGTTCAAAGTTAACTGACCTGAAAAAATGTAAGAGTTTTCAAATAAAATAACTGGTTCATTATATCTTTTATTCATTAATATATCAACACTGAAAATTTCATTAAATTTGGTAAATTCCCTGATTTTTAGTATTTTTTTTTCTTTCAGCGGGGTGATATACGATGGTGGAATTTAACCACTTCATATTTATATAAACTGCTGCTTTCTTTTCTTACTTATGTTAGATGTAAAAAAGAAAAAAACTTCTGTGCATTCAAAGGGAGATAACTCTGTTCCATGTATATCCTAAAATAGAAAAAATTACTAAGAAATATTAAACCTATGTTTTTCATTGGTAATTATCTTTAATTTGCTAAATGAAAAAAGCAATTACAAATTATACTGTGCTGTTAAAATGATTTTATAAGCTAAAATGTATAAATATATTTTTTAATATATCTTTGTATTTACATAAAAAGCACACCAAAATATTGTTGTTGCTCCTGAAATGCATTTAAGAGAAGTTTGGGAACTCCTGTTTTAGCCAAATATTCGATACTCTTTTGTATCCGGTTTCTTTGTGAGATTTTTGTTTTTTTGAATTCAAATATTAACAATTGAAAATAATTCATTACCAAAAACTAGAAATACATTCAACACTTAGAATTTCTCTTATTTAAAACATTGGTTTTGATCTTTGAATGAATTAATTCCATGGAAAAAAAGTTACCAAGGAAAATTAGCTTAGAGAAATGCTATCACGTAAGAACAGCTATGAAAGCTTCTTTGCACCAACTCTATCACTTCAGTGTTCACTAATTTTATGTTATCTTTATGTAAATGCAAGATAATTATCTCCCTTGTTTTGTTCAGCCATCCTATTGCGTGGGTACAGGCACAGTTTGACACCAGTAAAAGTCACATGTTTGCGTGGCACTAGTTTTGAATTCTTTTAGCAGCAGGATTTGAGGCGACAAGAAGGGTAAATACGGGAGTTGTCACTTATCCTCCTGTTTCGCAACTGGTCTTCAACATGAAACTACAATAGAATACAAAGGGCTATGTAGTTTCTCTAATATACAACTAATAAAATTGAAAAAGAGGAGGAAAAGTTCCAAACATGTATTTACCTTCTTGTCGCCTCAAATCCTGCTACTAAAAGAATTTAAAACCAGCGCCACGCAAACATGTGACTTTTACCTGTGTCAAACGGTGCCTGTACCCACGCAATAGGATGGCCAAACAAAACAAGGGAGATAATTATCTTGCATTTACACTTTATGTGTCAATAATGAAAACTTGAGTAAAGACTAATTACAAGAAATTAATGATTTTTAAACAAAAATAGAAATAATATTGAATATGATGTCTTGTTCTTATAGTTATTAATATCATAGTCATTAATATCATATATATATGTATATATATATATATATAACAACTAATTTTAACATGCAGTATTTTCTGTATTTAATGGAGTGACCTGAAGTGGGCATGATATCCAATTTAAAACCATTGAAGTTCATTTCAAATTAAAGCAGCAAATTGGATCCCAAACCCAGCATGTGCTGCTTGTTTATATGTAGCTAAGTTGTCAGTATGATATTTTTTCTTTTTAAGTTTGTTATTATAAAGCTGACCGTGGAATATTCTGTCTGGAATATTTTAAGTATTTTTTGTTTATTTTATTTTGTCTTTTATACCATCCATCCATCCATTTTTTTTTCTGAAGAGACAAAAAACAAAATCTGAATTAAATCTGTTCATATAAAAAAAAAACATATTACCTAAAAAAAAAAAATTGTCTGCCAAATTGTTCAATTTATAACAGCAAAACATTTTAGATTTTCCAATATATATATATATATATATATATATATATATATATATATATATAATAAAGGTTTTTTTTTTATAGTGTGTTTGAAGCATTGTGCGTAATTGTAATAGAAATTTTTTGAAGGCAGTTGACAATGCAATATATGTTGAAAACTATGTTTATTTACCTTTTTTTTTTCTTTTTTCTAACATACTTGATATTTTCGGAATAAAATTTCATCTTCAGAGTTGTTAGATGTTTTTAAAAGTACTAGGTGTTTTTTTCTTTAAACTTCTAACAACTCTGAAGTTGGAATTTTATTCTGAAAATATTAAGTTTGTTAGAAAAAAAAAGAAGATAAATAAACATAGTTTTCAACATATATTGCATTGTCAACTGCCTTCAAAAAATTTATATATATATATATATATATATATATATATATATATATATATATATAGTTATATATTTTAGGAAAAGTCATAAACATATGGGAAATTGGGTGAAATCCTATTGAACAAAGAAAAATTCCTGTGATGAAATTGTATTTGCGCATTATTTGAAATGAAGTTAGCCGTTACTAAAAAAACAGTTTTTTTGGTATTTTCAAGTTAAAACATTCGGTTGCATTGATTTTATCAATCTTGGTAATTTTTATTTTTATTATGGTAGAGAAAATGGCCGCTTCTGGCATCTTTCTATGAAATAAGCAAGGGAAACCACTGGGAAAATTGTTTGGAAAAATGAAATTCTTTTTTGTATTCTTGATGTTAACAATTGTTAACATCTTGAGAAATAAACACCAACCAAAAGTTTGGGACCAGATTGATTTTTACTCTAAAATTAAAAAATGAAATAAATTTCATGTCTTTAAGGAAATAGATTTATTTTTTCTGTTTGAATGCAATTATGCAATAATTTAAATCAAAATAAATATAAGATAATTACAATCTCTATTAAAGCAAATTCATATTTTCTTTTCATCAAAGAATCCACCACAAGAATTTATTATTGAGGAGCAAATTCTTGGCATCATTTCTGGTAACTTGTAAAATTATAATAATAATAATAATAATGTAATTTATTGTGTACAGTGTTCAGGTGCACCACAACTCATCAAAGTCTCATGTCTAGTACATAGAATAATGTATTAGTGTGAGGAACATGAACAGTTTACAGTAATAATATACATGTATGTGTACAGTGCTCAGGTGCACCACAACTCATCAAAGTCTCATGTCAAGTACACAGAATAATGTATTAGTGTCAGGAACATGAATAGTGTACAGTAATAATATACATGTATGTGTACAGTGCTCAGGTGCACCACAACTCATCAAAGTCTCATGTCTAGTACACAGAATAATGTATTAGTGTCAGGAACATGAATAGTGTACAGTAATAATATACATGTATGTGTACAGTGCTCAGGTGCACCACAACTCATCAAAGTCTCATGTCAAGTACACAGAATAATGTATTAGTGTCGGGAACATGAACAGTTCACAGTAGTAATATGCATGTATGTATGTGTGTGCATGTGTATGTGGAGAGTGGCATCAGGTATAGTGTTGGCGGACTACAGGAAGCATGGAGGCTTTGAAAGATTCAGTGCTCCAGCAGCCTACAACAGATGCAGGCAGTTTATTCCATGTCTCCGCAATTCTGAGCGTGAAAAAATGTTTCCGAAAGTCACGTGAACAGTGCTGTTTTCTGACTTTGTAGGCATGCCCGCGTGTATTATGTTGATGGAAGTGATTCCCAAGAAGTGTGTAAACAACTATTGTTTATTCTTGGGCAGTTTATTTTGAAGTTTACAATGAATTTCGCCCCAGTCAAGTTCAATTGGTGAAAGATCTTTGAGACTGAGAGAGCTGAGTCATGACTTACAAAATTCTCTTATCTTCCTTTCATTTTAGATAATTTAAACACAGTTTTATATTTTGTTTTGGATCATTATATTCTTTGAAATTCAAATAAGGGTTTACATCTACACAATAGATGAATTTATTCATTTAAATTAGCCATTATTATGAACTTAGAGAAACAATTCAGGGTTGTCCTAAACTTTTGGTCAGTAGTGTATAAGAAAATCATAACCAGAGTTGAGCTGAAAAGATGGTGGTATGGCAGAGAAAATTCCACTGGGATGAGGTCCCAATAAAGGACACAAAGCATCATTGGGGATTGAAGAAATTGAAGCAAGTTGCATTCATATCTGAAATGAAAAAGGTATACATTAGTCTTCTTGGAAGTTTTTGTATATAAGGTGTCCTGTAATATACCATCTAAATTTATAGAATAAGTGAGGTCATGTGATCTATTCCTCTGGCCAATCAACAGTCATAATGCATGGATGATTGACTACTTAAACACTAATACTTTCCATAGTCGATTTGCAATCATTGATGAAGGAACTTACAATACTTAAGAGAACCAAAGGATTACCAAGGATTTCCACTAGACAAGTGCTCTTGCTTGAAAGGCTAAAAGGATGGCCCATAAAAAACATAACAAGTCTCTCTGGGATGAGGTGTAGATAATTAACAAGGAGCCTGACCTTGTATCACAACTAAGCAAAACTTATTAAATAAGTAATTGACACAAAACTTTGTTAAGCAATGTAACAAATCAAAAGAGGCGACATGTATCAGTTTGTAAACCATGTGCATAGATCAGGGAAATTAATATCACTGAAAAAAAGTGAAATATTTCCAAGCTGCAACTGTGTCAGTACTATTGTAATGTCGCACCACTTGGACCTTTACAAAACAAGCGGAGAAAAAAAAAGCTAAACTGGAATTACAAAAGCATGCTACGTGCTTTTTGAACAAATGCTGGAAGCAGTGTTCTACAAAAAAGCAGGTAATCACCACTCATCTTACAGATTATATAAGTAAGACGAGAAGACATGCTGGACACGTTCTCTTGTGGACTACAATACATAGACATAATAGTGTGGGCTGACCAACAAAAATACATTTAAACAGCCCCGTGCAGACACTGAATGCCGTTTAGAGAATTTATCAAGAGCGATGGGTAATAGGGGTGGATGGTGAGATAGATTCAACGGAATCGAAGCCGTTAGAATGTCTTGATAAGGATGACTTTTGTGAGTATATGTTCATCAAAAGATGTAGTTATATTAATTAGTATGTGTTTAATAAAAAGTACTCGATATGATTCCAGATCGATGTAAGACCAACTCCTTTTATGCTCATGAATGCTCCTTTATGCTATGTACCATAGATTTTTTTGCTTAACAAAATATTAAATGAACTCTTTATAAAGATGGTTGAAAAAGGGTTAATATTAATTTTAGTGTAAACCAGAAAATTCAACAAAATAATAAATGAATATGCACATTTTTCATCAGTGAAAAAAATATCTATAAGACATAAAAATGTTTTATAATATTGAAAATATTAACTGGAGATTGTTATTCAGAGATTTTATAGTATACAGACATATTGTTTTTTTTAAATAAGATATACTATTGTTTAGGTATAACATTTTAGTTGGGAATCTGTTTTATTTGAACGATTAAAAAATTATTCATCATTTCAATTTTGATTCTGTAATCTCAATTATCATCCAATGATTATTTAGATTACAAGATCAAAATATTATCATGATGATGATATTCTGACATTGAAAACTTTTGATAAAATGTCCGTCTTGATGTGGTTGTTTTCTTAATAAGATGATGTACACATCCACTTGGTATTTATGATCAATCTGAAAAAAGATTTATAAATTCAATTTTTTCTTTTGTCATCTTTCTGCAACAAATGAAAATATTGCATTGTATTTGTGTATAAAATGATTTCATTGATATAAAAATATGGAGGCAATTTTAATTTATTTACGTCTTGAATTTAACTCATTGCATTACGTAAATCCTATTGGGGGGTAATTTCCAAATTTTTGACAGTCTTTACACAAGATTCTTCAGGATCATTTTAAACACACCAATATTGATGAGTAAAAGCATTAGATTTATATCCCAGAAGTATTTTTTTTTTAAGTAATTCTTCACGAAAGTCCAGACAATTAACCAGCTGTTCACTCTTTTTCAATTCCACTGTGATTTATGGGAATACTAAATTCCACTTTTTAACTGATCATCATTATAATCAGTTTTTCAACTCTGATTATTTTTATTTTTTTTAATAAAGAATTTTTTTTTAAATTTCAATATTTTCTATATATAGAAAGCAATTTCTTCATATAAATATGATTTAATCTCTAATAAATGTGAATCTTAGTGTATCGTCTTTTTTCAACTTTATTCCCAGAGTCTGTAGCCCAACATATAATACCATTTTGGAATAAGGCCAACTCTGTGAGCAAATTAAAAACAATCCACGCTGATTCCTGACCGACAATCCTGAAAGTTTGGATTCCCAATTTTTAATTATTGTGATTGTTATTGGCAACTTTTACATCATTTTTTACAAAAATTTTTGTACGATAAAAGTATTGTTCAAGTTTGATAAAATTTAATATGGCATCTTTCAAGCTATTGAGGAGCAAATTCTTGGCATCATTTCTGGTAACTTTGTAAAATTATAATAATAATAATAATAATGTAATTTATTGTGTACAGTGTTCAGGTGCACCACAACTCATCAAAGTCTCATGTCTAGTACATAGAATAATGTATTAGTGTGAGGAACATGAACAGTTTACAGTAAAAAATAACATGTATGTGTACAGTGCTCAGGTGCACCACAACTCATCAAAGTCTCATGTCAAGTACACAGAATAATGTATTAGTGTCAGGAACATGAATAGTGTACAGTAATAATATACATGTATGTGTACAGTGCTCAGGTGCACCACAACTCATCAAAGTCTCATGTCTAGTACACAGAATAATGTATTAGTGTCAGGAACATGAATAGTGTACAGTAATAATATACATGTATGTGTACAGTGCTCAGGTGCACCACAACTCATCAAAGTCTCATGTCAAGTACACAGAATAATGTATTAGTGTCGGGAACATGAACAGTTCACAGTAGTAATATGCATGTATGTATGTGTGTGCATGTGTATGTGGAGAGTGGCATCAGGTATAGTGTTGGCGGACTACAGGAAGCATGGAGGCTTTGAAAGATTCAGTGCTCCAGCAGCCTACAACAGATGCAGGCAGTTTATTCCATGTCTCCGCAATTCTGAGCGTGAAAAAATGTTTCCGAAAGTCACGTGAACAGTGCTGTTTTCTGACTTTGTAGGCATGCCCGCGTGTATTATGTTGATGGAAGTGATTCCCAAGAAGTGTGTAAACAACTATTGTTTATTCTTGGGCAGTTTATTTTGAAGTTTACAATGAATTTCGCCCCAGTCAAGTTCAATTGGGAAAGATCTTTGAGACTGAGAGAGCTGAGTCATGACTTACAAAATTCTCTTATCTTCCTTTCATTTTAGATAATTTAAACACAGTTTTATATTTTGTTTTGGATCATTATATTCTTTGAAATTCAAATAAGGGTTTACATCTACACAATAGATGAATTTATTCATTTAAATTAGAATATTAAACCTATGTTTTCATTGGTAATTATCTTTAATTTGCTAAATGAAAAAAGCAATTACAAATTATACTGTGCTGTTAAAATGATTTTATAAGCTAAAATGTATAAATATATTTTTTAATATATCTTTGTATTTACATAAAAAGCACACCAAAATATTGTTGTTGCTCCTGAAATGCATTTAAGAGAAGTTTGGGAACTCCTGTTTTAGCCAAATATTCGATACTCTTTTGTATCCGGTTTCTTTGTGAGATTTTGTTTTTTTTGAATTCAAATATTAACAATTGAAAATAATTCATTACCAAAAACTAGAAATACATTCAACACTTAGAATTTCTCTTATTTAAAACATTGGTTTTGATCTTTGAATGAATTAATTCCATGGAAAAAAAGTTACCAAGGAAAATTAGCTTAGAGAAATGCTATCACGTAAGAACAGCTATGAAAGCTTCTTTGCACCAACTCTATCACTTCAGTGTTCACTAATTTTATGTTATCTTTATGTAAATGCAAGATAATTATCTCCCTTGTTTGTTCAGCCATCCTATTGCGTGGGTACAGGCACAGTTTGACACCAGTAAAAGTCACATGTTTGCGTGGCACTAGTTTTGAATTCTTTTAGCAGCAGGATTTGAGGCGACAAGAAGGGTAAATACGGGAGTTGTCACTTATCCTCCTGTTTCGCAACTGGTCTTCAACATGAAACTACAATAGAATACAAAGGGCTATGTAGTTTCTCTAATATAACACTAATAAAATTGAAAAAGAGGAGGAAAAGTTCCAAACATGTATTTACCTTCTTGTCGCCTCAAATCCTGCTACTAAAAAGAATTTAAAACCAGCGCCACGCAAACATGTGACTTTTACCTGTGTCAAACGGTGCCTGTACCCACGCAATAGGATGGCCAAACAAAACAAGGGAGATAATTATCTTGCATTTACACTTTATGTGTCAATAATGAAAAACTTGAGTAAAGACTAATTACAAGAAATTAATGATTTTTAAACAAAAATAGAAATAATATTGAATATGATGTCTTGTTCTTATAGTTATTAATATCATAGTCATTAATATCATATATATATGTATATATATATATATATAAAACTAATTTTAACATGCAGTATTTTCTGTATTTAATGGAGTGACCTGAAGTGGGCATGATATCCAATTTAAAACCATTGAAGTTCATTTCAAATTAAAGCAGCAAATTGGATCCCAAACCCACATGTGCTGCTTGTTTATATGTAGCTAAGTTGTCAGTATGATATTTTTTCTTTTTAAGTTTGTTATTATAAAGCTGACCGTGGAATATTCTGTCTGGAATATTTTAAGTATTTTTTGTTTATTTTATTTTGTCTTTTATACCATCCATCCATCCATTTTTTTTCTGAAGAGACAAAAAACAAAATCTGAATTAAATCTGTTCATATAAAAAAAAAACATATTACCTAAAAAAAAATAAATTGTCTGCCAAATTGTTCAATTTATAACAGCAAAACATTTTAGATTTTCCAAATATATATATATATATATATAATATATATATATATATATATATATAATAAAGGTTTTTTTTTTATAGTGTGTTTGAAGCATTGTGCGTAATTGTAATAGAAATTTTTTGAAGGCAGTTGACAATGCAATATATGTTGAAAACTATGTTTATTTACCTTTTTTTTTTCTTTTTCTAACATACTTGATATTTTCGGAATAAAATTTCATCTTCAGAGTTGTTAGATGTTTTTAAAAGTACTAGGTGTTTTTTTTCTTTAAACTTCTAACAACTCTGAAGTTGGAATTTATTCTGAAAATATTAAGTTTGTTAGAAAAAAAAAGAAGATAAATAAACATAGTTTTCAACATATATTGCATTGTCAACTGCCTTCAAAAAATTTATATTATATATATATATATATAATATATAATATATATATATATAGTTATATATTTAGGAAAAGTCATAAACATATGGGAAATTGGGTGAAATCCTATTGAACAAAGAAAATTCCTGTGATGAAATTGTATTTGCGCATTATTTGAAATGAAGTTAGCCGTTACTAAAAAAACAGTTTTTTTGGTATTTTCAAGTTAAAACATTCGGTTGCATTGATTTTATCATCTTGGTAATTTTTATTTTTATTATGGTAGAGAAAATGGCCGCTTCTGGCATCTTTCTATGAAATACAAGGGAAACCACTGGGAAAATTGTTTGGAAAAATGAAATTCTTTTTTGTATTCTTGATGTTAATTGTTAACATCTTGAGAAATAAACACCAACCAAAAGTTTGGGACCAGATTGATTTTTACTCTAAAATTAAAAAAATGAAATAAATTTCATGTCTTTAAGGAAATAGATTTATTTTTTCTGTTTGAATGCAATTATGCAATAATTTAAATCAAAATAAATATAAGATAATTACAATCTCTATTAAAGCAAATTCATATTTTCTTTTCATCAAAGAATCCACCACAAGAATTTATTATTGAGGAGCAAATTCTTGGCATCATTTCTGGTAACTTGTAAAATTATAATAATAATAATAATAATGTAATTTATTGTGTACAGTGTTCAGGTGCACCACAACTCATCAAAGTCTCATGTCTAGTACATAGAATAATGTATTAGTGTGAGGAACATGAACAGTTTACAGTAATAATATACATGTATGTGTACAGTGCTCAGGTGCACCACAACTCATCAAAGTCTCATGTCAAGTACACAGAATAATGTATTAGTGTCAGGAACATGAATAGTGTACAGTAATAATATACATGTATGTGTACAGTGCTCAGGTGCACCACAACTCATCAAAGTCTCATGTCTAGTACACAGAATGTATTAGTGTCAGGAACATGAATAGTGTACAGTAATAATATACATGTATGTGTACAGTGCTCAGGTGCACCACAACTCATCAAAGTCTCATGTCAAGTACACAGAATAATGTATTAGTGTCGGGAACATGAACAGTTCACAGTAGTAATATGCATGTATGTATGTGTGTGCATGTGTATGTGGAGAGTGGCATCAGGTATAGTGTTGGCGGACTACAGGAAGCATGGAGGCTTTGAAAGATTCAGTGCTCCAGCAGCCTACAACAGATGCAGGCAGTTTATTCCATGTCTCCGCAATTCTGAGCGTGAAAAAAATGTTTTTCCGAAAGTCACGTGAACAGTGCTGTTTTCTGACTTTGTAGGCATGCCCGCGTGTATTATGTTGATGGAAGTGATTCCCAAGAAGTGTGTAAACAACTATTGTTTATTCTTGGGCAGTTTATTTTGAAGTTTACAAATGAATTTCGCCCCAGTCAAGTTCAATTGGTGAAAGATCTTTGAGACTGAGAGAGCTGAGTCATGACTTACAAAATTCTCTTATCTTCCTTTCATTTTAGATAATTTAAACACAGTTTTATATTTTGTTTTGGATCATTATATTCTTTGAAATTCAAATAAGGGTTTACATCTACACAATAGATGAATTTATTCATTTAAATTAGCCATTATTATGAACTTAGAGAAACAATTCAGGGTTGTCCTAAACTTTTGGTCAGTAGTGTATAAGAAAATCATAACCAGAGTTGAGCTGAAAAGATGGTGGTATGGCAGAGAAAATTCCACTGGGATGAGGTCCCAATAAAGGACACAAAGCATCATTGGGGATTGAAGAAATTGAAGCAAGTTGCATTCATATCTGAAATGAAAAAGGTATACATTAGTCTTCTTGGAAGTTTTTGTATATAAGGTGTCCTGTAATATACCATCTAAATTTATAGAATAAGTGAGGTCATGTGATCTATTCCTCTGGCCAATCAACAGTCATAATGCATGGATGATTGACTACTTAAACACTAATACTTTCCATAGTCGATTTGCAATCATTGATGAAGGAACTTACAATACTTAAGAGAACCAAAGGATTACCAAGGATTTCCACTAGACAAGTGCTCTTGCTTGAAAAGGCTAAAAGGATGGCCCATAAAAAACATAACAAGTCTCTCTGGGATGAGGTGTAGATAATTAACAAGGAGCCTGACCTTGTATCACAACTAAGCAAAACTTATTAAATAAGTAATTGACACAAAACTTTGTTAAGCAATGTAACAAATCAAAAAGAGGCGACATGTATCAGTTTGTAAACCATGTGCATAGATCAGGGAAATTAATATCACTGAAAAAAGTGAAATATTTCCAAGCTGCAACTGTGTCAGTACTATTGTAATGTCGCACCACTTGGACCTTTACAAAACAAGCGGAGAAAAAAAAAGCTAAACTGGAATTACAAAAGCATGCTACGTGCTTTTTGAACAAATGCTGGAAGCAGTGTTCTACAAAAAAGCAGGTAATCACCACTCATCTTACAGATTATATAAGTAAGACGAGAAGACATGCTGGACACGTTCTCTTGTGGACTACAATACATAGACATAATAGTGTGGGCTGACCAACAAAAATACATTTAAACAGCCCCGTGCAGACACTGAATGCCGTTTAGAGAATTTATCAAGAGCGATGGGTAATAGGGGTGGATGGTGAGATAGATTCAACGGAATCGAAGCCGTTAGAATGTCTTGATAAGGATGACTTTTGTGAGTATATGTTCATCAAAAGATGTAGTTATATTAATTAGTATGTGTTTAATAAAAAGTACTCGATATGATTCCAGATCGATGTAAGACCAACTCCTTTATGCTCATGAATGCTCCTTTATGCTATGTACCATAGATTTTTTTGCTTAACAAAATATTAAATGAACTCTTTATAAAGATGGTTGAAAAAGGGTTAATATTAATTTTAGTGTAAACCAGAAAATTCAACAAAATAATAAATGAATATGCACATTTTTCATCAGTGAAAAAAATATCTATAAGACATAAAAATGTTTTATAATATTGAAAATATTAACTGGAGATTGTTATTCAGAGATTTTATAGTATACAGACATATTGTTTTTTTTAAATAAGATATACTATTGTTTAGGTATAACATTTTAGTTGGGAATCTGTTTTATTTGAACGATTAAAAAATTATTCATCATTTCAATTTTGATTCTGTAATCTCAATTATCATCCAATGATTATTTAGATTACAAGATCAAAATATTATCATGATGATGATATTCTGACATTGAAAACTTTTGATAAAATGTCCGTCTTGATGTGGTTGTTTTCTTAATAAGATGATGTACACATCCACTTGGTATTTATGATCAATCTGAAAAAAGATTTATAAATTCAATTTTTTCTTTTGTCATCTTTCTGCAACAAATGAAAATATTGCATTGTATTTGTGTATAAAATGATTTCATTGATATAAAAATATGGAGGCAATTTTAATTTATTTACGTCTTGAATTTAACTCATTGCATTACGTAAATCCTATTGGGGGGTAATTTCCAAATTTTTGACAGTCTTTACACAAGATTCTTCAGGATCATTTTAAACACACCAATATTGATGAGTAAAAGCATTAGATTTATATCCCAGAAGTATTTTTTTTTTAAGTAATTCTTCACGAAAGTCCAGACAATTAACCAGCTGTTCACTCTTTTCAATTCCACTGTGATTTATGGGAATACTAAATTCCACTTTTTAACTGATCATCATTATAATCAGTTTTTCAACTCTGATTATTTTTATTTTTTTTAATAAAGAATTTTTTTTTAAATTTCAATATTTTCTATATATAGAAAGCAATTTCTTCATATAAATATGATTTAATCTCTAATAAATGTGAATCTTAGTGTATCGTCTTTTTTCAACTTTATTCCCAGAGTCTGTAGCCCAACATATAATACCATTTTGGAATAAGGCCAACTCTGTGAGCAAATTAAAAACAATCCACGCTGATTCCTGACCGACAATCCTGAAAGTTTGGATTCCCAATTTTTAATTATTGTGATTGTTATTGGCAACTTTTACATCATTTTTTACAAAAATTTTTGTACGATAAAAGTATTGTTCAAGTTTGATAAAATTTAATATGGCATCTTTCAAGCTAAGTGATATAATATATCAGTAAATTATATTTATGAGAAGATATTGCTTTCAATATATAGAAAATATTGATCTATTTAAAATCTACATTCTACAGAAAATTGATCATTTTAAAAAATATGTGCAAATCCTTTAGATATTTTCATACACCTCTTCCCTGACAAATACTCTCCATTCTGAGAAACTATTTTGTGAAATGATTTAGTTCTTATTATATAAGATTTATTTTTTACCTCCAGTAAAGATATATATATAATATATATATATTTATGTATGAGTAGTGGCGATCGTTGTAAGCGCACAGTATCCAGGGGTTAAGAACAAAACGGGTCTTATCGTTATAGATGAACGCTCCTATAGCATTCATCTATAATGATAAGACCCATTTCAACAGACATACGTGGTACCAACTGATATTAATCGTAAACTCAATTAATTCAACGGATGTAACCCTGACGATTCAGATGATGAAACTCGAGTAGGTTACTTTATATCCATTTCTTAAATAAATATATAATATATATATATATATATATATATAATATAGTATTATATATAAATATATATGCAATACTATATCAAGTCATCAATTTGATATACGTATATATAAATTATTTACTCGGTTGACAAATTCAACTAAAAATCATGAGAACCTTGTGAATATTTGATTTTTTTCTTCTTTGTTTTTGTTGTTGATTTCCCATGTTGGATCAGACCATTCTCCAACCTTCTTTAAGTAAATGTGTCTTGTATGAAGAACACAATGGAACTAAGCAGGACTGACATTAAAAGTAATGAAAAGCTTACCCACAAAAACTAAGTTACAGGGGTGGCATGAAATCACACATGAAATTATGAAAAAACATGAAACAGAAGTTAAAAAATATTGGTAGACCTTCAATTTGTTGCATAGGGCCAAGTTTGAGTTGTAGTAGTAGTCGTTTAGTAGTAGTAGTTGTTAGTTCAGAAACAACATACTCAAGTCGTATAGTCACAAGGGGTTGTTTATTTCTTTCTAGGCTCATGGCTTATTTTCAGACAAGCATCTCATGAGTAACACTACTGTCCAGTTTTTTCAAGAGACCAACATTATCTTTAATTAACAACCTACAGGGTTTTTGCTTCACAATATGAGATGCACTTTCATTATTCACTTGAGTTAAATCAGGAGTTAAATATGAGAAAATAAGATTAATAGATGATGGAAAATGAATAGAAACCACACAAATAAATAGGGGTGGGGTTTCCGTATCAACAACAAAGGCGAATAGTAATGCAAAAACTCAAGATCAAAAGATATTTTCGTTTTCTTCCATCTTCACCCTGTGATCTGCTGGGACTGCAAAATCTACCAGTTTGCAAGTTCTCTTTTTCTGTTTAATCCATACAAGGTGTGACTATTATTATTATTATTATTATTATTATTATTATTATTATTATTATTATTCACTCCATTCGAGTTTTTCACACCTGCAGAAGCTGGTGGTTCACTGGAGGCTGAGTGACAGCAAGTCTTCCCAGGTCTCCAGGACTCTTCTGAGTATTCCAGCCAATCTCAATAATACTGTAGTCTGGATGGTCTCGATTCTTCCTCTGATTTTTAATTCATCCAGACTCCTTTCCAACCCCTTGGGGATTGTTCCAAGGGCCCCAATCACAATCGGCACGACCGTAACCCTCATGTTCCACAGTTTTTTAGTTCTCTGGCAAGATCTAAGTATTTATCGATCTTTTCGTTTTCTTTCATTTTCACTCTGTGATTGGACGGGACGGCAAAGTCCACGAGATGACAAGTCTTCCTCTTCTTGTCAATCAAAACAAGATCTGGTTATTATTATTATTATTATTATTATTATTATTATTATTATTATTTGCAGGACCTGTGAATATACCACAGTATGATAATTTTCATTATCATAATATTTGATAAGTTTACTTAAGAGCTATTGCCAAATAGTTCAGTATGTAAAAAGTATAATAATCTTGATTTAACTCCTTTTTTTTTCTTTCGTTCCTTCTTTTCATTATGTCCGATTGAATTTACAAGAGAGCGCCAAAGGGTGAACTGATCTAGTTCACCAAGAGCCATGCACAATAATGCAGTGACTTGGGAAATTAGGGAAAGACGCTAAATTACAGAAGGTTGGATTAGTGACCTCAACCTGTAATGCATTCACCTAAAGAAAGTGAGAGAATGGACAGGATCAAACTTGAGAAAAACAAAAACAATAAAGATGAAGATAAAAAAATACTCATCAAACTTTCAATCCATGTGATTGTCAATTGTGATTATTTTTCAGTTGCTTTAAAGAGATGAAGAAAAAGACTAATCCTTGTTTTGCATGCTATTAAGTTCATATATATATATATATATATATATATATATATATATATATATATATACATGGTAATTCCATGTCAAATCATTCAGGCTTGGTCACCCACACCCTTCAATTTTTCTGAAATTTTGTCCAAGTGTAGATTATGATAAAGTTAGCCAATTCCAAAAATTTGAGCTTCCAATTCCAAAAAGTTTTGTCGATATTTAGCTCTCCAAATTTGAGGCGGGGGGGTCCCCAAATTTTTAGGAGTAGGAATGCTCTAGAACTCATTTTACAGACAAAGATATATTACTAAAAGTCGCCATTTTTCGCGAAACCCCACCAAATTTGGAGAGCTAAATATCAACATAATTCCATCAATTTCTGGAATTGGAAGCTCAAATTTTGAAGAATGACTAACTTTACTACAATGCATACCTGTACAACATTTCAGAAAAATTGAATTGGCTGGGTGACAATTTTACTTTTTTTCTGGATGATTTCACATGGAATTGCCCATATTTATATATATATATATATATATATATATATTCTATTAGCCATCACTAACATGATTTAAAAAGTGGACAGAATTTATATATATATATAATATATGTATATATATATATATTATATATATATATATACATAATTCTAATTATTGTAATTGTCAATTATAATTATTTTTCAGTTGATTTAATGAGATGAGGAAGAAACTGGTCCTTGCATGCTATTGTTTACAAATATATATATATATATATATATATATATATATAAACATTAGTTTTAATATCAATTTTGATTTTCCATTCTATTGTTTGTAGATTTTTTATTTCTTTTTCCTTTTGTTGATATTTTTAGCTTTGTAATATTTTTAGCAAATTTTTAGATACTAATGATTTTGTTTGACATATTTTGTCTGTGCTTTTCTTTTTCAGTTGATCATTTTTATTTTAGTAGTTCATTTTGATGTTGTCCTTTTTCTTTTGAGCTGTTTCAACTACAGTCACTTCATAACACTGTGCTTATAAGAATAATTCAGCTGAAAACTTTTTATAAAAGTTCATTAAAAATCATTTTAAAACTAATAAAACTAAAACAATTAATTTGATTTATAATGAATTATCAAAGAAATTATTAACTTACTAGCAGCTGCTACCCGGCATCACCTGGGTAGAGGGGAATTTTTAAAGTTAGTCCTGCAGATCTATTATTACTGAATCATGAGTTGAATCCTCATGGGATGCCCCATTTAAATCCCTATGTAAAAAAAAAGACCTTGCATTGATCCAGCTACTCTGAAAAGAAATGTTAATGTCTACTATCTAAAGTATTAAATGAAAAAAAAAATCTAAGCTGTTATCATTTAAATTTTTATTTTTATTATCTTCATGAATATAAATCAAATCTCTATTATTTTTGCTCAAAAACCAAGCCGTCGTGATATTTAATGTGTATATATATATCTACTTTGTCGTTAATTGTTTTATTTTCGAAGTTTCCTCCGGACATACATATACACACAACTGCCCATTATATATGTATAGATTTCATCTGGACATACATACACACAACTTTGAACATTTTCTTAGAAATAACAAAATGACAGATTATTTATAGGTTATGTAATTGTCCTGAACTGTATGTGGTGTAATGGTTAGCAAGCTAGATTTGCAAACCAATGTTAGTGAGTTCGATTCTCACAGCGCACAAGGCCAAATTATACCCCATAATTTGGCCTTGTGCCACACCTAAGCTAAGCTTAGTATATATAGTAATTATAGGTAGACTGAAAACCTAAAACGATCAATGCAAATATTTCAAATCATCCTATTAATGTAATCTTTGATACTGACAAGTACAGAGTGACTATGGAGTTAGAGTATTTTTCCTTTATGAAAAGTGAAAATGTACAGAGATGCTGATAGGTACACATCCTGCATCCCTGATGCACAATAATATAAAAGGACACAGTAAAATCGTATCCATGCATCCCAGTGTTTTTCTTTTTCTTCCCTCACCATTTCAAACTAACTGTTAATACATTTCAACAGTTTCTTAAAAATGAATTACACAGGATAGGTTACAAGGTAGGTGGTAGACGGTTTTAGTTATTTCTCCAGATCATAAATAAAAACTCTACAATTTATTAAAAAACTTTAGTTGGGACCCATAAATTTTTCCAGGGACTCCTTCAAAGCAAATATGTGCATCCCAGGATGCACTAAATTAAAAAGCTATCAGTATCACTGCAATTGTCTTGTTGACATATTTTATTGAAAATGACAGACAAGGAGTTAGATTTAGTTTTTTATTGTGTTAAATATAGGGAGGGGGGATATAATGCTTACATTGTAAATTGAACTCCCACTTTACAGTCAAATGACACATTATAGAAAAATGACAAAAATTAAGTTTTGAATACACTAATTCTTTTTCTTTTTAAGCTTCCGTACGCTAAAATTGCTGGTGTCAGATTTTCATAAGGGAATATGAAAAAAAAATAAATACGGTCATAAAATTAGGGTCCAGTTTATCATTATACTTATCTTGTAAATAAAACCCCTACTTTAAAACTAAACTGTCTCAGAAAAATTAAAACAATATACAGATGAAAATGAATATTAAAAAACATAAAAAATTCATTTAAAGATAATTATCAAAGAAAATATTTAGTACTCTTAAAGGTAAAAAAGAACAATAACACATAAAAAGAGGGTTATGTTTATTATAAAGTTTAGATTGTAAATCGAACCTCCACTTAAGAACTAACATTTCTTACAAAAAGGAAAAAAAAATAAACAAAATGTCACAATTTTGGTTGTAAGCCATTTAAAAACTGTTTGAAATTGCAACATCTTATTCGCCAACAAGAAAAGCTAAGAATTAGACAAGGGTCAGTTATTTTTCAATAAAATATGTCTACAATTTGAAAAAATATAAAGATCTACGAGAACAATGCATCAGAAATGGATGGAAAATGGATGTATTTCCTATCGAAGTCGGATGCCAAGGATTTATTACCAACTCAACCTTGGCATTTTTTACTAAACTTGGACTTTCTCTATCAAACAAGAGGAAATACATCAAAAAGATCTAGGATAAAGCTCTAACTGCATCAGCGTGGATATGACAATCCTACAATGTGACATCAAACTGACAAAGTCTGGTAGTATCATGAGATACTGCTGGGGCACTCTGGGTTAGTGGTAATGATGCTTTGGCCCCGAAACCATGCCTAAACCCAGAGTCATCATCTGATGAAGGCTTTGTTGGTTGCAATGCTACTGTGTAAATAGCAGTCATTGTATGAAGATTATTTGCTGCCTAAATACACACTATTCAAAATTCAATTAGTATAGCTGTAGTTTAAAGAAAGTAGAATACTTTATCACAAGTTAATAATATTTGAATATTCTTGTATAAAATGTCAAAGATGTTTTACAGTTGGATTAGTTAATTGAATACCCCCCAACCCCCAAAAAATAAATCCTCATGGAGAGTCGTTATGATATATTAGCAAATTGAAAATTTAAGTTATAAAACCTGGGATATTAGGATAGCACTAATTTTAATTTGGGTGTGCTTGTGGTGTAATGGTTATCATCAAAGGAAATGGACATATCAAAATCAATTCAAATCCTGAATGAGGCTGTTTACATTTCATATACCGCTAATAGCCTTGGGAAAGATGTCAATCCACCTATCATCCTTCCAGCTATGGATAAAATAGTAGGGCAGATGGGGCTGATCTGGCAATGAGGGCTGAGGGTTGAAAGTGTTAAATTTGTCCGATAGACAAAAAATCCTTACAATTTTATTAAATGCATTGATCACTTTTCACCATTATTAGATTTAGATTTTCTTTTTTTCTTTCTTTTTTTACAACTTCACTCTTTTGTTAGTGTCGTAGTTTTTTGTTTTTTTCCTCCTCATCTTTTGTCATATAATTCTGTTATTAAGTCAAATTACAACAGAACTCTGTTCAATCTTAGAAATTTCCACCTTTTTTACTGAGAATTCTTAAAAATCTGTTTTACTAGTTTCATTTAAGTATTAACACTCTAACTAAACTCTCTCACACGTGCCAGGCTAAACAGGAAGAGAGGTCAAAATAAGGTTAAGAGACATCAATCAAAATTCCTGTAAACGTTGTTAACGGATAGGTTTGAATTCAAATAAATTCTCTACACTAATCGGGCATAATTAACAGGGCACTCATCAATTATGCAATATTTAGAAGAGCGGCACAGAGCCAATAAAACTTGCTGTCACTTAGTTTCCATTTAAGTCTCTCAGTCTGGTGTGAAAACTTAAAAAGAATAAAATAAGAAGAAGAAAGAAAGAAATGTGGATGCACTTTATGAGAGGAATGGAAATAGTGTAAAATCAATAAGTGCCCAAGAGAAAGAAAGAGAGAAAAAAATTTGGAAGAACAAAAGCCCCCCCCCCCAAAAAAAAAGATGTCGGCTATATATTTTTCTAACATTTTAATTTAACAGTTTACTGAGTTTATATACTCTCAGAAACGTCAAAGATTTACACAAAGGGGAGGTAATAATAAAACAGGGGAAGTAACTCTCAATTACTTATTACACTAACATTTTCAGTTAATAATCAAAATTTTGAAATATTGTTGGCTGATTGTCATTAACTTTCTAGAAACATTAATGTTTGTAGTTAATTGCAAGAGGTTCTCAACTGGGGGCCATATAACATTTTTTGAGGTCCAGGCAAGCAAAAAATATTTAATTATATAAAAAAAAACAATAGGATTTATTTTTTTATTTTTTCTCTAACTCATCAGTATGAAAATGTCCACTGTTGAAGCAAGAACTCAATCCAACATCCTGAAGAAGTTACAACGTCAATATGATATGTGCTTAATTAAAGTCGTAATCAATTTTGAAAATTAATTGATTAATAATTAATTAATTAGGCGGGCATAATTATTAATCAATTAATTTTCAAAATTAGTTACGACTTCAATTAAGCACATATTCTCCCAAAAATTGTCAGCTAAAAAAGCCATATCAAAACACATCGTTTGTTTATTTACTTCTCATATATATGTATATGTATATATATATATTCAGAGGATTTTTAAACATTGAGTGTCTATAGGTGTCCACCAGTGTATAATAGGAATCAAAGGGGTCCACAGGTCCAGAGGTTGAGCATCACTAATTTAAGTAAAAGCAAAGAAAGATTTATCTTTTAATTATATTCATTTGATAAAACTATTTTATCAAAATGATGATCATAATTTTTTTCTAAGCTTAGCTCCCAAAAATGCCTTAACAATCAAAACTTTGAAATGCTTATCGCTAACTTTCTAAAAACATTAATAATTGTAGTTGATAGAGGCAGTGCAACAGAAGTATAAATATGAATATGAATTTAATAAAATGCTAAATTTGTATTATTTAGATTTTTCAACATGTTGTCCTTATCTTTATTGTTATGGGAGAAATAAGAGGAAATTAATCCGACAATATGTGGAGAAAGGTAGACAAACACGGGATGTTGTACAAGATGGATATTTATTGTAGGTAGTGATGTCGACGTTATAACTTCTTCAGGATGTTGGATTGAGTTCTTGCTTCAATGGTGGATATTTTCATAATGATGAGTTGGAGAAAAAATAAAAAAATTAAAAATAGAACTACCAATGTAAACACTCCTACTAACAGGAGCAATTGACCACGTCTCCCCTATTCACAACCTCCTCCTAACTCACTAGTATGAAAATGTCCACCGTTGAAGCAAGAACTCAATCCAATGTCCTGAAGAAGGTCTAACAGACTGAAACGTTATAACGTCGACATCACTAACTATAATAAACATCCATCTTGTACAACATCTCATGTTTGTCTACGTTTATTGTGATGTACACATTTCGGCTGAAGTGCCCTCTACTTATAACATTGTGTATATAACAATAAAAATGAGGACAACAGTCTGAAAAATCTAAATAATACAAATTATCAAGCCTCATCTAAAAAAAAATTCAGACAAATAAAATGCTAAATATCAAATATTCAAGTGAAAGCAAAGAAAGATTAATTTTATAAAATCATATTCATTTCATAATAACATTTTTATCAAACTTTTGATCTTAATTTTTCTAAGCTTAACTCCCAAAAATGTCTTTTTATATTTCAGTAATGTTTGGTCAAAATAAGTTTTGTTTTATTTGTTTTATTTTTTTTGTTGTTTTTAACTTTTTTGTGCTTTCAGCTACATGAGTGCATATCTCACAAGCTGTTTATGCTTGTCTTATTGTATATATGTATTTATATGTCTGCGCATCTTTGTATTTTTTTATTGCAGATGTCCCGCGCTAATCAGGTGCTGCTTCTCAGTCTGCTGTATTCCTTTTCTTCAGCATGACTGTCTGCCTCAAAAAAAAAAAAAAAAAAATGCTGCTGCTGCCGCCGCTGCTACTACTCATCCTTCTTGACCGTCTTTCTTTTGATATTGTATTCACTTTTTGTAGCGCTCTGTTTGCATGATCGCTAGACCAATGCGCAAATGGTGTACCGTCAACTGTGTTTGCTTCTTTTTTTGTGATCATTACAATCTTGTTGCAGATCCGCTATGGAAAAAACCCTTTAACACTCACTTGTTTTAGCTCTGTCATAGTTCAATGTTCAACAAATATCTGTGCTTCGTACCTTTTTTTTTCTTGCAGCAAAATGTAGCATGGAAAAAATGTTGGTTCAACTAATATCAGTTCGTATTTTTGATACTGTGTCAATATTGAAATTACTTTAACATTTAGGTATATAACTCTAAAATCTATTACTAAAATCAAAATCTATTGTAAAATTTTCAATTCTTTAAAAGAATAAAAAATTGGTTCGATAAATGTCAGTTCTTATTTTTGATACTGTGTCAATATTAAAACTTCTTCAAGTTAAAAAAATAAAAGTTAAAAGTTTTAAAAAATAAAACTTAAAAGTTAAAAATTTAAAAAAAAAATAAAAGTTAAACAAAATAAAAGTTAAAAGTTTTAAAAAATAAAAGTTAAAAAAAATTAAAAAATTGGTTCGATTAATGTCAGTTCTTATTTTTGATACTGTGTCAACATTAAAACTTCTTTAAGTTAAAAAAAATAAAAGTTAAAAGCTAAAAAAAAATAAAAGTTAAAAAAAATAAAAGTTTTAAAAAAATAAAGTAAAATAAAATAAAAGTTAAAAGTTTAAAAAAATAAAAGTTAAAAAAAAAAATTGGTTTGATTAATGTCAGTTCTTTTTTTTGATACTGTGTCAATATTAAAACTTCTTTAAGTAAAAAAAAATAAAAGTTAATAGTTAAAAAAAAAAATAAAAGTTAAAAAAATAAAAGTTTTAAAAAAATAAAAGTTAAAAAAAATAAAAGTTAAAAGTTAAAAAAGATAAAAGTTAAAAAAAAAAAAGATTGGTTCGATTAATGTTAGTTCTTATTTTTGATACTGTGTCAATATTAAAACTTCTTTAAGTTAAAAATAATAAAAGTTAAATGTTTTAAAAAAATAAAAGTTAAAAGTTAAAAATTTTTAAAAAATAATAAAAAGTTTTAAAAAATAAAAGTTAAAAGTTTAAAAAAATAAAAGTTAAAAAAAATAAAAAATTGGTTTGATTAATGTCAGTTCTTATTTTTGATACTGTATCAATATTAAAACTTCTTTAATATTTAAATATATAATTCTAAAACCTGTAACTAAATAAAAAATATAAAGTCAAATTTTCAATTCCTAAAAAAAACAACAATAAATAGGCCAATTTAAATGACATCAATGATTGACTTTTTGAAAGACTAACGAGGCCAACAAGGTTGTCTTAGATGATAAGAATTAAGATTAAGTAACCCAATTTTTTAAAAAATGAAGTCCTGGTTTTGTTTTAAAGAAAAATAAAATAAAATACTAAGAACCCTTCACAGTTCACTAATTATTAAATAGAAATATCAAAATGAACTTCTGGATAACACCAGACTCGGGAACCTTCTCGGACTCGGGAACCTTCTTTTCGAACTCGGGAACTTTCTTGTTGTATTCGGGAGCCATCACGGAATAAATAAAGGGTTAGGTTCAAAGTTCCGTGATGGCTCTCGATTACGACAAGAAAGTTCCCGAGTTCGAAAAGAAGGTTCCCGAGTCCGACAAGAAATACCTGAAGAAGGCCGGAGGGTATATCGGACGAAACGTTGTACAAATAACAATGAAGATGGGGACAATAGTCCGAATAACGCAGATAATACTAAAATTAAGCCTATTTTGGTTTCTTTGTTTAATGGCAAATCAACATTTGTGGACTTACGATCAAGTCACATTGACAACACCCATTCCGACTAAATCACCAAAGTTAAAACAACCAGCCAACAACTTTGGTTATTTAATACCCCAGCCATCCTTGTAGAAGAATAGTAGTGGTACTATTTAACCTATAGCTGGCAGAATGAGAGGGTTCATAACTTTCCCCAAGAGTGGCCGGTTTAGCCGAGTCGGTAGAGTGTTCGGCTAGGAATCATAAGGTTCTTGGTTCGATACTGGCCCTCGCCAACTCAGCGTATGAGTAGCACAGGGATCTGTGTGGTAAAGTGAGGAGCTGATGGTAGGTGTGGCGCTCCACCTCAGATGCTAAAATAATCTCCTTGGTCTAGTGCTAGTGAAAAGGGGATAGACTCCCTCACTGTCTGGCTGATACCAACATTAGGCCATCCCGACGACTTTACTTTACTTAATAGTCCGTTAATTTATGAAAAAGTCTGTCCCGGTCTCCTGCCTCAAAAATTGCTACCCTATCTATCTATCTCAATTTGTTCATATTTATCTATATTACTTTAAATACTAAGATTTTTTTAAAATTCATGTTTGTTTAATGTCTTGTTTTTAGTTTAAATAAACAAGAATTACGACAAAAAAAGAAGTGACCCCCCCCCCAAATACATTTACTTGTCGAAAATATCTATCTATCTCCATTTGTTCATATCTATCAATATTATTTTGTTTGTTTATCTATCTATCTATCTCAGTCTATTCCAAACTATATATCCATCTTCATACCTAAACAAGAATTACGACAAATTACGATAAATAAACAAGAATTACGGTGAGCTGGGGTTGTTATTTTGATAGTCACTGGGTAGCAATTTTTGAGGCAGGAGACCGGGACGCACTTTCTCATAAATTACCAATAGTCCAAAAGTAAACATAATAGTTCAACACAAAATTACTATGCTACAGGGACTCCTCCACTAATTTTTTGGGTGATGCTGGGTAGCAGCTTCTAGTCAGTTTATAAAGTAAAAAAAAAAATTGAGCAATCTTATTATACATTAAATTATAAACAAAATGATTATTTCATAAGATTAGATAGCAAATAAAGATTATACATCATAAACTGTTTATTATGAAGAAGTGTATTATCATTTTTTAGTATAATCTGAAAATATTTTATTGCTAAAAAAAATCTAATCAATAATTTCGACCAATGAATCTTATCTGTATCTATCGTCTATTGTTTGTCAATATTTAGTTTGTTTTGTACATTTGAAACGAGTTGTATATTTGTTTTTGTTTTGTTTATTTATTTTTTGTTTTGTTTATTTAATCTTTGTTTATCCTGTCCGATATCTGGAACGTCTCTGTGCACAATGCAGGGCACTACAGCCAGTTCTTTTTCTTTTTCCTTGTCCAAACAAAATTACTTATAATTTATGGTTGCTTAGTAACCAAAAATATTTACAATTTGTACTTACAATTTTTCCCTCAAAGAAAACTTGTAAAATAGAATTAACGGAAATGTTTCGAACATTTTGCTAAATATCTTGGCAGTTATTTTATTGGAAAAAAATTATATTTTAATACAAAAAAATTATTTTTATTATCATCATAAAAATGAAAGTTATGTTATTAATACTGGGACAAGAATTGGCCATAGAAATCACCTTTTAAAAAACCGTGTCACAAAATTGTTTTGTAATACGAGACACTCTCACATTAAATACACTGCAAAAACTGCTTTTATTACTTGTAAACAATTAAAAATGAAGATTTGATCGGAAAAATGTTAACTTTTTTCAAATAGGATGATAAAACGAATATATACTTTTTTTTTTTAGTAAAAGGAAATAATTATGAAATAGCTGAAAACCTGCCCTATGAATAGAAATTTAAATTAGTTACACCAAAGTGATTCAGTTGGGTTTCTAGGTTTGATTCCATCCCTGGCCAACTCAGGGCATGAGTAACACAGCATGGATCTGTGTGGTAAAGTGGGGAGTTAATGATAGGTGTGGTGCTCCACTAAGAGTATTTACAGGTTTTCATTGGAGCCCTTATTCTCCAGTAGTGGTTGTTATTCGGACAAAAGAAGGAAACAAACACAAATATAAATTACAGACATATATTAGCAAAAGGTACAGGAATTGTTGCAAATTTTAATAGCATTTGCTACCAGACTTATCTGTGAGGTGAAATAAAATTCTTGGTGAAGTGCTAGAAAAGGTGGCTCTTCTTAAGGTGACTATTCAGTTCAACAGCCTTCTGAAAGTATGCTGTTAGACGTCTCTCTTAGAATTTCTTGTTCCTCAGCCTTCTGTAGTATGCTATTGTGACAGCCTTCTGTAGTATGCTGACACAATGCCTTAGAAAGTTTGCTGTGATGAGCGAGGTGGCTGGAAGCGCTTATTTTTGCATCTCTCCTGGGTAAATGCTCTGTGATAAGTGATGGGATTTGTATTTGGCACCAATCCTTCTCTTGGCGATTCGCCCTCTAGCGGCAGGGGAAGATAATTCTTTATCAGATTTCTGATACCACCTCAGATGCAAAAACAATCTCCCTGGTTTAGCGCTAGTGAAAAGGGAGAGGAACTACCTGGCTGTCTAGCTGATACCAACTATAGACCACTCTGCTGAATTTACTTATATCATGGCCCCCTTTATGGAGGTGTGTGGTCAAATGGTTAGAGTCGTAGGAAATGGACTCGCCGACCCGAGTTCAATTCCTGGACGAAGCTGTTGGCATTTCACATGGCGCTAATATCCTTGGGAAAGGTATGAATCCAAGACAAGAAAATGGTCAAAAGAAGTCCCACACAAGAAACCTCCATTTTTAGTGCAAAGCTATATGCAATACACTTGGAACTCAACCTATTCAACAAATTTTATTGATCTTATCAAACCCACTCTCAGTTTTAATATCCATAAAAATTGATAACCCTTTAATCTTTAACATAACCCTATTCCGGAAATGACAAAGTTGACTCAGTTGCCAAATCACCACTGGCTCCCAACTGATTTAATATCCTGTATTGGGCCGGGTTAGCTCAGTCGGTAGAGCGTTCGGCTAGAAACCACAAGGTTCCTAGTTCGATACCGGCCCTCGCCAACTCAGCGTATGAGTAGCACAAGGATCTGTGCGGTAAAGTAAGAAGCTGATGGTAGGTGTGGCGCTCCATCTCAGATGCAAAAACAATCTCCTTGGTCTAGCACTAGTGAAAAGGGGATAGACTCCCTCGCTGATTGGCTGATACTGACTTTAGACCAACCCGACGACTTTACTATATAGATTAAAGATCAAAATCAATGTTCTTCTATTAAAGAAATGGCTACAAAATTGTTACTTAATACCCAATATTAGAGAAAGGAAAAAAGGCTTCAGAAAATCTAGAAAAGAACAAGTCACTGTATTCTGACTTCGTATAGGTGATGTTATATATTGTGCAAATGAAAATAGGAATTTCTGGTTAAATTAAACAAAGAAAAGACGAAAAAAAATGACAAAAGGACTTTTTTCCCAGTAAAAGCGAACAGGGAGGTTAGGGAATGGAAGTGAGGCTTTCCGGTCAGAGAAGCAGGGAGAAAATAAAGAAATATATAACAAAGGTCCGTTATCAGATCAAAAGATAAAGATGAGTAGGCGTGTCATCAATACAAAAGACCATAGGGAGTCAGTCAGATAGGAGACAGCAAACGGAGAACAAGTCATCCCAATGGTAGTAGTAGTCATCATCAACCTTTGGGCACTCATTGTAAGCTCTGCACCTTCACCACCCACACACTGAAGAAAATAAAGAAGGGTCCTCTCTTTGTACATACATATCTGTTGTTTATTGAAATCCAGTAGTCGGTAGTAGCTGACTACTACATATATCATCTAGGGTTAGTGACGATACCCGCTATGTATGCAGATACACAAAGTAGGGGCGTGAATTTGAAGAAGCCGCTATACAACATACCAGACAGAATGCATAGCATGTTAAACACCCTTGACTGTTAAACACATTCTAATAGAATGTGGTGATTTTGCTGCAATTAGACAATGCTTTTAGAACACAAACAACAGAGATATATTTTAAAACGTCTGTATAGACAACATTTTGTCTTTCCCGAAAGAAATAAAAGTCTAGGAGAAGGAAAACTCTGAATTCAAACCTGTTAAACTCCGCTTAAGAAATTGACCTTGTGTCACATCCTGCTCATGCGGAGGGGTTGGTAAATATATATATCATGGCCCCCTAATGCAATTACTCATTGTACAAAATCTAACCACAATAACACAATTCTTTAATACTTGATATCCCAGTGACTGGAAAAAACATCATAGGAAAAAAAAATTTTTTTTTAAAGTCAAAAATGAAATCTTCATTTTATTTATCTAACTAAATATTTTCTATTTAGCAAGATAGATAAAATAAAGATTTGAACTAACTAATATGACAAACACAAAGACAGGGTCCAGTTTATCATTATGTTTATATTATAAAATTTAATTTTAACTAGTGGCTTTAGGGTTAGGGTTAGGGTTGGGGTTTAGGGTTAGGGTTAGGGTTGGGGTTTAGGGTTAGTTTAATGGGAAAATAAATAAATAATTTGGGTTCTGTTTTATTTGTAATATCATGTTACTCAACTAGGAAATAATCATTTTTCTATTTTGGATCAAAATGTATTGACTGTGATTTTGAACAGACAATGCAGTAGTAAAAAACTTAAATGAATTAAAAATAGAAGTATTAAAATTATTTTGCCACCAAAAAGATTTATTCTTCAAATGTCATTTATTTTTATACAGTCACTTTAGACGAAATGTGTATGTGTGTCGCTTGTAATGTCACTTTTGCACATTCACCAACAAATTGCAGTCAATTGTGTTCTAATAAACAAGGGAAGATAACTCTGATCTTGGATCACTTGTTGCATTTACTTTAAAAATTGAAATTTAAAAAAAAAAAAAAAATAATTCAGACAAATTTGTCTTAAAGAACCAAAAAGGTTATTCAAAATGCTTTTTTGCTTTCCTAAAAAAAAAATACATGAAAAAAATCAAATTTTTCTTAAGATCAAAACTTCGAAACTGATTTTCCGCCATAAAATTCTAAGGTGGTTCAAAAAAGAAATTATTGAAAATAAAAGAAATCAGATTTTTATCAATCCCAATAATCAGATAAAGATTCATGATTTGAATCTTATCTTGTTTAATAATTCATTTAGAAAGCAATATTACCTTTTTATTTTCTCAAAAGATGTAAAAATTCACATTAAAAATTTGACTAAAAATTAAAGATATTATTAACATGATATCAATGACCTGTAACAACATCCTTCAAGATTTACTGACATTTAGAAAAAAATATCAACAATATGTAACTGATTATGTTGAAAAATTGCCTTTAGCTCTTCTGTATTAGAAAAGAATAAAATCATATTTGTTCACACATACTATATTATCTCAAACATTTTCTTATATTCCTTCAATACAGATACACAATACAAATAAGTTTCTGTTGTTGATCTTACAAAAGAGCATTCAACATGCTACATCTTGTGGGGAGGGGGTTAAATCCAGCATTTGACACGGTTTCGTATTGCCAAATAATAAACACCATGAAACAAAAAATGAGGTAATAGCTTGACTTGAGATTTTATTGAAATATAACACAACAATGATCAGCTAAGATGGAACTTCTTTAAATCTATAGAAGTGACTGATCAAGGGGAGACAACTGCACAACTACTCTCCAATAATAGTTGTTACATTTGAATATATATCTTATAATAAATGTACATCTATCATTATACAAAAGCTGAGTTAATCAACTTTTGCTTCCTAAAGGCGTTTTTACTGTTTAGTTTAATGACATGAAAATTATACTGAATTATTCCTTACTTTTAGGATTGAATTATGTTTGAAAAAAATTCTGAATTTCCATAAGGATTATTGCTCAGAAGATAATTCTGTCATTCTAAATTCTTAATTGATTTAAAAAAAAAAAAATATTTTGTCTAAATATTTGCTCTCCCCAGTCAAATTACAATATCCATGATTTTATCATTAAGTTCAATTTTGTACAGTGTTTAATTTGAGTGATTTTTTTTTTTTTTTGATTTGAAAAAAAAATTATTACAAGTTATTTGAACTTAAAACTTAGGAAACAGCAACACTTTTATATGTTATTATTATTATTATTATTATTATTATTATTATTATTATTATTATTACTTATGGTTTTTAGGAAACATAAGAAGTAGAAGCTTCTTTCAGCTAGAGAATAGTTGTATTCATTTGGGGTTTTTTCCTCGACTAAGCTTCTTTTTTCTTTTTCTTTTTTTTTCTTTTTAAATACAAGATGTACTCATTATGTATATTCTTTCTTTCAACAGGAGTCTCACAAGCATATGGATGAAGACGCAGAATTTGAAGCAGAAATAGAAGCACTCAGTCGAGCTCAAGAACGGGCAAATCTTAACAATTTCAGGAATCCACCCAGTCCTGAAGAATTGGAGGTATTTATAAAATTTTTTATTGATTTGATTCATTTATATGTTGTTATGTTGTTACATAATCTATGCGGTTGCATAAGATTATTGTCGGTCCCCTATAATTCTGAGGGGATGACCCTTTTCATGCCATGGCCGGGTCCTTCAATGGAAAATTACAGAAGCCCGCCAAAATACGTGAAGTCACGTAGGACCTGTTTTCAGTTAGACGTCAGGCAGAGAAGTCAACCATTTTAGGTCCTGCCTAAAACTGGAACTCACGCGCGCTATGTTAGTCAGATATTTAGTTACATGAAATGTATAGTTAAGGAAATAAAAGTTTGTATAAGTAATATGTTCTTGTGGTTGATGAATGTCTTGGTAACAAAACTAAGAAATGAATCCAGGACGACCAGCCAACAGGAACATAGCAATAGAAAACCAGACCTTAGGAGATCCGAGACGATAGACCAGACCAAGTCAAGATGTTAGACGATCAGAATAGAAAAGCCGGCCAGAAGAAAATACGACCAGAGATAAGAATTTAAGAAAGGGTATACAACAATGTTACATAGTCCTCTTCTTGTTACATAATGAATAGGGTAGCCTATTCATTTTGTAATGTAGTGTACTATCTGAATTTAAAAGTTAACTGATAATTCATTAGATGAGTCGTGGAAACTAACAAAGAATGGATGTGTTGGGATTATCTTCTCATTGGCCTGGAAGAGTTATCTTGCCACTGGGTTGTAGCTTGTTCTCACCTGGGGCTATTGTATTTAAGCACCTGGTTCAAACGCTTCTTCCTCTTTTCTCCTTCTTCTCGGCTGAACCACATGGGTTAGACATTTTGTGACTACACCCCACCTATTTGAGAAGAAACACTAAGGCATATTTTTGTGTATACACTTTTTTCATTCTCAATTTCTGATAGATTCTTTGCCACATGTGTGTGGAGAGTATTATCAGTAGCAGATGGAAAAGCATGTCTGGCTTTAATAGCTGCCTTAGCTCAACTCTTTAGATTCTAATCTACTTTTCCAGAGTTGCCTGGTCACATGACTCTCTAAGCCCATTCCAGATTAACTTGGGTTCAAGACCTGTCTATCATACTTTCAGTGATTTTTTGTTAATTTTAAAATCTAAATTACACTTCCTTACTAAAATGATAGGCTATGCCTATCTATTATGTAAGAGTTGCTTTATATTTTATCATAAACGTCATGAAGAATGTGGGAAAATAAGATGAAAAAAAAGAAATCAATAAAATGATGAAACAGAAACAAAATAAATATTTTCCCAGGATGCTAAAATGGAAAAACCCAGAAAGGATTTTTGTTTATCAGCCAATTTTCATATACCCCACACTTTCGAAACATTGGAAAGTCTTTTTTCTCTTCCTATTGTGTTGCATTGCAGACATGTTTTTTTGAGAGCTCCCATTGTCATGAAGTAAGTATAATCTTGCCATTAGTTTTTTTTACAACTCAGCACAATGATAACTTGTCATTATTATTATTATCATAAACTTCTGGTCCTACACTTAAACAGGGGAGTAAACCCCGAAAACAAATCTGAAGCCAGAGTCTCTAATGCTGAACTTTCTTTATGAAAATCATTTAACTTAATGCTTAAAAAATTGTCATTAAATTTCATTAGTATTATCTGTGTTATTCGGACTATTGTCCCCAGCTTCATTGTTATTTGTACAATGTTTCGGCCAATAAGCCCTGCGGCCTTCTTCAGGTATTTCTTGTCGGACTCGGGAACCTTCTCGGACTTGGGAATCTTCTTTTCGAACTTGGGAACTTTCTTGTCGTAATCGGGAGCCATCACGGAACTTTGAACCTAACCCTTTATTTAGTCCACGGGGGTATCCTGTTCTCATTCCGCTAACCATAGCAGGGGTAGGAGTTGTGTTAATTATTTTTCTAACTGCCTTCACTTAGGATTGAACTCGGGATCCAGAGATAACTGTCACTTAGAACTGTCTTAACCTAACTACCCTATCCAAGGTTAAATTTCATTGTTGTCTTGTCGTAATCGGGAGCCATCACGGAACTTTGAACCTAACCCTTTATTTAATCAACGGGGGTATCCTGTTCTCATTCCAACAGATGCAAAGATGTATGACACAATAAACACCAAAGACAACCCAAGAAGACCCAGAAGACAGGATGACCAGAGAACTCAATCTGGATAGAAGGTTTAGAAGAAATAAGATAGAAAATCTACCCAAGTTAAGAAGATAGTAATAATAGTAATAAGAATACAACTGTTTAACATTATCTTCTTAAATTCTTGTTAATGTTGTTTTATTCTATTTCCTGTCAGGTGTCTCTGTGTGTTCTTCGTATTGTTACATAATGAATAGGCATATCCTATCATTTTTGTAATGATGTGTAGTTGGAATTTAAAATTAACGGTATAAAAGTACCGGAGTTAAGTCCATAGGGTTTTATTGACTGGAGCCTTGAAATAAGATAGAAAATCTACCCAAGTTAAGAAGATAGTAATAATAGTAATAAGAATACAACTCCTACCCCATAGCTGGTGTAGGAGTAGTGTTAATTATTTTTCTAACTGCCTTCACTCAGGATTGAACTCGGGATCCAGAGATAACTGTCACTTAGAACTGTCTAACTACCTTATCCAATTTAACAGATTTATTTGTCCCATAGATTGGACCCTAAGGAATACTACCACTCCGGGTCAGAGTGGGCTTTGGATTAATGGCAATGAAGGTGTATTCCGCACTCCAAATAACTTTAGCACGGAGCCTCACCATCAGATATAGTTTAGTGTCCTACCAAGGACAAAGATATGTTTGATCTAGCACATTGGGCTGGTTCTTGTCGAGGTCAACTGTGATGACCATCTATGTGTAGACTGTGGGTGTGGTCAAACGATGTAATTCATCCTAGGCAGAAGAGGCGTAGGTGTATGATATAAGACAACATATTTCATAATTTTTCCTCTTTTTTCTCTTTTAGTGGCTGGGGCACGAGGAGACAAATTTTTGCTTTAACAGAGGTTAAATTTCATTGTTTGTTTTTGTTTTTGTTTTTATTTCAAAAGGAAAGAAGATCATCAATTTTGGCTACGGAAGTTGCAGAAGTGATACCGTCGTCGTCATCAGCAGTTAACGCTGAAAATGGTGTTGAAAGTTTTACCAACTCAGAAAATGGTGACCATGAATTAAAAGTGAGAAATGTTGTAACGAAACAAATTTCATTACCTCCAAATTTCACATTCAACGTGCGTCCTCCGAGTGGTGAACCACCATCGATTGAAACAAATGAGTGTCCAACACCAGGAACGAGTATAGCAATAGGTAAGACAAAAAATGCAAAATCAAATAAAGGAATTGATTTCTTCAAAGTTTTTTTTATTTTATCACTAAATAGTAAAATACCTTCAGTATAATAGTTACCTACCCTTCCATGGATTCTGTACAAATTGCATATTTAGTATATATATATATATATATATATATATATATATATATATAACTATAACCTGGGATTGTGCACCAAATTGTAGTAGTATTAGGAGAGTGCTCGATATAAAGAATAGAGCTATTATATAATATAATAAAATAAATATATAAAGGTATTACATATCTATTTATTTGATTTTCCTTGTATTTTTCTTGTATTTGTATCAATGTCACCTGATGAATGTATGCGATTTTGCATGTATGAAACCTAAGGTTGTGACTGTTCTATTGCCATCAAATAAATAGATATGTAATACCTTTATATATTTATTTTATTATATTATATTATATTATATATATATATATATATATATATATATATATATATATATATATTTCAAAGAAAGAAAAACTTAACAGACTGTTATCCCGTAATAATCTATTTCAACCAGAAACTCAAAAAAAAATTTTAATTTCTAGAATTTTAAAGATTCTTTGAAAATTAAGTGTAGCTCTGTATATAATCTAATTTATTGATTATTATACATTGAGCTCTCTTTAGGGATTTATAAAAATCCTTGCATGAATATATGCTTGCACCTACAAGAGCATACAGTATGGTTATACATTAAGATTTTGAAGATCCCAAATACAATCATTCCTTACAACCAGTCATTTGGATTACCTTACACACACACACACACACACACACACACATATATATATATATATATATATATAATTTAATATACCAAACTTGTTGGTAAATCCTCGCGTGAGAAAAAACCCAGCAAATAGTTTGATTGTAAAAATATACTACCAAACATCAACCGGGAAGAAAAAAATTTTAGTTTATTGTATGTGATAATTAGCATTGTTTAGGGTATTTATTAGAACAACTGTAGTAGTTTCAAATTTGCTTAAAGATAAAAAATAAAAATATGAAATAATAATAATAAAATAAAAAATAAAATAAAATAAAAATAATGAAATAAAAAAATAAATATATATAATAAAATATTCTTTTAATAGTGTTCTTAGTTTTTTGTTGTTTTTCTATTGGTCATTTTAGTTTATGCTAATTCATTTGATTTATTTGAATCACGGTGGTAAGTATTATATTTAATGCGTTTGCTCCAAGTCTCTTTAGTCAGATCTTAGCCCTGAAGAGCATTAAGCGAAACTTTTAGTACGTTCATCTGACTCATTAGATTTATATATATATATATATATATATATATATATATATATATTGCTTTGTGTTTTGAGTTCAAATTTGTGAGCTTCACATATGCTTATATTTATAAGTTCACTAAAAACATTTAAGTTTCCAAATTTATTATACCAAAGAAAAATATTATTTATTAAAAAAAAAAACTCATGAGTCAAGGTACCATTCTTATCTGATACTGATAAATTTCAAACTGATCAATTTAACCCATAACAGGTACTACCTCTCTAGGTCATAGTGGACCTGGGAGTAATGGCAATAAAGAGGAAATTCCATATTCATCCCGAGCTCCAAAACTGTAATATGAATGCAAATTGAAATATTATGTTGAAAAAGAAAATATCTCAAAACAAACTCTAGGTGGTATATATATATACTCTCTCTATATATATATCTACCAACCCCTCAGCATGAATAGGATTTGACACAAGATCAATTTTTTAAGCAGTAGGACAGACTGGGTACTTTAACCTTGGTATGGCAACTGGTCTTGGTAAAGGAAAAACTTTCTCCTTTTCCTAGATCAGTTGCCATACCAAGGTTAAAGAGCCTTATCTGCCCTACTATTTACACATAGCTCGAGGGAGAATAGTTGGATACATTCCTTTCCCAAGGGTATTACCAATGTGTGAAATACAAACAGCCTCATCCAGGATTTGAACTCAGATCACCAAATCCATTTACTATAACAATAACCATTACACCACACTGAAGAATAATCAAGCTAAGTTCCAATTACCATCGAATTGGTAAGACACCATAAGACGGGATTGTATTGAGTTACAACCGCTTGTTGCCGTGTCTTACCAATTCGACAGTAATTGGAACGTAGCTTGATTAACACGGCAACAAGCGGTTGTAACTCAATACAATCCCATCTTGTCGCAATTCTACTGCAGACTGACAGGGTATTTATAAAACTCCACAATATCATAGAAAACAAGCAGCCAATCAGAACTCAGGGAATGGAATCAACCAAATGCATGAATGGATCATTCTTGATTTCTATAAATACCAACTGTCTTGGACACTGCTTCAGTTGTGCTTAGCTAGTTGCTGTTATTCAAACCAACAGTAGACTAACTGACTTCAATACACACATGTCCAACTGTAGATAGTATACTATATCCACATGCTCTGATTTTGGCATGTGACATACTGAGCACGCCTGTATAGAGTATACTACCCACATGTGGTTTTAAGACTTTTTTGTTCAAAATAGGATCTCGATTTTCTCAAAAATCTCCCCCAAAACAAACCAACAAAAAAAGAAACTGCTGATTGATTCCAGTTTCAGACTTTCCTCCTCCTTATTAGTTCTTTGGTTTCCTACTTAACTCTTAACATCCTGTTGAGAATTTTCTAAGTCCAGAGCATTCCTATAAGCATATATAAAAAAAATGGCTAAAAATTACCTTTTTATTTAAAGTTACCTGTTATTTCCCTTAATCAAAAACTTCTAAATATGTTTAATATTACATTTAAACAAAGGCTATCATTTGGGATGTATTAGGAAAACGAATGAGACTTCCAGCTGGGTGGATTGAGGTGGTATAGGACTTTAAGAGTTAATCTGTCAATGTCATTTTTCGGACTTACCATATTCAAAAATTCAATACACAAGTTGTTTTTCTAAGTTACAATTTTCTAAAAAAAATAAAATCCTTAAATGTAAGAGTTTCCAAGTTACACTTCTCCAAAAATCAATAGGCAACCCAGTCACTATATCACATCATCATACATAAAGGGTCGGTTTAGCTCAGTCATTATGAATAAAACAACCGAGAGGTTGACATGCTGTAAAATCAATTCAACCAACACACTAACTAATGTTTGATATATATCTTTTCCTTCACCCATACATCCTAAATAATGCTATATGAATTTGAAGACTATTACCATATATTTCTCTGTGTGTGTGTGTGTGTGTGTGTGTGTGTGTGCTTCTGTTTTTGCGTTTATGTTTTTGTTTTCATATCTGTTTACTCTTTTGAAATGCAATAAAAAAAAGACTAGACATTAAAATACATTGCAATCCTTCATGAAAACTTAATAAAATTGAAATAATTGTCTGTTGTTATTATAAAAACTATACATAAAACTATATTTTACATATATGAAAATAAAATTTATATACAAAACTATTGCTTATATATATATGTGAAAATAAAAGTTATATACAATATATTTCATGCCTAGTATTTATTTGACCCAATTACAACAAATTCCAAGGATTTTTGTGCAGGTGCTTCTTCAGGTATCCGTAGCACATAACCAGGTGAGAAAGGTAATTTCATAGAAAATAACTTATGATTTTACAAGTATGTTTCACTCTGTGTATATATGCAGAGATGCTGATAGGTATGCATCCTAAGTCCTTGACACATAAAAATCTAAAAGGATGTAGAAAAATCGTATCCATGCATCGGAGTGTTTTTTTTTTCCTCCACCATTTCCAGCTAACTGTAAATTTATTTCAATATTTTCTTGGAAACAAATTACACTGTATGGGGTACAAGGTAGGGGTTAGATGGCTTTAGTTGTTCATAGATAAAAACTCTGCATTTTATTAAAAAACTTTAGTTGGGACCCATCAAATTTCCCAGGTATTCATTCAAATCAAATATGTGCATCCCAGGATGCACTAAATTAAAAAGCTATCAGCATCACTGTATATATATTTACCAAACCCTCCGCACAAGCAGGATGTCACACAAGGTCAATTTCTTAAGCAGAGTTCAACAGGTTTGAATTCAGAGTTTTCTTTCTTCTAGACCGGTTGCCTAACCAAGGTTAAAGAGCCCAGTCTGCCCTACTATTTATCCATACATTTCCCAAGGGTATTAGCGCTAAGTGAAATGCAATTACCACATCCAGTATTTGAACAGCATCACTGTATATGTGTACATGTTTATAATGATGAAAATAACTTCTCATTTGAGACCATGTTTTAGTTTCTTTTATTTTATCATTGTAGGTCAATGCTACGGACCTGACTGTACGTCTCTGGCTGTTGACAATTCAGCATTTCAAATAATGTGCCCTACAAACTACAGCTCGTCAACATCATCGAGTTCAGGATCCAACTCAGCAATCAAAGTCACTGGCATGCAATCACTTTCAGCTGAACAGCCCGAGCATCCAACCGAAGTTCGAAAACGATCAATCCCTGGCAGCCGAAGAAATTCTCTTAAGTGGCCATGGCATTACATCAACCAAAGTTTTCCCAATGTACAACATTCTTCAGAAGGAGAGTTTGATCCAAGACATAGTAGTCATCAACATGCACAATCACACCCTCATCTTGGCCATAATCTGATTCTTGTGGACATCAATAAGGCAGACTCACCCCCCAAACGTCAATCACGTCACCTACTTCGCAGTCAGAGCACAGGGGCTAAGTACACTCGAATCAGAGATAAGTTTCTAAGAACGAAATGTGCATCTATAGAAGACAGTGCAGTTGCTCTTTTCCATTCAAAGCACTCGAGTTCACCATATGGACAAGATTCTGTTGAATCAGAATATGATGAAACTATGTCGAATGATTGGGCTGATGAAGAAGCTGAATGTGATGAGGAAGTGAAAAAAATTACTGGCGAAGAAGAAGAAGATGATGTTAAACCAACATTAGGCATATTTGAATCGCACGAATCAGAAAACTTATTTTCTGAACTCTCTCGACACTCAAACACTAATTTGTTAACTCTTGCCGAGATGACAGATAGCACTCAGCTATTACAGAACATCGGCTGCAATCCCCGGCATTTGCAGTGTAACCACCTAAACCTTGGAGCCACTAGTTCAAGCCGAGACGGTAGCTCACGCATGTTAGAATATTCACATAGTCCACGAGCAGCAGACTCCCAACCTGGAATTGATAATTCTAGTTTTGTGCTGGGTGAGATTTCAAATGACTCCAACGACACAGAAGGTGATGCTGGCACATGCTCATCTCTACTGGAATCACAATCGACACAATCTGATTTAGAATATGTCACAGAATCACAGAGCTTTCTAAACACACCCACCTCTACAGCAAATATTACAAAAACAACCCCATGCACCCTAGATAATTCTGGTAGCCACCTGGGTAATATGACTATTTCAAACTACACTCCCCTTGGCTCCACTAATATACCAGCCGATGAGTTGCATTTGATGGTGCCATCTCCCTTACTTTCACAGCAGCATCTTCCAACACTGCCCCCCCGCAGACATAGTTGTGTCAGCTCAGCTAGCTCATCTCATGAACAACTCTTTGATAGTGCCACTAATCCTGGTTACCAAGGTGATGAACTTGTATGACAAATGCTTTTTTCATCTTTCGTTTTGGTTTCATTATTTATCAACCTGATTATTTATTTGTCTCTTTTATGGACTATTCGGTTTTATTCTTTAAATTTCTCGATTCTTTATAATTCTTCATTTGTCTGTTCTTTTTTCTACTTTCTTTTCTTTTTTTCATTTACTTTGTTTTATTTTCGAATATTTCTTAGTTCGGCAAAATGTTTCCTCCACATCGAGATTTCTTGGAATCCCTTAAAGTTCCCCCAAAATACAAACAAAAAAATATTCTGCTATAATGAGTGAAAAAAAAAATACATTGAATAAGTTTTGATCAAAATTAATTCCTTTGTAAAGAAAAAAATGTATTTGGGAGATATTTCTTAACAACAACAAAAAAAAAATATTTCTGTGGATGCTTTTTGAAAGAAACATTTTAAAACTTCATAGATTCATCGAACAGTCATTTTGTATAAGGTAGTGGGTGTTGTACAAAACACAGTACATTATCCCCAAAGGTTTAATTTTTGTTACTTTGGACTGTGAAGGAATATGAACCCCAGACTACAAAGAATACACACAATTTTATAGAAACATGTGCACACTGGAAAAACGTCTTTCAAAATATTGTTAACTGTAAGAAAAACAAGTTTGTTACTTTAAAAAAAAAAAAAAAGAAGTCTACTGTTGATACAAAATGCTCTGCAAGAGGATTGAACATGGATGAAGGCAGACAGAAACCAATATCAGATGAACAACAAACATTGTCTCTGAAAAAAAAAATCACTTGTTTTTTTGGTTTTTTTTACATGTATTGCTTTCCTAACAATGTTGTTGGCACTGTAATCAATTATATTTTTACTTAAATTGGCTTTGTTTACCAAAAAAAAAAAAGAAAGAAATATATAAACAAATAGTTATTTAAAAAAAATCCCAGATGTTTGACATTTTTTAAAATAAAATGCAAAATATTGTAAAAAAATTCATTATTTAATTACAATATAAAATTTAAGCCTTTCTGAATTAAAATAAATTGTCAAATTAGAAACATCATTTCATTCTGAGACACTGCATACACACACATACATACACATACACACTCACACAAACACACACACACACACACACATACATATGTATATACATACACACAATTTTTTTACATTACAGTCGAGTCATGCTGAAAGCACCGGTTCCCGCTAGATCACCGAAGTTAAGCAGCGATGAGCCTGTTCAATGCTTAGTTGGGTGACCACTTAAGCAACAGCAGGTACTGTAAGCAACCTGAGTCCTTTGATTTGGCATTAGATGACCCAAGATGGGTTGATATGTCGTTAAACAAAACAACCAGACATCTACAAATAAACATATTTGAATGCATAATCATTTCAAGTTAAGCAGCAATGAGCCTGTTCAGTGCTTAATTGGGTGACCACTTAAGCAATAGCAGGTACTGTAAGCAACCTGATGTCTGTGTGACATAGTTAAGCAAAGCTTTGTAAATAACAACACAACTTATGGTTAAGTCACACTGAAAGCACCGGTTCCCACTAGATCATCGAATTTAAGCAGTGATTTGCCTGTTCAGTGCTTAGTTGGGTGACCACTTAAGCAACAGTGGGTACTGTAAGCAACTTGAGGTCTGTGTGACATAGCTAAGCAAAGCTTTGTAAATAACAACACAACTTATAGTTAAGTCACACTAAAAGCACCAGTTCCCGCTAGATCATCGAATTTAAGCAGTGATTTGCCTGTTCAGTGCTTAGTTGGGTGACCACTTAAGCAACAGTGGGTACTGTAAGCAACCTGAGGCCTATGTGCCATATCTAAGTAAATACACAATCATTTATCAAAAATGACTCAGCATTAAATGACCTGAAAAGGGTTGATATACCATAAAACAGAACAACCAATACAACCATACATAGACACAAATTTTACACAGTATTCAAAACAATAGCACTCAGACATAAATTATATTACTCACCATTCTTAATATGTAAAGTATCAAATCTGATTGCTATCTTATGTCCTAACAGTGACTTGACAAAAAAATTATATTTTTTAAAATGATACAGAGACTATTTTAAGGTTTTTATTAAAACTTTGAATTATGTAGAACGAACAATTCATTAGAAGAAATATTCTTTTATTTAATTACTTTCTGTAACAAAAAAAAAAAAAACCAAACATATTTTTAGTATTTGGAACATCACGCCATTAATAAGGCCTTGCAATTTATCACTACTATGCAATTATTTCGGAAAGGTTTTTTAATAACCACAAATAAACCTGATCCATTTTGATGAACTGAATGTTTGCCTAAAACATTTTTTTAACGATTGCACTTCAAAATTATAAATAATAATGGGAAGTAAAATAATAGATATTCAAATTTTTCTATCGTTTTTTATTTAACTGAAACAATTATTTTTCCATTGATTTACAACTGTGTAGTCTAGGAAAAAAACACAATAGAAATATTAAAAAAATATATTAAAAATTAGTTTATAATATTCAAGCCAAGATATTTTCTATGATATTACCAGTATGTTTAACTCTGTGTATGTGTGTGTATGTGCCTGTGTGTATGCTTGTATTCTAATATTTAGAATATATTTATATTTATAAACATTTGCAGTATAAGACTCCACATACAATCATATTTTATCTTTCCAATTTTTACATATTTTATCGTTAGATAATTACCACATTAATTCCAATTCTAACCTTTCAAAAAAAAGATTCTAGTTGTTTTTTTTATGTAAATACATGTAGAAAAGAAACTAGAAATAATGTTTTGCAGTTGTTATTGTCTATTTTTATGAAAAGCAACTAAAAAGCTATGAACAAATTTTTTGTTTGGTTTCTGCAAATATCTTCTATGTTCAATCTAAGAAAGGGTAAAGTTTTTATCATTTTTATCTTTGAATTTATCTATATGAGAAGGCATATACGAATGAGGAACATAACAAATAAAAACGAATTCACCAAAAAGAAGTTAACTACTTCCAATTGGTCATACATACAAAATCACAATTTTTGCTAATCCAAAGTCCTGGCAAGTCACATTAAAACAAAGTGATTTCAACAATTAAAAAAACAAATAATCTCTTAAAATATTTAAATCAATGCCACTCTTGTCAAACAAGGAAGCAGTGACCTCTTAATGTAAATGGCATGAACTCAAAACGTTAATAGAACAACAAAATCATTTTAGTAAATGGAGTTCTTGTAATTTTAAAAAAAAAACCTCACACTTGTATGCCGAGAGCCACACCTCCCTCCTTAACTACAAGTAAAAAATACGGGTGAATACATTCACTGCTTATGGTGCAAATAAAACATTGAAATCAATAGTATTGTTTACATACTGTCAAATTACCTAATATTTAAAATTAGATCATTTGGGCATTTTTTTTTTTTTACCAATTCCTTCCTAAGCCATAAAGATTGTGCATTAATAAATTTCACAGAATTATTCCCAAGAACAAAAATACGAAAAAAGCTATCTCATATTTTTTCTTTCTTCCTCACCTTTTTTTTATATATAATTAAGAATAAAGTCAATCTGTATAATAGATTTTTTTCATCTTACGTTTTTATCTAACAAAACACATGTACTACAGTCACAAGTTCATAGATTTTTTCTGAAATTTAGACACTAGATTACTTATACAGCCCTCTCAGGTATTCAGTGGCTCTATACAAAAGCTACTGAGAGTGACTGCGCAGACTACATGTTTAGTAAATTTTGTGCAATGCAATAACTTCTGGAAACAACTAATTCACCGAATTTGTTGATTTTCTTCTAGAATTAAATAACGTGATGTATTCGGCAATAATGTTCCATGATATTCTATCAGTTTTATATGTCTATCTCAGTGGAACTAGGCCAATCGGCAATAACTTATTATTATTGGACATTATATCTTTTTTTTTAATATTAAAAAACTAAGTAAAAATTGATCCTACATGAAACTAGCCATTTTATATAAATTGATGATGTGGATATATTTTCATTGGTCACTGTTTAGAAAGATACCAAAACTAATACTACCTGTTAGGGTCCCATCTATGTGGGTTAAATAGAAAAATGTATTTATAAAAAAATTTGTATTATCCATTAAGAATTGATTTATTTCAAAACTTTATCGGCATTAAATGACCCACTGAGGTTGATATGCCGTAAAACAAACCAAACCAAACCAAAACTAATTCTGAATATGTGCAACATGAATATTGATAAGGACCAAACTGTGAATGAGAAGTTATCTCCCTTTCAGCTTCATCTTCTATTGGTTATATCAGTGGTTCTCAACCTGTTTCAACCCATGGACTCCTTTTCCTCTTCATTTTTTGTGTGCATGCTTAGCTATTCCCCCCACCAAAAAAAAAGGTTCTTATTTTTTTCTCTAATAAAAAAGTAGAGAAATTTTATCAAAAATTAAAGAAATACTAAAGTATTATACTTTATTTTGAAGGAAAACTAATTTATTGCAAATAAATATATTTAACAATTGAATTCCATAGAGTATTGTTTTATGAATCCCATGAGAAATTAGTGGGATAATTAGGGCTACAGAAAATACACAATTTTGGTTCTGAACCCTTTCAGTCTACAAATACTATGACTTGTATGAGTCCTATATACCAGTGGTTCTCAACCATGGACCTGTTTTCCTCTTAATTTTTTTTTGTTGTGAACCCCTATAGCCATTCCACAGAAGAAAAAAAAGCTTCTTATATTTTTCACTAATAAAAAAAGTAAAGAAATTTTATGAAAAATTAAAGAAATAATAAATGAATATGTTTTATTTTGAAGGAAAACTAATTTATTGCAAATAAACATATTTAACAATTAAATTCTAATGAGGATTTATGTACATTAGTAAATATTCTATAATATTCTATAATAATCTATTTTAAGATTTTAGGCCTAAGATAAGAAATTAAGAAAGAAAATGCAGATTTATTCAATGAGATCATCTTGTTACATAATCTATGCGGTTGCATAAGATTATTGTCAATCCCCTGTAATTCTGAGGGGATGATCCTTTTCATACCATGGCCGGGTCCTTCCATGGAAAATTACAGAAGCCCGCCAAAATATGGGAAGTCACGTGGGACCTGTTCGGTCCCCAGTTTGCAGTTAGACGTCAGGCAGAGCAGTCGGCCATTTTAGGTCCTAAAACTAGAACTCATGCGTGCTATGTTAGTCAGATATTTAGTTACATGAAATGTATAGATAAGGAAATAAAAGTTTGTATAATTAATATGTTCTTGTGGTTGATGAATGTCTTGGTAACAAGGCTAAGAAATGAATCCAGGATGAACAGCCAGCAGGAACATAGCAAAAGAAAGTCCAGACCTTAGAAGATTCCAGACCAAGATAAGATGTTAGAAATACCAAAGACGATTAGAAGCAAAGACGGCCAGAAGAAAATACGACCAGATATAGAAGAAAGAAAGAGATATATAACATTATAATTATTTAGTGCCAGAGAAGAAGGCGCTATGCAACAATCTGTGGTTGATGTTGTTGAGGGAATTTTTTATATTCATCTCAATTCCTAGCTACAGGAATATTTTTACTTTTAATATTTTATGACATAGATTACTGTAGAAATTTAATTCTTAGTAATAACAATTGTTTTGGAGTAGAAATTCTCTGACCACTAAAACATGACCAGATATTATCCTTGTACCCTACTTGTACAAAGTCAGGCACAAGGCCCTATTAACGTGGGACCACCTACAAGCCGAGACTCATTGGTGGTGGGTTAAAAAATTGCATCGGTCCCCTCGGCATTCCCCCTCAGGCACTGGGCAATAAACCCAGCACTGCCCCTTTAAATCGAGGGGGCAGGTGTTGCCTGGGGGGATGGCCCCCTGGGAATGACGCTCATGATTTTACCCACATGGTTAAAGAACATCGACTGCCAATTTAGTTGTTTTTTGTATGTGAGGACCCCTAGTAATGTGGACCCCTAGTAATGTGAACTCCTAGTAATGTGGACCCCTAGTAATGTTACATGGACCTCGCTTGAGAACCACAGGGCTAAATTCATCACTGAACACAATTGTTTTTATTTTTTTCTTCTCACCCCTCCAATTTATTTTATTGAATAATTCAAATAGACATAAAATTCTAACACCAAAACTGAGAATTTTTATCTAATATAGAAATAGAAAATAAATTATATTCTGATATATCCGGGTTAAGGGATGTATTCTGAAGTTGGTATTTGGTATATTATCGCAGTAGTGATTGGTACGTCGAAATAGCAATCCGTCTGCCGAGCAGTCGTGGTGTCGTCTAGCGAGTAAGTTTAGCTTGTAGGCTTAGGTGCCTGTACCAACACAGTGTCGACTATTTATACATGACACTATCCAATCAGATTATAGTGAGGGGGTACCAAGGTATTTACATATTCATTATATCATATTCACTTCTAACAGTAAATGTTGTGAATGATATGATTTTAAGAAAAATATATATCCACAATCCAGACACACTTATTGTTGGTAAATCTTTTTCAAGAGAAAACATGGAATCAGTAGTTTAGAACATTTATTGTAAATTTAAATCTTTTCTAGAGACAGCATTTATAGAATTGATATTTTTAGAAGGTTTAACACACGAGTCTCTAAATGTAGTTTTCCTATAATTAATATTATTATTATATTAGTGTTCCCATGCCATAAACAAAGGATGGAATATATAAAATTGATACTGAGTTCAGTCCTTATGATTATTAGAAGGTTTTAGCTTGCAAGTGTTTGAATATATTTTTCTAATCATGGATGTAATTCCATGAAATATGACGATGAAAATGTATCACGACACAAGTTTAGGGCATCCAGTGAGTATCAAACTCTCTACAATAGTAATGCCCAGCTAACTTTCTAACTATGATTCCATAGTGAGTTAAACTGTATTTACTCTTGTAAATAGTGTATTAAAGGGAAGTAACTTAATTATTTTTTTAGGTATCTTCCCCCAAATATTAATTGGTGAGGGGTATCATCAGAAAAGATAGACAAATATATGTTGGCTTTTGATATAGTAGATTGATCGTGTATCTACATTGAATAAAAACTGTGTCTAATGAAAATATATCCATGAAAATAAAAATAAATTTCTTTTGTAATAAAAAATCTTGCAAAGTTTTTTTTTGAATGGTGTGAAATAAAACTGTTTTAATCAGTATCATAATTATCTTTGAACTTAGAGTTTGCTATATCCTTTAGTAAAATACTATTTAACACAAAATGAAATTAATTGTATCACTTTTATTCACAAATTTATAGCGTATTATATAAAGATAATAATACTAATCACGTCATAAATGAAATTAAACTGCTTACGGCAGTAAATATATTCCTTATAAATATAGTCTAGTTTTAAATTTCAATAATAAAACTTTTAAACTCTGAAGAAGACTTAAATATTTTACCCAGAAGCCAAATATTTTACCCCCTTTTTATAATTTGGCAAAATATGTGATACTTATATCTAATGAATTCAATTTGTAGTATTCACTGAAATTTGCTGCTATGTTAATTTTCTAGATGCACTAGTTACACTCTTAAACATTCAAGTATCAAACACACATTACATGAATTATATAATAAATATTTTTACAAAATATCTAATCTAGTTTTCTTTATTACTCACCAAAGTAAAAATAGATCTTTTTACATAAATGATAAAAAAAATATTGAAAAATCATTTTGCTTAGGAATTAGCTGTAAATGTTTTAATTTTAAATACACATGGTGTCTTTAACTGTTGAATTTCTCACAAAAAAAAAAACAATCAACATTTTTTCTATGCACACCATTGAGAGAAGAAAGAGATATTAATGGAATTTCTCTGTTAGCTATTTTAATATAACTGGAAATATTTCTTTTCTTATTCAGCTGAATAAATTCAAGCTGCCATGTTTTTTTTTCTTGTTTTTTTTTTTAAAAACTGTTTAGGTAAAAAAATTTTTTTTTTTCTTTTCTAGTTTTTTTAGATCGTGTTCCATTGAGACAGATTTAGAAAGTGTTTAGTTTATCATGCAATTTTAACCTTCTTCTATGAATGCTACATTATGTCTAAATAAAGGAATTCTTTTTTCATAACTCAGTTTTTGTTTTACTTCTAATTTATGTCAATATTTTTAATTTTTTACTTTACCTCATATTTTGAATTGAAATGCTTGAATATAAAATGTTTTATTTTTCTTGATATTCGTGCATATTTGATGGATATTTTTGGTCCTTCACTTATAGGTAAGTAAAAGATACAAACACACACACACAAACACACACATAAACAAACACCCACACACGCACATACACACGCAGGGAATTTGGAAGACATAAGACACAATACTAAATGGACAGTCACTAGCAACAGATCTTCTGTAGAAGAGATTTTTTATTAAGAATTAAATAATTACAGCTTAACAAACAACACCATAGTTACCTTATTTTTCTTTACACTTTCATTGTGATAGTCTTCAAAACCAACCACCAAACCAATATAAACACAATGCTTCAAGCAAATAATAAAACACTTTTTTTTTTATTTTTTACTTTACCTTATGTTTTAAATTGAAATGATTGAATATAATTTTTTTTATTTTTCTTGATATTCTGAAATAATTTTTGTCCTTCAGTTATAGGTAAGTAAGCGATATTTTGATACTCTTAAAATCTCCTGATGGTAAGCAAGTAATTTTGGATGAAAGAAGACAAAAACAACAGTTGCAAATTAAAGCAACATATATTCAAAATGTACAAAAAAGGGGGTTGCAAATTTGGTGGCATTTGCTAGTCAGACATTTGCTAGTCAGACTGAGGGTGAGGTAAAAGTAAAGATTGTATTGAATGAACCACTCACTGTTTGAATTGAAATGCTTGAATGTAAAATGTTTTATTTTTCTTGATATTTTGAAATATTGTGGGGATTTTTGTCCCCAGAAAAGCATTGTTTAGACCCTAAGTTTTGTAGGGGAATAAACCATACTTTGAACAGAGTGAGGAGATGGGTGCCGCTTTTGAAGAAGAGGAGACAAACAACTTTTTATACAGCAAAAGCTTTACTGTACATATAAACAAATATCAAACAGGGAAATACACAATGTAAAACAACCAAAAGTGTTCAAAGAGTCCAAAAGAGTTCAAAAGAGCCCAAAAGAGTCCAAAGGAGTTCAAAAGAGCCCAAAAGAGTCCAAAGAGTCCAAAGGAGTCCAAAAGAGCCCAAAAGATTGTGTTGGATGACCCACTTGCTGTTTGATGGTGAAGGTGCACTAGAATACTATTCTACTCGCTGCTGATAGGGAGCACTTGAAAATCGTGTCTTGCCTGGTGAAAGTGAATGGGTTTAATTTTAGCATTCCACAAATGCAAGACAAAATTATTTTAGTAACAGAGTGGTGAATACATGGAATAAACTACCATCATCAATAGTGAATGCCCCATCTCTAAACTCCTTTAAGGCAATGTTAGATAATCTGTGGAAAGATTATAAATATTCTGTGGAATTAAGATGAATGTTTGGAATATAAGGAACAGCTGACAGGTCTTTAGACCTAATATACTAGCTGAAAAGATATTATTTACTCCTTTTGAGTTTTCACATCAGCATTAGCTGATGGTCTTTCACTGGAGTCTGAGTGACAGCAAGTCTCCTCAGGTCTCCAGGACTCTTCTGAGTATTCTGGCATATTGCATCAGTGCAGTGTTCTGAATGGTTTCAATCCTTCCTCTGATTTCCAAACTTTCCAAACCCTTTTCCAATCCTTTTGGGACTGTTCCAAGTGCACCAACTACAATTGGTATGACGTTCACTTTCATATTCCATAACTTTTTCAGTTCAGGTCCAGATATTTGTCCCTTTTTTCATTTTCCTTTAGCTTCACCCTGTGATCTGCTGGAACTGCAAAATCCACCAGTTGACAAGTTCTTTCTTTTTTGTTTATCAACACTAGGTCTGGTCTTCTTGCTGGGATAAGGTGATCCGTTTTTATTTCAAAGTCCCAGAGAATTTTATGCGTTTTGTTCTCAAGAACAGATTCTGTTTTATGCATATACCATTTTGTTGTATGGTCAAAATTAATTTTTTTGCATAATTCCCAGTGGATCACCTTCCCAACCCAGTTGTGTCTAGTTTTGTATTATCGTTGTGCTAGTTTTCTATCAAATACTTGACATGACATCCTGATAATCTAACAGCTTATAAGAAACGTCCAGCTAGGAAGCGCATAGTGCAATGGTTAAAGTCATGGGAAATGGACTCGTCGCCCCGAGTTCAAATCCTAGATGTGGTAATTGCATTTCACTTAGCGCTAATACCCTTGGGAAAGGTATGAATCCTACTCTCCCTCCAGATATGGGTAAATAGCAGGGCAGACTGGGTTCTTTAACTATGGCTAGGTAACCAGTCTAGGAGAAGGAAAACTCTGAATTCAAACCTGTTGAACTCCGCTTAAGAAATTGACCTTGTGTTGTATCCTGCTCGTGCAGAGGGGTTGGTAAATACATATATAAAAACAAAAACCCTAAGAATATGAAGCCAAGAATATCCAGCTACATTTGAATCCGACAGTATGAGTATGAAAAGGTGGAATAAAAACATCACACAATGCTGTTAAAGAGAAAACAATTTATAATATAATCATAGCTGATATTGATCAATATTTCGATTTTACAAAAATCATCATCAGAGCTCATTTACTCCGTGGTGTTTGTGATCGGAGATAAATGTCAAATCAGTTCAAAAACAAAAAGTCTTGATTTTACAAAAAAGAACGAAAGTTGTTACATTATTCTCCAATGTGGGCATTTTGTGATGTTTTCATTCCATCTTTTCATACTCATACTGTCGGATTCAATTCCTTTCTTTTAACTTATATATATAGGTTAAGGGATATATTATGAAGTTGGTAGTAAGGTATATTATCGCAGTAGTAGCTGATGCGTCGAATAGCAGTACATCTTCCGAGCAGTCGTGGTGGTATTCTGACTAGTAGGCTAGTAGGCTTAGGGATATTTACATGTACCCCACTTGTACACGATACAGCACAAGGCCTTTTTACGTGGGCCCACCCACAAGTCGAGACTCATGGGTGGTAGGTAGAAAAATTGCGTCGATCCTGTCGGCATTACCCCTCAAGGGGGGCGCCTCAGGCGCTGGGCAATAAACCCAGCCCTGCTCCTTTAAATCAAGGGGGCAGGTATTGCCTGGCGGGACGGCCACCTGGCAATACCTTTTTGATCTCCATCTTTCTAACACATGTGGGCCTACCTAAAAAGTCAGAAAACAGTATAACTCACATGACTTTCGGAAACATTTTTTCAGAGTTGCCGAGGCATGGAATAAACTGCCCGCACCCATTGTAGACTGCCCAAACACTGCATCTTTCAAAGCCTCCAAGCTTCCTGTAATACACTAACACTATACCTTATACCCCTCTCCACACACATACGCACACACACATTCATGTTCCTGACACTAATATATTATACTATTTACTAGACATGAGACTTTGATGAGTTGTGGTGCACCTGAGAACTGTACACAATAAATTTCATTATTAAAAAGATACAGTTGATAGAGAAGAACAGATACTACACTCTAATCCTAATCTGAAGTACAGAGAAAGAAAGTCTAATTTGATTTTTTTAACTCAAAAAAATTATTTCATAAAATCAGGGGTTGTACTTTTTTTAGTTATAATAATAATAATAATAATAATAATAATAATAATAATAATATCTTTTCAGCTAGTATATTAGGTCTGAGACCTGTCAGCTGTTCCTTAAAAACATTCATCTTAATTCCACAGAATATTTATACTCTTTTCCACAGATTATCCAACATTACCTTAAAGGAGTTTAGAGATGGGGCATTCACTATTGATGAGGGTAGTTTATTCCATGTATTCACCATTCTGTTACTAAAATAATTTTGTCTTGCATTTGTGGAATGCCAAAATTAAACCCCTTCACTTATCGTATGAGCTTTCACCAGGCAAGACACGATTTTCAAGTGCTCATACGCTGAGTTGGCGAGGGCCTGTATCGAACTAGGAACCTCGTGATTTCTAGCCAAATGCTCTACCGACTGAGCTAACCCAGCCCTTTGCTTACAACACCTGGTATTCCCAAGCAGCCACCCATCCAAGTACTGACCAGGCTCTATGCTGCTTAACCTCAGTGATTGGACAAGAACCTGTGTTCTCAGCGTGCAAAAATTAAATTGAATATAAATACTTCTTATTCCGCTATGAAATTATACATATATATATATATATATATATATATATATATATATATATATATATATATATATATATATATATACTATAGTGTGGGATGGTCACTGTTTCAACTTTTGATGGAACGGTTTCTAACATTGCCTTAAAGGAGTTTAGAGATGAGGCATTCACTATTGATGATGGTAGTTTATTCTATGTATTCACCACTCTTGTACATCCTGTATATTCACAAGTTTGTCCACTTATAACTTTTGATATCAATATGCAATATACGTATAAATAAATCAATATGCAATGCACAGACTTACAGGTATGACTGAAAATCCATTGGGATAGAGAGAAAAAACAGTTGAAAACCCTAACCCTAACCCTGGACAAATTTTCACCTTAAATAATTGATTTAATCAAGTTTGTTTGGTACCTATATAAAACGGAAAACGAATTAATGTCCATTGTCCAGGATGGTCAAAAAGTCTTGTCATCTCTACATATTGTTTTGAATGTTTTGATAATATAATATATAAATTTAGTTATTTTGCCTCTAAAAATTCTTTTATGATAAATTATTTTCTCAAATTTTGTGTTGTTTTATGTAATTATTTTAACTCTAAAAACAATAAGTAGGGGTGACTAGACTTTCAGACCATCCTGTACATTGTATTATTATTATAATTGTATTTTATTTTAAATTACATCAAGTTAAGAAGTTTCATCTTTAAAATAATAACCAATTCAATCATTATTCATGTTGATGAATTTATGTGGGGATAAAATTTAAAATTCTAACATCTCAGAATGATACGCAATTGTTCATTGTTTTAGACGAGAATTTGAAAGAAAATGCAAATTTTGCACCTCTTTCTTCCATATTTGTAAAATCAGAGACCAAGGTGGTGTGATGTTATTGGACCCTTAAGAGTTACTGCCCTTGGTATGGGCACAAATCTGACACTGAATAAAGATTATACTCCTTTTTCTGATGAATGTTCTTATCCTAGGGCTGTCACAAAATCAGTATAATGATAATGAAATTTATTGTGTACAGTGCTCAGGTGCACCACAATTCATCAAAGTCTCATGTCAAGTACACAGAACAATGTATTAGTGTCAGGAACATGAACAGTTTACAGTAGTAATATGCATGTATGTGTGCGCGTGTGAACATATGTATGTGGAGAGTGGCATCAGGTATAGTGTTGGTGGACCACAGGAAGCATGGAGGCCTTGAAAGATTCAGTATATCTAAATTAAATGGAGTATAACTTGGAAGATGTGTTAAGGGTTAAGAAGCCATATTTATTGTGTCAGCTTAGTGCCCAGACCAAGGACAGTAACTCTTAAGGGTTCAATAACATCACAGGTGGATTTACATTGTAAATGAAAAATTTATCATAGATATGGTCAGATAGTCAGGGTCCAGTTATAAATTATACTCATATTGTAAATTAACCGCCATTTCAAAGCCGCATTACATTCACTTTAAAATGTTTCTTGCAAATAGAAAATGAAGGTTACTTTCAAATGATAGATAAAACTACAAATCAGAAAAATAGATTTTTTGACAAAATTACAGTAGTTCAATCAATTAAATTTACAAGGGAAAATTTGGTTTGATTTATTCAATGGAATATCAACTCTTTATGGGTTATTTAATGCCGAAATTTGATCTATTTGTAAATTTATTAATCATAACTGTATACTTTCAATGTTCCATTGTAATCATTTTTTTTTAAGAGTAAAAAATCCTTTTAAATAATTAAAAAAAGATTTTTTTTCACTTTTTTACTATAATAATAATAATGTTTTTATACATAGGGTAGAAAGTATACCGATAGGGACGTCCAAAATAGGTGTGTGCAGTTTTGACTATAAAATTCAAAACAATTCTTCCTGTGGTCTGCCGACACTATACCTGATGCCACTCTCCCCATACATATGCACACACGCACACACATACATGCATATTATTACTGTACTCTATTCATGTTCCTGATACTACATTATTCTGTGTACTTGACATGAGACTTTGATGAGTTGTGGTGCACCTGAGCACTGTACACAATAAATTTCATTATTATTTTTTTTTTTTTATATAATTAAAAAATATTTAAATACATTATTTCATGAAAAAACATTTTCTCAACCTCGACAAACTCGTTTCTGTTGCCCATTTTATTCGTTTTGCAAATATCGGAGCTGGTAAAGCAAATCAAATATAAAACATAATAAAATGAATTGTAAACATCACTTACACTAACAGCCAGCCAGCCCCAAAACAGTTTAATAAACGATTCGGTGGGGGATGGTGGGTGCGAGAAGGAAGATTCAGAAAAGAGGAAGGGAACTAAAGTTGAAAAAAAAAATAATTCGCACATTATTATAGAAAATGGGAAGGAAATATGAAGGCACAAAAACGTTGTGTTTTTTTAAACCTATAAAAGCGGATATTAAGAGATTACTTTATAACTAATGAAATGATGTCTTTGTGTTCATTATTTGCTTTTTAAGTGGTTTTCTTAATAGGAAGACATTAAATCTCTTCAGCTCTATTTAGTTGTAATTACATTCACACACACTGACACACACACACACACACACACACACACATATAGAAAATTTTGAAAAAACAAGTGTTCCGAAAATGGGATGAATTTAATTAATTCTTTTGTATTTCTTCGAGTTGCGTCACGCGTCACGCGTCATGACATCTTCGCATGTGTGGATCGTGACTTGCCTTTCAAAAATAAAATGCTGATCAAATACAGTTACATAACTAAAAAGATTTTCATCTCCTGTCACATATAAAAACATCCATCATTTTCTTCACCCCAAGATACATCCTGATGAAGGTTCAATGTAACTGAAATGTTTAAACATAGTTAATTAAATTCATCCCATTTTCGGAACACTTGTTTTTTCAAAATGTTCTTTATATTGTCGGATTTATTTTCCATATTTACTCCCATATATATATATATATATATATATAAAATTAATCAGAAATTAATAGAAAAAGATGCACATTTTTTCCATTTAAAGCAGATTTAAAACTTTTGATACAATATTTTTTTTCAAATATGAAAAATACGCCTTATTTTGAAAAGATACACCATTATTAATAATCAGTCGAAAAAAAATGAATCTTCGATTTTAAAAATCTCCCCAAGATCAATTAATCAGTAATCTGAACATTAGCTACATAAATGAGAGTAACCTCCCCATATTTATTTCACTTTGAGGAAGCCATATATCTTGGTCAGCCATTTTCATTTATGTAGCTAATGTTCAGCTGATTTTTGACACGAAATGTAAATAAAGCAGAAATCAGTTTTAGTGTGCGTTGTGCACACACACACACACACACACACACACACACAATTTTTTTAGAATAAATTAAACAAAAATAAGAAATATTTTTGTGTGCCCAAATTTGGTTGACGACTAGCAATATAAATAGATTCAAACAACCTTGAATACAACGAGGTTCCGGTTGTGTTTAAAACTTGAGATGAAATGTCATTAATGAATCCTGATTGTCACACAATAAAGTTTGTCCTATTTGTATTTACCCAACCCCACCACCAGGATCAGGATATGACACAAGGTTGATTTTTAAGCGGAGTAAAGTTGGTTTGTATCCAGACCCACCACCAGGATCAAGATATGATAATTTTTAGTAAAGTTGAGTAAAGTTGGTTTGAATTCAGATTTTTCCTACTCCTTGACTCATTTCCTAACCCCTCTGCCTCGGACAGATTGTGACACAAGGTCAACTTTTAAGTGGAGTAAAATTGGTATGAATACAGATTTTTCCTTCTCCTAGACTGGTTGCCTAATCCCTCTTTCACGGGCAGAATGTAACACAAGGTCAACTTTTAAGTGGAGTAAAATTGGTATGAATACAGATTTTTCCTTCTCCTAGACTGGTGGCCTAATCCCTCTTTCACGGGCAGAATGTGACACAAGGTCAACTTTTAAGTGGAGTAAAATTGGTATGAATACAGATTTTTCCTTCTCCTAGACTGGTTGCCTAATCCCTCTTTCACTGGCAGAATGTGACACAAGGTCAACTTTTAAGTGGAGTAAAATTAGTATGAATACAGATTTTTCCTTCTCCTAGACTGGTGGCCTAATCCCTCTTTCACGGGCAGAATGTGACACAAGGTCAACTTTTAAGTGGAGTAAAATTGGTATGAATACAGATTTTTCCTTCTCCTAGACTGGTTGCCTAATCCCTCTTTCACGGGCAGAATGTGACACAAGGTCAACTTTTAAGTGGAGTAAAATTGGTATGAATACAGATTTTTCCTTCTCCTAGACTGGTGGCCTAATCCCTCTTTCACGGGCAGAATGTGACACAAGGTCAACTTTTAAGTGGAGTAAAATTGGTATGAATACAGATTTTGCCTTCTCCTAGACTGGTTGCCTAATCCCTCTTTCACGGGCAGAATGTGACACAAGGTCAACTTTTAAGTGGAGTAAAATTGGTATGAATACAGATTTTTCCTTCTCCTAGACTGGTGGCCTAATCCCTCTTTCACGGGCAGAATGTGACACAAGGTCAACTTTTAAGTGGAGTAAAATTGGTATGAATACAGATTTTTCCTTCTCCTAGACTGGTGGCCTAATCCCTCTTTCACGGGCAGAATGTGACACAAGGTCAACTTTTAAGTGGAGTAAAATTGGTATGAATACAGATTTTTCCTTCTCCTAGACTGGTTGCCTAATCCCTCTTTCACGGGCAGAATGTGACACAAGGTCAACTTTTAAGTGGAGTAAAATTGGTATGAATACAGATTTTTCCTTCTCCTAGACTGGTGGCCTAATCCCTCTTTCACGGGCAGAATGTGACACATGGTCAATTTAAAGCGGTGTAAAGTTGTTTTCAATTTAGATTTTTCCTTTTTCCCAGACTGGTTACCCAACTCCTCAGTTGTATAATATAAGAGACATAATTCTGTACGAGAGAAATGAGAGTAACTGATGGATGGTTTCAAGTCCGATAATTGTCCCGGAACATGGTAAACAATCCTGTTTGAGAATATTTGAGTCTTAAAAATAAATGATTGTGCAGTTCAGTTGAAATATTCAGAAATTATTTTCACTCCTTAGAGAAAGAAATAATAAAAAATAAATTAATTAATAAATAAATAGTTATAAATGAACATAGATATGAATAGATACATATGTATAGAGAGAGATATGCACTAGCCAATATATATGAATAGACTAATACACACAAAACACACACACACACACACCCACACATATATATATATATATATATATATATATATATATATATATATATATACATGTGTGTGTGTGTGTTGTGTGTGTGTGTAGCTAGGTAGATATGTATAGACTGAAATAGATGAAAACCATGAAAAAACGACAAAAATATTTCCATTTAACCCTTTCAGTCATTCCTATATATATATATATATATATATATATATATATTAAAAATGGAAAGGAGTAACCTACTCGAGTTTCATCGATTGATTCTTCAGGGTTACTTTAGTTAAATTAATAGAGTTTTCGATTAATCTTAGATGGTATAATACATGCCCGTTGGAATGGGACTTATCTTTAGTAGAGGAAACTCGAGTAGGTTAAGAGTAGAAAAAGTGGATGGAAATGAATCCGACGTTCTTAATGAAGACCGCTTTAATAAAAGGTCGAAACAGATTTCTGTCAGCGAGTTATAACATCAGATGTTCGTTTTTTCTAAAAATATTTAGTTCATATATATATATATATATATATAATATATATATATATATATATAATAAAGAAGATGACTTACCACATGAAAATCATTGGGGAATATTCACGGTTTACCAACAACTGACCAAAGATTAGAATCTGGACAAAGCTTGAATTAAGGAAACACTATTCACAGACTTTGCCTCTGACAGATTCACGGTATATAAGAAGTTTAAGGCACATGTTTTGCGTCCGGGTGAGATCGTAGCCGTATATTTGGTTGATTTCCTGAAGATTTCTTTTCGGAGGATTGCTAGACAGTGTGATGGCATACAGGGACTTCTTGACCCTGTGAAGATGCTCCTCTAGCCCTCCACCAGGGCAGAAGAAGTATCTCACGAGGAGCCGCTGGCCCGAGCATCTACAGAGAGGGAACCAGTCGTTACTGCGGTACAGTCTGGCTGGATTATTCTAGGTTGTGGGACCACCTGTTACATGCTACAATTGCAATGGTCCCAATCACTTTGCGAGGGACTCTGCGGAGTGCGGGTAACCCACCCGTGTGACTTATAACAAGACCGGTCATCAATGAAGCCGATTTTAGTATGAGATTCGGTGAGTGGCAGGGAGTTTAGATCACCGCCTGGAAGGGGTCAATGGTTCATGCACCAGAGAACCTTCGGAATATCCGGTGTCTAGCGAGTTGAGGGAGAAGTACGAGTGTGAGTTGCAGACTTGGGTTGGACGAATGCCGGTTGCTGTTGTATATTGAAGAGGAGTTTGGCCCACCCAATGGTCGTACTGCAGATCAATAAAGATGAGGTGCATCCTGTAATAGAGTATCACGAACTCAACACCTATGTTCTCATTCACGGTCCCTACATCTGCTTAAAGAAACCGTAAAAATGGAGACAGCAGGGTGCGAACGCATCCATTTTGGACCCCAGAAAAGCATATCTGCAGGTTCAAGTTAAGAATTCGCAGACAGTTATGTTCAAGGGAAAGCAATATTGCAAACCTGATAATGGGGTTTGTGCCCGAGGCTGTGTTAGCACAGAACAAGACGTTAAGGAGAGCGACTTCGGTATACATATATATATATACACATTTATATATATATACACGTTTATATATATATATATATATATATATATATATATATATATATATATATATATAAACATTCCACATCACATAAACACGCAAACACGAGAATACAGTTAAAAAAAAACGCACACATTTGACCATTTACACCAAATAAATAAATAAAAGCAAAAACTTTTATTTGTTACTTCATTGAACTATATATATATATATATATATATATATATATATATATACCAACGAGGATGTGGTGTTGGTTGAATCCGTGAGAAAGTGTCTTGAACAATATGAACTGATTAGCAAGGATCCAGATAAGCTACAAAATGGAGCTAGAGTGCGGGGATTAGATGTCTGTGGGGAGCGTGGTCAACTGCGATGGCGAGACGAGGAAGTTGTGTGGTGAACGGTCCTATAATCATGACACGGAGAGGTGTCTTCTCCATGTGTGGCCAAATAGTGGGATACTTTCTCATGTGTGGGTGGATGTGAGTGACAACAGGCTTAATCAAATGCTGAGCCATTGCTATCACACAAGACTGGTACGACAAAATCTTTGACACTTGTCTGGGGCAGATGAGAGTGGATGCCCTTGTTCGGGTACAGCAACTGGATCATGCTCAGGGAAAGTGGTACGAGGACTCGAAGGAGGATGTGTGGGGGGATGCGATTTCACTGGCTGTGAGAGTGGCGCTTAAGGCCAAGGGAGCCTTCATCAAACACGCTTGCTGGCTGTGACCGATGAAGGACACCCAAAAATATCAACATGGCAGAGTTAAGAGAAGTCCAGTGACAGGCCATAGTGACAGGCCACAGTATTACACCTGAAAACTTACCCCTCTGTGTGTATCACTGGATGGCCAATGCCCTTACTGGCAAACCTCGGTTGAACACCAAAGCTGCAACCGAAATGCTCATGAAGTGGTGATTGTAAATACTGACCTCGCTTGTGAAGGAGCACAAACCTTTTAGTCGATGTGATGCTAGTAAGATCTGACCAGAACCGAGATGACTCAATGACTAGAGTCACCCTGAGGTGGCTCAACAATGTGCAGGAAGAGTTCGAACCTATACAGAACAGTGTTTTTTTTTTGTTTTTTGTCTTTGGGAAACTGAGCCCTGTGCGGCTGACCCGGGTTCATCAACACAGCGGACACCCTGAATATTAAGTGAACATTATATTTCGGATCGACCCGTCCATGTCGGCTTGGCATGGACATCACGGACTACAACGGTAACCACATTTTTAAACCAGATCAACCACAGCCCCCATACGTTCTTTTATCTGGCAGCCACTTTTCCGGCAAGACACTGCTCCGGCAAGGTACTGCACACGTCATCCAGCAATTAGAGTCGGTGTTTTTCGAACATGACCCCCCCCCCCCAAGCCGAGTTCCTGGCCGACACTACTTTCTGCAGTCAACAATTCAGACAATTCATGGATGAATGGGGTGTCCGATTCAAGAGGGTTTCCTGTTTGACCATAAATATCACCAATGACAAATAATTATTAAAAGCTAAATCATCCAATTTTGAGTTGTGAATAATTCCTATTTGATATACAATAGCTTTTGTTTTACATCCCTTTTTTTGTCATAAAATCAGATGATTGGGCTTTTATTTCTCATTTCAACGTTCCATGATGAAGCTACATCTTCTATTTCTGGCTCTTTGCTTCATTGAAGCATTTAGCTGTGAGTATTTCATTCTTCTTCATCTTCTTCTTCTTCTTCTTCTTCTTCTTAATTTATTAATTACTAACAAATTTCTAATCATTTTTTGTTGCTAATGGAATCAGATCAAATGTGTGTGTCTTGTTAATATTAGCCTCAAACAAAAGTTAGCTGATGGTCTTTAACTGGAGTTTTAGTAACAACAAGTCTCCTCAGATCTCCAGGACTCTCCTGAGTACTCCAACTGATTTCAATAATTCTGTTCTCAGGATGGTTTCAATTCTTCCTCTGATTTCGAGTTCCTCTAGTCTTTTTAAAAAGCTTTTGGGGACCATTCCTAGTGCCCCAACTTCTATTGGTATCACTTTCCCCCTCATATTCAACAGTTTGTTTGTTTTTTCAATTTTCTAGCGAGTTCTAGATATTTGTCTATATTTTCGTTTTCTTTTATCTTCACCCTGTGATCTGCCGGAACTACAAAATCTACCAGTTGACAAGTTCTTTTTTTTTTGTTTTTTTTTTTTGTTAATCAATACTAGTTCTGGTCTTCTAGCTGGGATAAGACCATCCGTCTTTATCTTAAAGTCCCAGATAATTTTATGCATTTCATTCTCAAGAACAGATTCTGGTTTATGCATATACCATTTTGATCTATGGACAAAATGTAGTTTTTTGCATATTTCCCAGTGGATCACTTTTCCAACCCAGTCGTGCCTAGCTTTTTAGTTTGTGAATTTGTACATTTAAAGTCCCTGATAATAATTTTACGTGTTTCATTCTTAAGAACAGATTCTGGTTTATGCATATACCATTTTGTTGTATGGTCAAAATTTAGTTTTTTGCACAATTCCCAGTGGATCGCCGTTTCAACCAATTGGTTCCTAGCCTTGCATTATTATTATTATTACTACTACTTAACTCAGGTCTCCAGGAGATAATACACACACACACTCATATATATATATATGTGTGTGTGTTTTTGAGTTAAAGTAGTGTGGACATGGAGTCAACACCTGGTTATTGACAGTCTCTAGCCTATGCGATCTTCAGACCAAGTGAGGAAATTGATTTCACTCCTTATGAGTTGTTCACTCCTTATGAGTTTTTCACTTCAGCGTCAGCTGATGGTCTTTCACTGGAGTTTGAGTGACAACAAGTCTCCTCAGGTCTCCAAGACTCTTCTGAGTATTCTGGCAGATTGTAGCAGTGCAGTGTTCTGAATGGTTACAATCTATATATATATATAAAATATATATATATATATATTCAATATATATATATATATATATATATATATATATATATATATATGAATATATATTCAATATATATATATTTTTTCACGCTCAGAATTGCGGAGACATGGAATAAACTGCCACCATCTGTTGTAGGCTGCCGGAGCACTGAATCTTTCAAAGCCTCCATGCTTCCTGTAGTCCGCCAACACTATACCTGATGCCACTCTCCACATACACATGCACACACATACATGCATATTACTACTGTGAACTGTTCATGTTCCTGACACAACATTATTCTGTGTACTTGACATGAGACTTTGATGAGTTGTGGTGCACCTGAGCACTGTACACAATAAATTACATTATATATTATGTATATACAATTATCTTTATAATGAAAATGTCTCTGATGAAGATACTTCGAAATTAGTAGGATAATAAAAAATTGCTTTTGCATTGCATTATCCTTCAAAAGATATATAAAGAAAATAATAATAATAATAATAATAATAATAATAATAATAATAATATATCTCTCTCTCTCTCTATATATATATATGCACATATATATATATATATATATATATATATATATATATATATATATATATATATATTATTATTACTAGCAAATATATGCACCCTCCGGGTGCAAGTATTTAAGTTTTAATGTAATAAAATATTGTATTAAATTAGAAAGGCAAATGAAACTAAATAAGAATACAGATAAAAAGATTTGAAACAGAGGGAGTATAATAAAAAATGGAACAACTGATACTTACTCTTCCATCACTTTCGTCTTTCATTGTTATTTTTTCTAATTTAAGTATTTAGTTAAAAGAGGAAGTAAAGAATAAAATGACAGTTATTTTTTCTTGTTAATGGATTTCATTTAAGATTCATTGAAGAGATTTTTGCTTATATTCATTAAAATAAAACCAAACAGTTAGAAATCAATAATACTAAGCACATATTTATTAAATTCTATTTTTTAATATTAATATGCAAATTAGCCTTCCCGTTCACACTGTAAACCGCTATTTTGTTGTATATATAAATACAATTGCATGTTATTATTATGTATATATGGTCAACAGTCTTAATGATGTAAAACAATTTTATTAATAATTAAGGTTTAAATAAAAAATAAAATCATGGAGAATGTGATGTAAATAACAAAGGTAATTGTGACTTAAATAGTAATATAGTTTCGGTTACAGACATACAAACCCACAATCTCCATTATAATAAGATTATTATTATTATTATTATTATTATGATTATCATGATTCGATCTTAGTTTTTCATACTAGTATTTTTTCACTTAATCTGAGAGACAGCAAGTCTCCAGAGCTCTTACAAATCTATCTATCTATTTATACATCTATTTATCCATCTCTCTGTCTATCTATTTCAATGTATTCATATATCTATATATATCTACGTATATTATTATTATTATTATTATTATTATTATTATTATTTACTCCTTTTGAGTTTTCACATCAGCGTGTGCTGATGGTCTTTCACTGGAGTCTGAGTGACAACACGTCTTCTCAGGTCTCCAGGACTCTTCTGAGTATTCTGGCATATTGCAGCAGTGCAGTATTCTGGATGGTCTTAATTCTCCCTCTAATTCCCAGATTTTCCAAACTTTTTTCTAATCTTTTTGGGACCGTTCCAAGTGCACCAACTACAATTGGTATCACTTTGACTTTCATATTCCATAACTTTTTCAGTTCTCTGGCAAGGTCTAGATATTTGTCTATTTTTTCATTTTCCTTTAGCTTCACCCTGTGGTCTGCTGGCACTGCAAAATCCACCAGTTGACAAGTTCTTTTTTTTTTTTGTTAATCAACACTAGGTCTGGCCTTCTTGCTGGGATAAGGTGATCCGTTTTAATTTCAAAGTCCCAGAGAATTTTATGTTTAGTTCTCACGAACAGATTCTGGTTTATGCATATACCATTTTGTTGTGTGGTCAAAATTTAATTTCTTGCATAATTCCCAGTGGATCATCTTCCCAACCCAGTCGTGTCTAGTTTTGTATTCTCATTGTGCTAGTTTGCTACATTCGCAGATTATTATTATTATTATTATTATTATTATTATTATTATTATTATTATTTCACTTTTTACAAGTTTTTCACTGGAGTCTGAGTGACAGCAAGTTTCCTCAGTTCTCTAGGACTCTTCTGAGTATCATAGCGGATCTTAACAATGTTGTGGTCTGTATGGTCTCGGGTATCAATACTTGTGATTTTTAATTCCTCTATTTTTGGGGGGAGGGGGCATTTCAATGGCATCAAGTACATTGGGTATCACTGTCTCCCTTATGTTCCACATTATATTCCGTTCTCTGGCAAGGTCCAAGTATTTGTCTATCTTTTGATTTCTTGTATTTTCACACTATGGTCCACTGGAACAGCAAAATCCACTGGATAACAAGTTATTTTATTCTTGTTAATAAAAACTGGGTGTAATCTTCTGGCCGGGATTGGGTGATCCGTTTGGATCTCAAAGTCCCAGACAATCTTATGCATCTCATTTTCTCGGACAGACTCTGGTTTGTGCATATACTATTTGTCAGCATGTTCAAACTTTAAACTCTTGCATAATTCCCAGTGGGTCTCCTTTCCACCCAATGATTTCTACTTTTGAATTCCTTTTGGTCCAATTTGCTGCATTCACTTATTATGCAATTAAATATTTCATTTATGTCACTACAAAACCTACAGACAATTTTATGGGTTTATTTTTTGTGGTTTGTGCATATACCTTTTGTCAGCATATTCAAACTTGCACAGTTCCTAGTTGATCGCCTTTCCACCCAGTCATGATTAGTCTTGAAATCCCTTGCTGCCAGTTAGCTGCATTTCATTAACTATTTAAGTTCTCTCACTACATAACCTTCACTTTCTATTCTTCTGTGTGCTATGATTTTTTTTGCTTTGACATGATTAGTTCTTATGGCATTATTTTGTGCTGCTATTAAAAGAGATTCAGTTTCTTTCTTCAGGTTTCCCTTCGTAACCATCATGAAATTTCCCCTCTGTAGAGGTACAGTCGGCATATTCTACAGCCACAGCAGACAGGATGGGCAAGCAAACAAACCCAGGGATTTAATATCATAATTGATATCAATTTGTTTATTTATTTCAGATCAAGAATTTATAAAGACAGCAAAAAGTAAATGTAAACAGAATTCCGTATTCCTGACAATTAAACCTAAATTACACAAATGTTTGAGGAAAGAATCATGTTTAAGTAAAAACGAAAAAGTAATATATTATATTTGTGTTAAAAGTAAGTATGTTTTCTTTCTTAAAATTTTTGGGAGAAGGGTATCATAAGCCGTCACTTAATATAGTGATGATTCTTACAATTGTTGCATGTTACAGAACCACTTAGTACCTGGTTCACAGACTGCTCACTTACTACAATCCTGTAAAAAAAACTATTTTAAACATAAATTCATCTAAAGGTGAATAAGTATAGAAATTTTCATAAAAATTTGACTCTTAATTAATTTTTCATATGACTTTTTAAAAAGTCTGTAAGTATAATTTGTATTTGGTCATGTTAACATTCAATTGATTCAATGGTGTGAAAATGTAAACATTGTTTTCGTTCATAATTTTCATTATTTCTGTAAGCTAAGAATTTTAAAAAAATTACCAGAAGTTTTTTTTAAATGTTTCTTCTTAGATTGCCACCCACATCCAATAGATAGCCCCATTGTAGGGGTGTAAACTCTGTAGAGATGCAGTCAGTGTATTCTACAGCACTAGCGGGCAGGGCGAGATATTTTTAGTTTATTTAACGGCACATCAACACCTTATTGGTTATTTAATGCCAAAGGATACAGTTTAGTATCATATCCAGGATGTTCCATTGAACATTGTGAATAAGGAGATTGATTCTCACTGGGTGCCCTTTTCTCACTGAAATACTTTTTGTGTTGTTAGCCTTTTGATAGCTCTATACATCTACACACACATATACATATACACTATGCATGTGCTCATATATGCACCCACACAGATATACGTGCACCCGCATGCATATACATACATATATACTACGCCTACATGCATACACACTCTTATACAATATGCCTTGTATACAATCCTATTATTATAAAATATAATATATAACATTTTCCAAGTAAAATGAGTTATATTTTATAAGTAACAAATAATGAAAGGTTTTACTTTTTTGCAGGAAGATTTTACGCAACAATATTGAAAGCATCTAAATGTCACCAAGTGACCAGAAAAACATTTGTAAATAAAACTGGATGTTATATTGGTAACAAAACAAAGAAGATACAAGTACATTTACCAGAGAAACCAAGAAAAAACTTTCATTTCCTCGTTCTTCGTAAGTCACTGTGGGTAGACGACATAAAATACCCAGCATTCTGTTACGTGAAGTGGAATGGTAAAGGTAATATTTATACAGAAAAATATACCTGGTTTCTCCTAAAAGGTAAGACTCTAATCCGCACATATTTTGCTGTATCTTTTTTAATGTAAAAATGTAAACACTAAACAAGAAAATGAAAATGATAATTAATCTTTCCATATTGTTGATGTTGTTGTGTTGCATATCCTTCATACTTATCTTCATATTCCGATACTTATCTTCTTATCTGTCCGGATCTTCTATTCTTCTGAGTTGATTCCTCTCTTCCCCTCTTCTTGGATTGGGCTTGGGCGCTTCTTGAGTTGATAATAATTGCCCTGAAGAAGACCGCTTTTATTTGTATATTTAAATTTTACGTTTCTCCATTATTATTTTATTTTATTTTGTATTCAAAATAATACTAAATAGGATACAATGTATACAATGACAAAGTATTTGACGAAACAAATGTCGGCATTTCAATAAATAATTTTTATCCATACAACATTTTCTTTCCATTTATCTTTCAATATAATTGTCGGATTCACTTCCATTTCTCTCTCTCTCTCTCTCCTCTCTCTCTCTCTCTCTCTCTCTCTCTCTCTCTCTCTCTCTCTCTCTCTCTCTCTCTCTCTCTCTCTCACACACACACACACACACACACACACACACACATATATATATATATATATATATATATATATAGAGAGAGAGAGAGAGAGAGATTTTGAACTTGTCAGAAAGTTGAAACTTTACATGAATTTGATGCTGATACCAATTGTAATTGACGTGTTTGCAATGTCTTAGAAAGGAGACTGGAGGAATTGAAAATTTGAGGAAAAATCATGACCATACAGAAATTGTTAAGATCGGCTAGAATACTTAGAAATGTCCTGGAGACCTGAGTACACTTGTTGTCATTCAGATTCCTGTGAACCAGTTAAAACTAACTCTGAAAAGCTCACAAGGAGTGAAATAATAATAATAATAATAATAATAATAATAATAATAATAATAATAATAATAATAATAATAATAATAATAATGAAAAGATATTACAATTATTTTGTAGTTTCCAAAAAAAAAGAAGAAGATTTCCGAGAGTTCCTCGCTGGAAGTTCCATAGAAATTCCTCCACAGACAACAAATGGTAATGATTTTATTTTTCATTTTTTTGTATGTGAATCGCAAATGTTACATATATTCAACATATTTGTTAGGGGCTTCGACACTGACACCCCCTAAAGAAAAACTGGGTATTAAGGAGTTTTCTTTTATACTAGTTGAAGTACCAACTTACAATGGGTAAGAATCAATGTTGCTAGCCATATTTCAATGGACAATTAAATATCTCCTTCAACGACTGTTGCTCCAACAGAAAGAACCATTATCATCTATTAATGGTAAGTAAAAGAAAGAATGAAAGAATGAATGAAAGAAAGAAATGTAACGAAAGGTAAATATTACGATACACCACAATCCCCAGAAAAATGTGAGCACTCTGACTTCACACCAGGGAATTTCTTCTTTTATTTTGACTATTTTCTGTTTAATCAATTATTTTATTCCATGCTGATGCCAATATTTTTGCGTTATTTTTTCAGTGTTTATCATTTTTGGGGCCATTGGAATTGTTTTGCTGATTATAATTCTCCTGATGGCTGGTTTCATCTTTTACAGGTAAATCAATCAATTATTAAACAGGTGTTTATTTATCAAACTAACATTCTCTCCCTATTCCCCCTCTCTTTCTGGTTCCCCCTCTATCTTTCTTCTCACTTTCCCTCTATCTTCCTTTTAGCCCCTTCTCTCTTTTCAATCTCTCTCTCTCTCTCTCTCTCTCTCTCTCTCTCTCTCTCTCTCTCTCTCTCTCTCTCTCTCTCTCTCTCTTCTGTTTTCCCCTCTCTTTTCACTTTCTCTCTCTCTCCTCTTCCTCTTTCTTCAGTTACTCGCCAATTTTTCTTTTTTTTTCCCTTAAATAATCATTTGAAATTTCTTAGAATCAGTTCCGAATGGTGTGTAGTATTGGACAAAAAACACCCCCGTCCCCAGTTCTGAATGGTATGCATCCATTATGTAACCCCACCCCTGTTAAGATTTTTATAAGCTCATATTTCTATTAATAAATATATTTGATGTGACATCAGCAGGAGCTCAGACTCCGCTCACTTCCGCCCAAGATTACTCCCACTTGTTTTAACTTTCTGTAAAAACTAATCACTTCGTAATAAACCTTTGTTGAATTTACCTCGTGTGTTAACATCTCCTCACATTATCTTTTACCGATTGTAAATTCTGTTTTTTCACACATTATTTCCATTATGCACTCTGAATATTCAACCTCAACCCCCCCCCCCGCACCCCACCCCCAAAAAAAAACAGACAGTGAAAAGACTGAACCATTTTTAATATTGCTGAAAATTTTAATCTATTTGTTTATTTATTTTTGCTTTAATCTTTTGCAGACACCGGACATCAAAAAGGACCCAAAATACTGAAACCACAAATACAACAAATGAAATTCCTCTGGGTGAAAATGAAGGGAACCAGGAAGATGCAGAGATTTCTGAGGGCGCCAACGAAATTCATTTGGGTGAAATTACCCATGACCGCCCGATCAACCATGAGTGTTCATCCCCTGTCTATATGTGTATGCAGGGGTCGCATCAAGCAACTACATCAGAGAACAAAAAAGATGTCATCATTTCTGGACCTATCTCTGTAGACCAAAATGTAATCCACCATAACCACCCAACGGACCCTTTGTATTCATCCCCTCTCTATATGTGTATGCAAAGGGTCACATCAAAAACCTACATCAGAGAAGCCGGGATTTCTGTGGAAGGCGTTCGGAACTTCCAATTCGATGGGTAAAATTACCCACCCACCCCCATATTTAACACAATGAAACTTGAATGAAAATTAACATTAACGTCAAAGAAGAACGAAAAAATGTTTACATTTTCACACCATTGAATCAATTGAATGTTAACATGGCCAAATACAAATTATACTTACAGACTTTTTAAAAAGTCATATGAAAAATTAATTAAGAGTCAAATTTTTATGAAAATTTCTATACTTATTCACCTTTAGATGGATTTATGTTTAAAATAGTTTTTTTTCATAAAATATATAAAGGGAAATATTTTTCTTACTATGACGATTCCTACCACTTTATTTCATTTTATGAAATCTGAACAAAATATATTTTGATCATACGATTTTAAAATTTTTCCATAAAACAAAGGTTCTCAATAATTATATCCAAAAATGGTAGGAACTTATACCAATGATATTTTTATTAAAAATTCCATCAATTCTGAAATAAAAAGTGCAAAAAATGTCAGAATTCAAAATCTTTTATTTGCTTTTTAATCAATATATATTATATAGTATTTAATTGACAAGAAAAATATTTTCAAAGAAATTAATTTTAAAAAGATTTTACTTTATTTATGTTGATTTTTTAATGTTTAAAAATCTTTTTTTAAATAAGGAATTCAATTTTATCTTTGAATATAATACGACACTGAATTTTAGAAATCGGACGGAGCCAACATTAAACACAATTAAGGTAGAAAAACAACAACCTTTTAATTTAAAAGTTGTTTTTTTCTCATAAGATAAACAACCTTTTAATTTAAAAGTTTTTTTTCTCATAAGATAAACAACCTTTTAATTTAAAAGTTTTTTTCTCATAGGATAAACAGCCTTTTAATTTAAAAGTTTTTTTTTCTCATAAGATAAACAACCTTTTAATTTAAAAGTTTTTTTTCTCATAAAATAAACAACCTTTTAATTTAAAAGTTTTTTTTTCTCATAAGATAAACAACCTTTTAATTTAAAAGTTTTTTTTCGCATAAAATAAACGACCTTTTAATTTAAAAGTTTTTTTTCTCATAAGATAAACAACCTTTTAATTTAAAAGTTTTTTTTCTCATAAGATAAACAACCTTTTAATTTAAAAGTTTTTTTTCTCATAAGATAAACGACCTTTTAATTTAAAAAGTGTTTTTTTGTTTTTACTTTAAATTCTAACCGCTTACATTTTTAAAGTAAATCTTTATTAAACTTTATTTTTTATTACGAATATATTTTTTATCATAATTGATGCAATACTTTTAAAAGTATTTTTTACTTTAACTCTAGATTTGTGTCACGCTACGCACACACACACACACACACACACACACACACACACACACACACACACACACACACATCTCTCTCTCTATATATATATATATATATAAGTACAGACAAAAAAAGTTACACTACGTAGCTAAAACATGTTAGAAAAAAAATGAACACGACATAACAAGGATACCAGTACTGAAGCCCAGACTAAAGATCCCGATATTTTTAAAAATAGGGAAATAACTTATGTCCCTTTAGTCTTCCGTGCAGAAAAAAAGAATTATCGTAAGTAATATTTTTTTTTTAATTTGAAATCTCGGAAAATATGTTGCTCAAAATTGCGCATTTTTAAACATACATTTTTAGAAAGATAAATTAAAGTTTGTTCAAGGGTTTATATATCTTGCTCAACATGCCACCTTCCAGACGTTTAAAATTCATTATTAAATTCTTAATTGAAAGAAATAGGCTAATTGAAACAGAAAGAATACTTTTTCTTACATCAATTCAAAGAAAAATATTGGTTTTTAAAAGTACGAAAAAAAAAAAAGTAAAAAAAGAAAAGAAAAAACGAATTATTTTTAAGAAAATAAATTAAAAATTTTCAAATTACAAATTTTTTTTTTTTGATTACTGAATTTATATTCTTTTATTTCATTTATGTTTTTCAGAATTTGATGTTTCTAGAAATGTAAAATTTAGGGACCGGTAATTTTTTTTTCAATCGAACAAAGTTCAACCCCCTACATTCTGAATTGATGAAAACATTTTTTTTTCAAGATTTTTCAATAAAATAACCTATTAATTATGAAATCAAGTTGTTGAAATAATAAATTGTTGAAAATTCCATTAAAATCGGCCAATTCCTGATTTTTGGTAATTGTTTTAAAATAAAAAAAATAAAAAAGGATTATAACTTCCCTTGTCACTTTATTTTTTCTTTTACCTTTACCCCCTCTCTAACACTCAATATATATATATATATATATATATATATATATATATATATATATATATATATAAGAGAGTTTTGTAATTTGCTTGAAGCATTGTATATATATTGGTTAGGAGGTTGATTTAGAAGGCTATCACAATGCAGGTGTAAAGAAAAAAATAATAATACGGTAACAATGGTGTTGTGTGTTAACCTGTATTTAATTCTTGAATTTTCGAGATAATATCTCTTTTTCAAAAGATCACTGGAACTGAAGCATTCTAGTTATGGCATTTCATTTTAAATGAATTTTTTCTTTTTTTTTTTTTAAATGATGGTATTTTTATATAACTGTATTCTCGTGTTGTATGTTTACGTGCATGACAACATACGCACAAGTACAAAAAACCCTAACCCTAACCCGCATTCACGTAAACATACAACACGAGAATACAGTTATATAAAAATACCATCATTTTAAAAAAAAATTCATTTAAAAGGAAATGCCATAACTAGACTGCTTCAGTTCCAGTGATCTTTTGAAAAAGAGATATTATCTCGAAAATTCAACATCAACACACAACATCATTGTTACCTTATTATTATTTTTTTCTTTACATCTACATTGTGATAGCCTTCTAAATCAACCTCCTAACCAATATATATATATATATGTATTATTGATTAAAACAATTTTTAACTTAATTTTATTAAAAAAATATAAATGAGAATTTGCTAAATGGATGAAGTTAAAATGGGTAATCTGAACATTACATAAATAAGAGTGACCTCCCCTTGTTTGTTTCACTATAAGGAAGCCTTATGTTTTGGTCGGTCATTTTCATTTCACCGTAAATCTACACTGAAAATACGAATTTGTTCGAATCAATACGACTACATGTTTTAACACGAAAATATCATAAAATGTGATCTTGATAACAATTAAGTTCATTTCAAATAATGCGTAAGCAAGATTAAGAACACATTTTATGATATTTTCGTATTAAAACATTCAGTTGTATTGATTCGAACAAATTCGTAGTTTCAGAGTAGATTTATGGTGAAATGAAAATAACCTATCAAGACATAAGGCTTTCTCAAAGTGAAACAAACAACGAGAAAATACTCTCATTTATGTAACTAATGTTTAGATTACCGAAAAGGGAATAAAAAAAATAATTTATCTTATGGACGCAATTTGTTTTGAATGAGCCAAATTTTTTTTTATTGGTTCAAAGTGAAAATGTGAGTTTGGCTAAAACAAAAAAAAACAAAAACCCTCAACCATGGGAGATAACTCTTGTATAAAGATTGAGAAGTTATCCTACCTGAATCGAGGAAAGATGGCTGAGAGATTTGCTCCTATGAAAAGAAAACAGCGTTAACAAAGTCAATATTATATGTTCAGAAAATCTCCAGAATTGAAGAGATAAAAAAAATTTTAAAAAATGGGAAAGAAATCTTCCATTGACGGTCGTATATTAGTGAGGATTGTCTTTCTGGAAAATATCAGAGAATTTTTCGAGAGAAGGAAGAATTGATTTAAAAAAATGTTTGACCTCTTGTACTTATCAGTTTCAGTCAGAGTAATCCTGAATATCCCTCTCGGTGAAACCTAGGTAGATATTTTCTGTTAATTATCAGTTTTTATAATCAATTTTGATTTTCACTAAAACCAAATGAATATATAAAATTGCTTAATACATATGTAGAATATGTATTAAGCAATTTTATATATATGTGTGTGTGTGTGTGTGTGTGTGTGTGTCTGCCTGCGTGTGTGTAGTCACACTGTTGAGTCAGAAACAGGAGTGTACACACACACACACAGACACACACACAGATACACACACACACACACACACATATATATATATATATATATATATATATATATATATATATATATATATATAAGTATTAGCGAAACAGGAATATATATATATATATATATATATATATATATATATATATATTTATATATAAGTATTTCGTATAAGAAAAAGTAAAATAAAGTGCTCGATTACAGGTGTAAGAGTTACATTTATTTCCAGGTAGCGTTGTCTTTGTCCCGCACACACACACACACACACACACACAAACACACACACACACACAAACAAACACACACACACACACACACATATATATATATATATATATATATATATATTATATATATATATATATATGGGAGGAATAAGAGGAAATTAATCCGACAATATGTGTAGAAAGGTAGACAAACACGGGATGTACAACATCCCGTGTTTATCTATCTTAAGATATATATATATATATATATATATATATATATATATAGTTCATTCACAGGCACCGTGTTTCGACGTTTCACGTCTCTTCAGTGTGGCTAGACACAACAACTATCTCTGACCAGGAGCGAAATCTGACTAACATTTCATCAGCCGGATCCGTTAACTTCTCGACCATTTCACAGCTGCGGGTTAAGGAGCGGTGTTTAAACTATTTAATATATACATTTGTATATTATATATATATATATATATATATATATATATATATATATATATATATATATATATATATATATATATATCCTTAACCAGCAGCTGTCAAATGGTCGAGAAGTTAACGGATTGGCCTGATGAAATGTTAGTCAGATTGCGCTCCTTGTCAGAGATAGTTGCTGTGTCTAGCCACACTGAAGAGACGTGAAACGTCGAAACACAGTGCCTGTGAATTAACTATATATATATATATATATATATATATATATATATATATTATATACTAGACAAAACGTGACCCGTTGGGTCACCCATTAAGCTCTCGCTAGATGATTAGGAAAAAGAGTAGGATCTGCCAAAATATCATCTGCTTTTCATTTTTAAAAACGAACTAAAATTTATTAAATTGATTATTTAAGGTCAAATTTTTGTCTAAGTCGAAAAGTAGTAACATAATGAGCATCAGTAAAAAAGCAAAATAATATTACACACATAATTTATTTTTGATATATTTAAAACGTTTTTTTTTTTCGTCCATTTTGATCAAGATGCCTGCCAAGAGGCTACTTAAAATAAATTGTAACTTTTGCAATTGAAAAAATTCACACTGGATTGTCCAATTAAACACATATCCTAGTAGATAAAGGAGTTAGATTAAGACAGTTCTAAATGCCAGTTATCTTTAGACTGCAGGTTCAATCCTGGTCAGGGACAGCAGTAACATAGAATAATAATTAACACAGCTTAACACCTGTACCGCAGATATGGTTAGTGGAATGAGAACAGGATACCCCTGTGAACCTAATAAAGGGCTGGGTTCAAAGTTCCGTGATGGCTCCCAATTACAAGAAGGTTCCCGAGTCCGACAAGAAATACCTGAAGAAGGCCGGAGGGACATCAGCCGAAACTTTGTACAGATAACAATGAAGACGAGGACAATAGTCTGAATAATACAAATAATGGTAATCTTTGCGGAGTTCCGTCCTGGCTTCCTGCATCCGAAGCGGTATCACTTGAAAAAAAAAAAGAACCAACTTAGGGCATTTTCTACTGAAAACCCAACCCTAACCCTAGTTAAATTAACTGTTTTATTACAAAGTTCTGTTTTTTCTGGGTCACCCTGTATACAGGGTGACTCAGAAAAAACAGAGCCCAAATTATTTATTTATTTTCCATTAAACTAAACCTAAAACCCAACCCCAAATCCTAAACCCTAAACCCTAGTTGTTTTTGTTTTTCACGCCGCTTCCGCTACGGACTTCAATCGTAGCTGGGTTTTTTCTTTTGTTTTTTTTTTTGTTTTTTCAGCAGTCACCGGCAAGCATGTTTTGAGGCAAGAGGCCATGACGGAACTCCGCAAAGGTTACAATTATTTGTATTATTCAGACTGTAATATCGGAGTGGTATATATTTGATTGATACTATTTTCTGCATAAATAAAAAGACTAAAGACAGAGTTTATTTTTTTAAAGCAATACGTAATTAAAAAACAACCTTAATCCCCTAAAACCATAACCCAATTCGCAAAATGTTAATTCATAGACTGTAGTTAAACTGTCATTGGGTACCAGCAAAAAATTTTCCGTTTTAATTTTCCAACCTAAGTCAGAAGTCAGTCCTACATTCTATGAATTAACATTTTGCGAATTGGGTTACGGTTTTAGGGGATTAAGGTTGTTTTTAATTACGTATTGCTTTAAAAGATAAACAACAAAAAACCCAAATTACTATACATTTAATTAACCATTGAAATTAATTATTGAATCTATTATTGAGACAGTTGTTTGTGTTAATATAGCAATGTATAATTTCAATTAAACTTAGTTTAAAAAATATTTTTCAACATAAAATTTATAGTAATTTGTGTTTTTTGTTGTTTATTTTTTTTAAGCAATACGTAATTAAAAACAACCTTAATCCCCTAATACCGTAACCAAATTCACAAAATGTTAATTCATAGACTGCAGTTAAACTGTCATTTGGTACCAGCAAAAAACTTTCCGTTTTAATTTTACCGACCTAAATAAGAAGTCAGTCTAGTTTGTTTTAGTTTTAACTAAAACAAATTTTTAAGCCCGAAGAAAACTTTTACTTAAACAGTCAATGTTTGCTCATTTGAATTCCATAATATTTAAATATATAACTATTTTTTTTACCCAACATGAAATATTTTTAAAGTAAGTTTAATACTCTATGAATTAATAATTAAAGTAATTTAAAAAAATCTATTTTAAAGCATGATTTCAATTTCGTAAAATTTACGCTCAACTAAAATTGAAATCATGCCGTAAAAAAATTATTTTGTTTTTATATTAAAACAAACCAAAACGTTTGCTCATTGGCATAAGATTCGCCTGGAGAAAAGGAAGTGGGCAAATCTACGGTGGGTTAGGGGTGGGGGTGGGGTGATCCCTGGCTGCTGGAATTTTTACTCTTTTTTTCCCTCTGCTTAACTGACAAATAGAAAGTGGGAGGAGAGTTTACTTAACCGACAACGGAGATGGGAAGAGAAACAGGAGTCTCTAAGACAGGGATTGGTCGGTCGTTGACTTAATTGCTAATTACGCCTAATTAAAGCCAATTAAACTGAATTTTTTTCATACACTTTGTAGTGCTAATACCAAGGAATATCTAAGTATAAATATTGTGTCCATAACATAAATAGAAAAAAATCCTTTAGCTGGAGAAGGTTGATAAACTCAGCTTTAGTATAATAATAGATAGATATATATATGTGTGTGTGTGTGTGTGTGTGTGTGTGTGTGTGTGTGTGTGGAAAGACAGAATAAATATAGTTGCTTTGAAAAAGACCGCTTTAAAGGGTCGAAACAGATCTGTCAGCAAACTAATAACATCTTGTCTTTTTCTAAAAACTTTATATATATATATATATATATATATATATATATATATATATATATATATATATATATATTTGATTATATATAATATATATATCCCAACAAATCGCTTTGAGAAAAAGCTAGATGGGAGCTACAAAAGTTGAGACGAACAAGACATGCTGAAAACTGTTAGAGAAGCACGGACAAACTAATAAGTGACATTCTCCAATACCTATACATGGATAGACAAATATAGGCCGACCAGAAAAAGTCTATTTGCTCTGTTTCGATTCTGGAAACAACACGGAAAAATTGCTAGAAGTGATGGTCGATAGGGACGGTTGGTGAGAAAGTGCCATGGGAAACTATTCTAACTATGACATGAACGGGTATTTCCATGTCAAATCATCCAGAAAAAATAAAATTGTTACCCACACCCTTCAATTTTTCTGAAATTTTGTCCAGGTGTGGACAATCCTAAAGTAAGACAATTCCCCCAAAATTCGAGCTACCAATTCCAAAAATTGGCCAGGTTATGTCAATTTTTTATAAATTAATTTATAGAAGAATTTTGACCCAAGG
>CM042175.1:33976466-33978966 GCA_023376005.1 Doryteuthis pealeii
GTATAGATTAATATTGAATAGAATTACTTGTCCCCTTTGTGTCATGATCAAATCTGTTAGGAAAAAAGTGCCAGTGAAAAGGGGATAGACACCCTCGCTGTCTGACTGAAATACCATATATAATTGTGTATAGATTAATATTGAATAGAATTACCTGTCCCCTTTGTGTCATGACCAAATCTGTCAGGAAAAAAGCGCCAGTGAAAAGGGGAAAGACTCCCTCGCTGTAGGACTGAAATACCATATATAATTGTGTATAGATTAATATTGAATAGAATTACCTGTCCCCTTTGTGTCATGACCAAATCTGTCAGGAAAAAAGCGCCAGTGAAAAGGGGAAAGACTCCCTCGCTGTCTGACTGAAATACCATATATAATTGTGTATAGATTAATATTGAATAGAATTACTTGTCCCCTTGTAGTCATGATCAAATCTGTCAGGAAAAAAGCGCCAGTGAAAAGGGGAAAGACTTCCTTGCTGTAGGACTGAAATACCACATATAATTGTGTATAGATTAATATTGAATAGAATTACTTGTCCCCTTTGTGTCATGATCAAATCTGTCAGGAAAAAGAGCTAGTGAAAAGGGGAAAGACACCCTCGCTGTAGGACTGAAATACCATATATAATTGTGTATAGATTAATATTGGATAGAATTACTTGTCCCCTTGTTGTCATGACCAAATCTGTCAGGAAAAAAGTGCTACTGAAAAGGGGAAAGACTTCCTCGCTGTCTGACTGAAATACCATATATAATTGTGTATAGATTAATATTGAATAGAATTACCTGTCCCCTTTGTGTCATGACCAAATCTGTCAGGAAAAAAGCGCCAGTGATAAGGGGAAAGACTCCCTCGCTGTCTGACTGAAATATCATATATAATTGTGTATAGATTAATATTGGATAGAATTACTTGTCCCCTTGTTGTCATGACCAAATCTGTCAGGGAAAAAAGTGCTAGTGAAAAGGGGAAAGACTCCCTCGCTGTCTGACTGAAATACCATATATAAATGTGTATAGATTAGTATTAAATAGAATTACCTGTCCCCTTTGTGTCATGACCAAATATGCCAGGAAAACAAAAACAAATTCAGATATCCCTATTGATCCCTGAAACGTGTCATCAATTTATTTAGCCGCAAAAAGATAAAATGTAAATTCCTTAAATTTTATGAAAACTTCAGCATACAGGACAAAAGTGTTTCCAGATTTGAAATCAGCAGATCAAAAACAGTAAAAAAAAAAACAGTAGAAACAGTACAAAAAAAAATGCAACCGAAATTTTCAAATAATTGTTGTCCTGTGTTAATGTTAAATAGAATTAGTTAATGAATTAATTCATTAGTATTAAATAGAATTAATTGAAACCATAGAAATATGTTATAACAAGTGAATAGAGATTAATAATAATAATATAATAAAATCAAAGTTTCCTGATTTTGCTTATGCAATTAAATGTTTCATTTCAGTCTCTACACTTTTCAGCATGTTCAAACTTGCACAATTCCCAGTGGATCACCTTTCCACCCAATCATATCTAGTCTTGTATTCCTTTTGTGCCAGTTTGCTGTATTCAATTATTATGCAATTAAATGTTTAATTTCTGTCTCTACACTTTTCAGCATGTTCAAACTTGCACAATTCCCAGTGGACCACCTTTCCACCCAATCATATCTAGTCTTGTATTCCTTTTGTGACAGTTTGCTGTATTCAGTTATTATGCAATTAAATGTTTCATTTCTGTCTCTACACTTTTCAGCATGTTCAAACTTGCACAATTCCCAGTGAATCGCCTTTCCACCCAATCATACATAGTCTTGTATTCCTTTTGTGCTAGTTTGCTGTATTCAATTATTATGCAATTAAATGTTTCATTTCTGTCTCTACACTTTTCAGCATGTTCAAACTTGCACAATTCCCAGTGAATCGCCTTTCCACCCAATCATACCTAGTCTTGTATTCCTTTTGTGCCAGTTTGCTGTATTCAATTATTATGCAATTAAATGTTTCAGTTCTCTCACTACATAACTTTCACCTGCTATTCTTCTGTGTGTTATAATTTTTTGACATGATTAGTTCTTATGCCATTATTTTGTGCTGCTATTAACAGAGATTCAGTTTCTCTCTTCAGGTGTCCTCTTCGTAACCATGCAATTACGTTAGTGGTCTTCCTCCTCTGTAGAGGTTTAGTCAGTGTGTTCTACATCCCCAACTAACACGGCGGCAAGAAAAAAACCCAGTGATTTAATATCAATTTGTTTATTTATTTCAGATAATGTCTTTATAAGGTCGGCAAAAGGAAGCAATACCTTGATTACATGTGAAAATAATTCATTCTTCGTGACAAATGAAATTACATATATCATTGATTGTAATAATGAGAAATCATGCTTGATTAACAGCCCAAATAAAAAGATAGATTTTGTTTGTGTTAAAAGTAAGTATGTTTTATCTTTTTAGATTCTTGGGGATCATAAGCCGTCACTAAACTTTGCGTA
>CM042175.1:33983966-34013966 GCA_023376005.1 Doryteuthis pealeii
AGTGGTTAGAGTCGTGGAAAATGGACTCGTCGATTCGAGTTCAATTACTAGACGAAGCTGTTGGCATTTCACATAGCGGTAATACCCCTGGGAAAGGTATGAATCCATCTATTCTCCCTCCAGCTATGGGTTAAATAGTAGTGCAGACTCGGCTCTTCAGCCTTGGGTAGGTAACCAGTCTAGGAGAGGGATAACTCTGAATTCAAAATTCCTGAGGTCGGTCGTTGATTGGGTTTGATGCACCAATTCTTTCCTATCGACTGTGCAAAAAAGTGTGGATGGTCCAACACAAGCCTTCACCACTATAAACAAATCACTGTGTGGGAGTTCATTGTGTGTATGAACCCTCATACGTCGATAATCGACGGGAGAGTCCATTATTACTATATATATAGTAAACTACAGACACGTGTTTCGAGGTATCACCTCTCATCAGTGCAGTTATACCATATTAGCAGCTACCTCTGGCTGGGTTCGAGACCCGAACGAACTTTACGCTCGCCAATCCTCTTACCCATACGGCCACTGTCAGCTGCCAAGTATAGCAGGCTATTTAATCGCTACATTTCTAAGCGGAAATGAACTCACCTAGAGGTCTCAAACTTTGTAAACGGTAAAGACGAAGATTAAGATGAATGATGATACTAGTGAAATTTATTAGTAATAATAATGATTGACAAAGCAAGTAGAATTAGGAAGATGAAGGATAATACATGTGAAAATTATTAATAATAATGTTTGACGAAGCAAGTTGAACCGGGAAACCGAGTTCAAATCCTGGACGAGGCTGTTTGCTTGTCCCATAGGTCTAATACCCATGAGAAGGGTATGCACCTAATTATATTATAATATATAATTCTGAATTATCCATTTACCATTTTCAATTAAGTTAGCGGTTTGATGAAAATCATAGGTATACTCAGCTACCTGTGGGTAGAAATAGATCTATAATTGAAAATTGTCTGATTTTTAAGTCTTTTTCCATAACAATTATATATATATATATATATATATATTGGGGGGGAGATTATGTGTTTAATTAAAGTCATACCTAATTTGTTAATCAATTAATTATAATTAAATAAATTAGGCGTGCACATCGGTTTAAATGTAAAGCGTAAACAAATCGAGAAAAAGTCGATCTCTGTACGTACATTTCTGCCCATTAGGCCTTATCAGCAGAGCTATAGACAGGGCAGTGTTTTTTGCGTGATTCGAACCCTTCATGTCAGGCTGATAGGCGGACATTGTAACCACTAAACTAGCTGGCTTCCCCAGAATTTCTCGTTTATTTTAAACTGATATGTATATCACACTTTTTGGGTGACTTATGGCACGACAGTATGAAGTGAACAAACAATGTGTTTGAAATGGCGATATCTCCCAAAAATTGTCGGCTATCGCCATTTCAAACACATTGTTTGTTCCCATAATATATATATATTATGGACTCTCTCGTCGATTTTCGACGCATGAGGGTTCACACGCACAATGAACATCCACACAGTGATTTGTTTATAGTGGTGAAGGCTTGTGTTGGACCATCCACATTTTTTGGTATATATATATATATATATATATATATATATATATATACCAAACTTATTGGTAAATCCTTGCGGTGAGAAAAAAAAACAGCAAATAGTTTGATTGTAAAAATATACTACCAAACATCAACCGGATAGAAATAATTTTTTGGAAAAAAGAAAAGACCAAGATAATTGTACCAACAAAAAATAATCTATTGGTACAATATTTTGGCCAAAAGAAAAAACAATTTATATGCATATATATATATATAAGATATATATATTCATACAAAACTTCCAGGAAACTAAAGCTAATAAGTAAAAAGTGCTCAATACCTAAGTAGAGAAAATAATATAGATAAACCTAATGAGTCAGACGAACCTACTAACAGTTTCGCTTAATGCTCTTCAGCGCTAAGATCTGACTCAGAGTCACTCATTAAGAGTCAGATCTTACCCCTGAAGAGCATTACGCGAAACTTGTAGTAGGTTCGTCTGACTAGATTTATCTTTATATATATATATATATATATATGTGTGTGTGTGTGTGTGTGTGTGTTGTGTGTGTGCGTGTGTGTGTAATGAAGAAAAAATAGACAAATACTGTCTATTTTGTCAGAAAAGTAAGAAAACCCATGAAACATGAACATGACAGTGATACCAATTGTAGTTGGAGTACTTTGAACGGTCTCCAATGGATTGGAAAGGAGATTGGAAGAATTGAAAATCAAAGACCATACAGATATTGTTAAGATCGGCTAGAATACTTAGAAAAGTCCTGGTGACCTGAGTATACTTGCTGTAACTCAGACTCCAGTGAACAAGTTAAATAATTGCTAGTTAGTAATAAAACGGGGTGAAAGAAAATTAATGGTCGGAATACAACTGCCAAATCAGGAAACCATAAAATCCCTTGATGAAAATGAAAGTTACAAATACCTAGGAATTTTAGAAGCAGACAATATCAAGCAAACAGAAATGAAAGGAAAAAATTTTAAAAAAAGAATACCCCAGGAGAACAAGAAAGCTCTTAGAAACCAGACTCAACAGTAGAAATCTGATTAAAGGAATTAATATCTGGGTTGTCCCCATTATAAGATACTCTGGGCCCTTCTTAAATTGGACAAAAGAAGAACTCAGACAGATTGACCAAAGGACGAGAAAATTCATGACCGTGCATAAGGCTCTACACCCAAGATAGAGGACTGCATAGAGGCCACAATCCAACAACACGAAGAATACACAAAAAAGAGCAAAGACAGATTACTTATGACAGACAACAATAGCAGATGTAATATATGGACAAACAGAACAACAACAAAAACTAGAAAACAAAAATGGGAAGAAAAACAATTATATGGACACTTCAAACGACACATCGGAGAGGTTGCACATGAAAAGACTTGGGCAGGGTTAAGAAAAGGAAACCTCAAAAGAGAAACTAAATCACTTATAATTGCTGCACAAAATAATGCCATAAGGACAAACTATATCAAAGCAAAAATTGATAAGACCCAACAAAATAGTAAATGTATATTATGCGGTGAGAGAGATGAGACTGCAAACCATATACTAAGCGAATGTAGCAAACTAGCACAACGGTAATACAAAACTAGGCATGACTGGGTTAGGAAGGTGATCCACTGGGAATTATGCAAAAAATTAAATTTTGAACATACAAAAAATGGTATATGTATAAACCAGAATCTGATCTTGAGAAAGATCGCATAAAATTCTCTCGGACTTTGAGATAAAAACGGATCACCTTATCCCAGCAAGGAGACCAGACCTAGTGTTGATTAACAAAAGATAAAGAACCTGTCAACTGATGGATATGGCAGTTCTAGCATATCACAGGGTGAAGACGAAGGAAAACAATAAGATGGACAAATACCTGGAGCTTGCCAGAGAACTGAAAAAGATAGGGAATATGAAAGTCAAAGTTATACCAATTGTAGTTGGTGCACTTGGAACATTAGTTTGACTAACCCTTACTGTATTTTTTAATGTTTTATTGCATCTTTTAAAAAATCACGCTTCAATTTGTCTAGAATGATTTGTTTGCACAGTTATATGATATCAACTATTCCTATCTAATACAAATAATTTGAAATGAGTTAAATAAATGATTTCAAGTATTCTTATCTAATATAAATAATTTGCATAGAGTTAAATAAATGAAAAAATAAACCAAAAAACTTGGGAAAAAAAATGGAAAATCTGAAAATCTAAAAATCTTGAATTCAGAGGAAGAATTGAGATAATAGAGACTTCTGCACTGCTGCAATCTGCCAGAATACTCAGAAGATAATAAATATATCGAGGCTAATACTAACACACACACACACACACACACAAACTTACAGACATTTTTCGGATCAGCTAGAAGTCTCAAAGACCTGGGTAGACTTATTTCCACTCAGACTCCTGAGCACCAGTTAAATCTGAGTGTGAAGAATTCACAATGAGAGAAATAATAATAGACTAAAAAGATGAAAATTAATGATGAAAATCAAGACGATACGCAAGGCATTGTATCTGAGAGATGATAGTGACTAACTATATATATATATATATATATATATATATAAGATTTTTGGATGTTTGTTTGTTTATAGAAGCACCGTTGAATAAATTATTATTTATATTTTTGCTTGAAGGCAATCATAATGCATGTATCGTATAAAATTCGATAATTATAGAAAATAATCTTGACAAGAGAATCCCGCAAAGGATGGCTCGCTATGCAGAACACCGTACAGACTGTTTCGACTTTATTAAGTCTCTTCAGCGATGTATACTAACGTCTCCCCTCCGACAGGAATCGAAACCGGGACTTCACAGGTATAGTCAGAGACCATATCCGTTCGGCCGCCGGTACATAGCGAACAATCCCTGCGAAATTACCCTTGTCAATGAAACTACTACACGCCTCTACCATAGCAGGTAAGTGGACGTTTATTGTGTAGTAAACAAACTCGGCCGTAAGCTCTTCGGCGAAGTGAATAAGATTTTTGGATGTTTGTTTGTTTATAGAAGCACCGTTGAATAAATTATTATTTATATTTTTGCTTGAAGGCAATCATAATGCATGTATCGTATAAAATTCGATAATTATAGAAAATAATCTTGACAAGAGAATCCCGCAAAGGATGGCTCGCTATGCAGAACACCGTACAGACTGTTTCGACTTTATTAAGTCTCTTCAGCGATGTATACTAACGACTCCCCTCCGACAGGAATCGAAACCGGGACTTCACAGGTATAGTCAGAGACCATATCTGTTCGGCCGCCGGTCTGAGTAACAGCAATATATATATATATATATATTGCTGTTACTCAGACTCCAGTGAAATACCACCAGCTTAAACTGATTGGAAAACTAGCAAGGTGTATAATAATAATAATAATAATAATAATAATAATAATAATAATAATAAATTATTACAATTATTTTGTAGTTTCCAACAAAAGCAAAGAAGATTTTGGAGAGTTCCTCGCCGGAAATGTCGAAGGAACTCCTCTACAGACAACAAATGGTAACACTTTTATTTTTCTTATTTTTGTACATGAATCTCAAATGTTAGATTGATTTAAAATGTTCATAAGGGACTTCGTCAGACCCCCTCCAAAAAACAGGGTTTTAATGTGTTTTATTTTATACTAGCTGAAGTACCAACCTACATTGGGTAAGAACTAGTGTTGCCAACCATATTTCAATGGACAATCCAAATGATGGTTAGAGTCTTAGAACCAAACAGAAAACCAGGCTGATAGGGAGTTTTATTTTATACTAGCTGAAGTACCAACCTACATTGGATAAGAACTAGTGTTGTCAACCATATTTCAATGGACAATTCAAATGATGGTTAGGGTCTTAGAACCAGACAGAAAACCAGGCTGATAGGGAGTTTTATTTATACTAGCTGAAGTACCAACCTACATTGGGTAAGAACTAGTGTTGCCAACCATATTTCAATGGACAATCCAAATGATGGTTAGAGTCTTAGAACCAGACAGAAAACCAGCCTGATAGGGAGTTTTATTTTATACTAGCTGAAGTACCAACCTACATTGGGTAAGAACTAGTGTTGCCAACCATATTTCAATGGACAATCCAAATGATGGTTAGAGTCTTAGAACCAGACAGAAAACCAGCCTGATAGGGAGTTTTTTTTATACTAGCTGAAGTACCAACCTACACTGTAGTCCTGAGTATACTTGCTGTAATCCAGACTCCAGTCAACCAGTTAAAAATAAATAAATAAAAGTGAAACTAAATAAGCCATTGTTAAATATTTTTAACTAGACAATTGTTGATAATATTGCTCTTCCATAGAATTTCCCATTGTTTAATAAATGTTGACTTCTTCTCCTCTAGATGAAATATCTCCTTCCTCGACTGTTGCTACAACAGAAAAATATATTTCAGCTACTGGTAAGTAAAAGAAAGAAAGTAAGAAAGAAAGAAAGAAAGGAAAATTGAGAGAGAAAGAGAGAGAGAGAGAGAGAGAGGGGGGGGGTAAAGGTAAAAGAAAAAATATTAATGGTAATGAATGTTGACGTTTTTTATTTTTATTTTTTAATTTTTTCTGCTGCAGATGAACTAATTCCTTCAACGACTGTCGCTACAAGAGAAAACAATCTTTCTACTATTAATGGTAAGTAAAATAAAAAAAAATTAAAAAAAGGAAAGAAAGAAAGAAAGAAGAAAATATGACTGGAAAAAAAGAAAAAGAAAGAAAGAAAGAAAGAAAGAAAGAATGGTAAATGTAATGAATTTAATATTTCTTTCAGATGAAATATCTCCTTCAACGACCGATGCTACAAAAGAAAAAACATCGTCACATATTAATGGTAAGTGAAATAAAAAAAATAAAAAAAATGAAAGAAAAAATAAATGAAAGAAAGAAAGAAAGAAAGAAAGAAAGAAAGAAAGAAAGAAAGAAAGAAGGGATACTGTGAAAGAAAGAAAGAAAGAAAAATACAGAAAGAGAGAAAGAAAGGAAGAATGAAATTGTAAAAATATTAAAGAAAGAAAGGTAAATGTAAAAGTAAAAGAAAAAAAAACGAAGGAAGAAGAAAGAAAGAAAGAAGGGAGACTGTGGAAGAAAGAAAGAAAGAAAGAAAGAAAGAAAAAGACAGAAAGAAAGAAAGAAAGGAAGAATGAAATTTTAAAAATATTAAAGAAAGAAAGGTAAACGTAAAAGAAAGAAAAAACGAAGGAAAAAGAAAGAAAGAAAGAAAGAAAGAAAGAAAGAAAGAAAAAATGGTGAATGTAAAAGAAAGAAAGGTAAAGTTTAAAAATAGATACATTTAACTTCACTTTACACCATGTTACCTTCCTCCTCCCCACAAACCCCAGCTATTGTGAGCACTCTGACTTCACACCAGGGAATTTCTTCTTTTATTTTGACTATTTTCTGTTTAATCAATTATTTTATTCCATGCTAATACCAATATTTTTGGTTTATTTTTACAGTGTTTATCATTTTTGGGGCCATTGGAATTGTTTTGCTGATCATAATTTTCCTGGTGGCTGGTTTCATTTTTTACAGGTAAATATAGCAATTATTAAACAGGTGTTTATTTATAGAACATCCTCATCTTTCTTAAATAACACTGGGCAGTACAATTTTCGTTAAGTTGGATCTGTGAGGAGCCCAAGACTTATCTTATTTAGCAAGTTCTAATTTAAAATATGCAAAATAGACTAGCTTCACAAATGCCCTGATTTACAAGGAAATTGTATATAAACTAGACTTTTGACCTTTTTACTATCAAATTCAAATAGATTTACAGTCAGACACTCACTGAATGGGTATAATGATTATTGTTCTAAAAGTAATACACTGGCATGTTAGATGGACACTGTCAGGGACTCCTTTTTATACCACAATATCCTAAAACCAATCAACCTTCAGGGTGTCAAGGTCCAATTGCTTTATAATCAAATTATGATGAAGCAATAAGCCTTAATTACTGAACACTAGAATAATTTGTCAGAAAAGTACACAGAGAAAGAAGTGTAATGTGATGATAGATTGAAAACCTACCCTTTGAAAATCATGAATGATTTAAGAAGTTCAAAGTAAAACCATAGGTGAGAAAAATGGAAGCTTAACTTTAACATTTTTGCTCAATGATCTGTGTTGCTTAAGGGAAAATAATCCCTTTCTATACAAACTTGTTGTATAAAGGTTTTTAGGTGTGAGTAATATATATATATATATATATATCTTATTATAATGGAGATTGTGTGTTTTTCTGTCTGTAGCCGAAACTCTATTACTACTCAAATCACAATTCCCTTAGTTATTTACGCTACATTCTTCATGATTTTATTTTTTATTTAAACCTAAATTATTAATAAAATTGATTTACATTATTAATACTGTTAACCTTATCAACATACTAATAACATGCAATTATATTTATATATACAACAAAATAGCGGTTTACAATGTGAATGGGAAGGCTAATTTGCATATTGATATTAAAATGTGATTTTAATAAATATGTGATTAGTATTATTGATTTCTAACTGTTTGGTTTTATTTTAATGAATATAAGCAAAAATCTCTTCAATGAATCTTAAATGAAATCCATTAACAAGAAGAAATAACTGTAATTTTATTCTTTACTTCCTCTTATAACTAAATACTTAAATTAGAAAAAAAACAATGAAAGACGAGATTGATGGAAGAGTAAGTTTCAGTTGTTCTATTTTTCGATTATACTCCCTCTGTTTCAAAATTTTTTATCTTCATTCTTATTTAGTTTCATTAGCCTTTCTAATTTAATATAATATTTTATTGCATTAAAACTTAAATACTTGCACCCGGAGGGTGCATATATTTGCTAGTATATATATATATATATATATATATATATATATATATATATATACGTGTGCGTGTGTGTGTGTGTATCAAATGTATTTTAATACCTCTATTCCAAAGCTTATTCTATCTAAAGGCTATTACTCCACTATATCTTATTATTATTATTATTATTATTATTATTATTATTATTATTAATGCTATTGAACTGTATCTTTGTTCCAAATATTATAATGGAAACTAAACAATTGTGCTTATTTTGGGAGTAAGTTGAAGAGAAGAAAAAAACTTGACGTGAAAGAAGAAAACAGACTGCAACTTTGAAATCAGCCAATAAATACAAATGCTATAAGATAAGGCTTTTAACCCCGTCTCCACACTACCACTGTGATCCAAAGGAAAGGTAAGGTACCAATGTGGTTTGGTAACGGCAGTGTCGCAGATAGTTGCCTTAGACGTGTACTGGGCATCACCTGGAGGGACAGGATCACTAACACAGCAGTCATAGAGCGAGCTCAACTCCCCAGTCTGTACTCTCTACTGAGACAACGTCGTCTCCGATGGTTGGGTCATGTACGTCGGATGGATGATGGACGAATCCCGAAAGACATCCTGTATGGAGAGCAAACATCTGGTAAAAGACAGATTGATCGCCCCCTACTGCGATTCAAGGATGTCTGTAAAAATGATCTCAGGTGCTTTGGCATTGTCCCTTCTAGCTGGTAAAATTTGGCTCAAGACCGCCCTCGGTGGCGGCAGAATCTCCATAGAGGACTGTACATGTCAGAATTCACCCTGATACAATATCATGAAGCTAAGAGGTCCATAAGAAAGCAACGGCAACAAAGCATTTTATCATAGTCTTTCGAGACTGAATTGATTAAAAAAACGACTGATGATGCCGAGCTCAACGTTCTAGCGAAATATATCCTACACACTTTTGTATAATAATAATAATTTTATTTACTAAGCAACATACACACATTTTGCATTGTATACATACATGCATATTTGATTAAATTTGCTTACAAGAGATATTTTAGTATGAGGTGGAACTCTCTAAGTGTTACATAATTGTTAGTACCCAAACACTTATTTACAGTAGTGTAGAAACCAAAATGGCTATTATAATTTGCAGCCGGCGGCTTTGAAGGATTGAGTGACTCGGCTTGACCTCAGTCTGATCCTCCTTCTGGGGGATACAGTGAGAATCGCTGGAGAAGACCCTCTTCCAGTTTAGATTAGAAAGAGAGTTTAGTCAGTATCGGCCAAACCACGAAGGTGGTAAGTCGTGTTAAGCGCGCTGCCGTACTCAATCTGCGCAGGTAGACTGGTGGGGATTTCGGAATAAAATATGATCTAAAGTAAATCGAAGTCTTGGGTTATTATCTAAAAACTACCAATGACACAGGGCTTCTGATAAAGAGAAATCCCAAATGGAAGACCAGACACGAAGTCCCCAAGACGAAGTCCAGACGCTAGAAGAAAGAATATACAACATAAGTAGTTTAATTAAAAAAAAAATTTTAATTAAAAAAGAAATTAAATAAATTTTAAAATAAAATCTTTTTTTTTTAATTAAATAAATTTTAAATTTTTAAAAAATTCATTTAACTAAAAATGCCATAACAAGACAACTACTTCATTTCCAGTGTTCTTCTGAAAAAGAGATTTTATCTTGAAATATCAAGAATAAATTACAGGTTAACAAATAACACCATTGTTACCTTATTATTTTTTCTTTACACCTGCATTGTGATAGCCTTCAAAATCAACCTCCAAACCAATATATACACAATGCTTCAAGCAAATTATAAAACTCTCTGTTATATTATATATATTATATATATATAATATATATATATATATATATATATCAATTGGTGTAAAAGGTAGCTCATGTGAGTATGTACTAAAGCGTGGTATAAACATATATACATACAGACGGACAGACCTGCCACACTTATCTTCCCACTTATTGATCTAGCAATGTAAAAATCAGAAATCATTCACAATTTTAAAATAGTGAGTTTTGTGCCTATTTTTTTGATTTCTCAGGTCAAAAAGCCTTTATAAACCAATTTTAGAAGTAGGGAAGCTCTAGAACCCATTTAACAGACAACAATAGATTGCATAAGATCGCCTTTTTTGCGCCTCCTCTAAATTTTTCGACATTATAAGCGACATAATGTTACATAATCATTAGATACCTAATTATTATGACAATAGTGTAGAAATCATATTAGTGCAGCTGATGGCCTTGAGAGTGAGTGACGGCGCTTGACCTCGATCTCACCTTGCGTTCTGTAGATGGAACGTGAGAACCAGAAGGCAATAGCAGGCCCCCTTCCGGTTTAAGGATACTAAGTAAGTAACTTAGTCAGTTACAGTTAGAACTTAGAAGCGAAGCTAGCAAGATGTGAGTCTCACTGCGCAGTTGTCTGGTCTGGGGGTCTACGAATAAAGTAACATCATCGTAAATCGAAGTCTTGTGGTTATTACTAAAAGCTAACAATGACACAGGGCTTCTGATAAGAAATGATCCCCAACAGAAACCAGACACGGAATCCTCAATAGAAGACCAGACGAGACCTTAGAAGATATACCAGACCAAGATAGAAGATAGACGATAGAAGAAGCAAAGCCGGCCAGAAGAGAAGTATATAACATATAGATATTTAGGGCCGGTAAAGAAAGGGTATACAACAATAAATCGGCCAATTATTGGAATTGCAAGGTCAAATTTTGGGGATTGTCTTATTTTAGCAATCAACCTCAGTGGGTCATTTAATGACAAGTAAGTTCCAGATTCCTAGCGATAGTTTGGTAGAAAACAAATTTATATGTGTATAAATGTTAACAATTGTTCAATTACTTATATTTTTGTGTACAATCCCACTTCTTTTAGGAAATGTAAAATCCGTGATGGTCTTATTTTTGTTTGTTTGTTTGTTTTGTTTTACGGCATATCAACCTCAGTGGGTCATTTAATGCCGATAAAGTTTTGAAATAAATCAATTCTTAATGGATAATACAATTTTTTTTATAAATACATTTTTCTATTTAACCCATAGATGGGACCCTAACAGGTACTACCACTCCGGATCAGAGTGGACCAGGGAGCAATGGTGATGAATGGGTGCTCCACATTCCCCAAACCTCCAAAACTGGAACCTCACCATCAGATAGAGTTTAACGTCATTCCCAGGACATGTAGACCCGCAGCCACCGCCTTCTAGCACCCATATGATAAAAAAGGGTTGGGGCTTGCCATAAGGGCAATAGGGTTGGGAAAATCATATAGGTGCTAGGGCTTGACGTGACCAGCCCTTATTTTTGTGAAAAGTTTTTCAAATTACTTGCTTGGTAGTATTTTGTTCGCACTAGATCAAAATATACACACTCTAGCAGTATATGTTTTACTGTAAATCTCTCTTGGCATGTAGTGCATACTAGGGATTCTGTGCCTTCTAGTAAACGATAATGGGTGATGTAGGTGTGGCCTATGTGAGCATCAGACAAGCTTGACATTTTACAGTCTAGTTCGTCATCTTTACAACCTCGCCAAACGCATCCAGAGCTACCAACTTGTGCCTCGCAATAACAAAATATTGCAAAACGACTCACGGTTTAATCGAACTTAACGAACCTAAATTCCACCGGTCAGTTAACTTTGAACCACGTATCTTTGAGAATCTGTGTTACACCTCAAAGATATGTGGTGCAATGTTAACGGACCAGAAAAAATGTAAAAAAATTTAAATAAAATAACTAGTACATTATATCTTTTATTTATTAATATATCAACACTAAACAAAATTTCGGAAAAACTGAAGGAGTGGATTACATGGTCTGGATGATTTGACATGGAATTGCACCGTTAAAAACTTCAAGTGTATATGACAATAAAGATGAGGAAAACGGTCCAAACAATCTAAATAATACAAATAGATTTATTTGTTTATTTATTTTTGCTTTAATTTTTTTCAGACTCCGAACATCAAAAAGGACCCAAAATACTGAAACTGCAAATGAAATACCTGTGGATGAAGATGAGGAGAATCACGAATATGACAGGATTTCTGGAATTTATGGAATTCCTTTGGGCGAAGATGGGGAGATCCATCAGTATGAAAGGATTTCTCTGTGTGCTTATGGGATTCCTTTGGATGAAGATGGGGCAGTTGGAAAGACTCCCCCCAAAGGCACAGTCCCCTATAATAAATTTAATGGCGACCAGGAGGTAATTGTGGAGAATGTGTTGTATCAAGCAACAACATCAGAGGATCGATCTCAGCTAAAGGCAGAGAACAAAAAATATGCAGAGACCCCTGTGGATGTGTATGCAGTGGTCAACAAGAAAGAAGAAATCAAATATGATTCTCCAATAGACCCTGAGGATCCATCTAATATCTTTGAAGGAGATATATATACAGTGAATGTGGACAATGTGTTGTATGAAGCAACTACCTCGGAGAATAAAAATTATGCAGAGACCACTTGAGATGTCTATTTAGAGGTCAATAAGAAAGAAGAAACCAACTATTACTGCTCAATAGACTCTGAGGATCCATCTAATGTCTATGAGGATTGATATATATATATATATATATATATATATATATATATATATATACTTTGTTGTTAATTTTTTTATTTTCATAGTTTCTTCCGAACATACATGCATACATACTGCTAGATAGACCTAACAAAAATAGAGTTGCTCCCTTTTGATCAGAAAGGGACTGACGGGAACCCGGATATGGGAATTCCGCCATGTTACTTTGGACTGGGGTTTTTGGACTGTACAGATGTGCGTCAGCAGGCTTGAACTAGTGACCACGTGCGTTAACACGGTTGGGATAGTTAAGTGATTTTTATGGTATAAGCATTTTCTATTCTGTGTTAAATAAAGACTGACAAGCAGAGAGTCAGGCAGACAAGGACTCGGGCCCATGTGACGAACACGCACATGATACACACTGTTGAATTCTATCCAAAAATATCCCGCTGTATTCCCTGTCAGTGAGAATAAATAAAACAAATATTGTTATATGTTAAATATATTTCACTGTTTTTCTTATCAATTTGTTATTCCTACATCTTGGGATATAACACATACATACATACATACATACATAAATACATAACAAATGTTCTTTATATATGTACTAGATGTGGCTACCCGGCATTGCCTGGTTAGTTGGATAATAAAAGTTAGTCTCGCAGATCCATTGATTGTATTGATCTGCTATAATTGATTTATGTTTTAATCACGAATGCAACCAATAACTTTTCTTTTTCTTACTATTCAAATCCTAATGTTTAATTATCTTCATGAATATAAATAAAATCTTCATTATTTTTGCACAAAAAGCAATCTCTGGTGATATTTAATGTGTATATATATTTCCGTTGTCGTTAATTGTTTTAATTTTCACATGCGACATCTGTGGTCGGGGCTGTTTTTCGAACATTGGATTTCACAATCACAGAAGCGCTGTAACTTCAGAGGCACAATAATTATATAATTTTCCGAGGCTGCAATGCCAATAAAAAATAAAAAATTGTTTTATATTCGTAGTTTCCTCTGGACATACATACCTTCGTAAATACACACCAACTATCCTTTATACATTAAACTCGTTTGGATCTGTGGATATACCACGGTATAATAATTTAACTAGTTTCATAATATAACACTGTAGTAGTGTTATGGACTGATTGGCGATATCTGACTAGATACTTAAAAATAACAATTGAGTCTAGAGTCGTACAAGCGACTTAGATTAGAGTACAGGTCAGTGGTGTGGTAAAGTCAACACTAGATAAAATTAATTACTCTAACACAAAGAAATTCTAATGGCTAAAAGTCGGTTGATGGTTGATATAACACAAATGACTTTTTGTTTATACAAATGTTTTCATATAGATATATATTATCATTCTTGTAGCGTCGACACAAGATAGGAAATAATGTTGAACTTCTAATGGCAGAAATAGGTTGATATGAAGCAAAATACTGTTTCATACAAATGTTGTCATTTACGTGGAGACTATACAAGATAAGGAAATTTATTACTCGAACAGCGGAGATTTTAAAGGCTAAAAAAATTTGGTTGATATAAAAACAAATGACTGGTTTATATAACTGCTGACATCTCCATGTCTCGAACAAAAACAGTTTAAAGATTAAATCTTTAAAATGTTGATTAGTTAAGAATCACAAATTCGCCCGGGTGGTCTTGGTAAATTTCTGGGAATTATCATAGCAACTGACAAGACCATTTATACAATAATAAAAATATTGTCAGGTGCCTCACCAATCAGGAAACTGGGGTGGAGACTTGTTGACAACCCCTCCAAGATGTGTAACCCAAGGCCATGATTTCGATTGGCCGTCCAATCAAATGCGACCGCGTAGGTGGGTTTTTGTACACCTCCTGATGTTTACACTGTAGGGCCATTGGTCCGGCATTTCTATTGGATGGCCAATCAGAGCCCTGGATTCAGGGGTTTGGAACCCATAAAAGAGGACCCAAAAGGGTTCCAGGCAGATTGGAGAGCTGGTTTGGGACCAGATTGTTGACCAGATTGGAGAGCTGGTACTTGACCAGAGTGGAAAGCTGGTCCTTGACCAGATCGGACAGCTGCTTCCCTAGCAAATTGATAGCTCCATCTCATGGCCCTTGTTACCGTCTTTGCTTTGTCATCTTGTTACTCAAAGTCCTGAATTTGAATCAGAACCCAGCATATATCGCCAGTCAGTCCACAAAATACCGACTCAACTTCAACTCGATACCCCTTTGTGGTTGTACATGATTTTTAATCACTGTATGATTAATAAAGGTCTTTTATTGTTAAAAACGCGTTCGTGTTAATTGTGGAACAACCTTGGTGAATTTGGTCATTTTCAGGTACAGCCCGGAACAAGCACTTCAACTTTCCTGTGGGTCAAAGAACACCCATCGCGTTAGATTCGACGCCGCGACAGCATAGTGTTACGTTTGGTGCCACGTGACCAGCAAGGATAGTATTACATTTGGCACCCCGACCAGCATAGTATTACATTTGTTGCCGCGACCACCATAGTATTATATTTGGTCCCGTGACCAGATCATAGTATTACATTTGGCACCCCGACCAACATCGTATTACAATAAGAGACATTGCAATATAGTTCAATATGAAAAAAGTATAATCATATCTCTCTCTCTCTCTCTCTCTCTCTCTCTCTCTCTCTCTCTCTCTCTCTCTCTCTCATAATAATCGATTCTGATTTACTACAAAAAAAAGAAAGAAAGAAAGAAAGAAAGAAAAAAAAAAAGAAAGAAGAAGAAAGGAAGAAAGAAAAAAAATGATGAGTGGAATAACGCAATAATATATATATATATATATATATATATATATAGAGAGAGAGAGAGAGAGAGAGAGAGAGAGAGAGAGGGGGAGAAGATAGTCTAGCGAAGACATAAAGTCAATAGTGCTTGGTAACTGTTTCTCGCCTAATCGATTTTCAAAACAAATATATATATATAAATATATGATTTATCAATGATATTTTGCGTTCATTACTTACACACACACACACACACACACATACATACATACACACACACACGCATATATATATAAATATATATATATATAAACATACACATATATATATATATATATATATATATATATATAGAGAGAGAGAGAGAGAGAGAGAGAGAGAGAGAGAGGGAGAGAGAGAGATTATGTTAAAATTTTTCTTTTTCCTGTTTCTCACCAGACATAACAAACAATTACACTTGTGTATTATATTTTTAAAAAGATGTCTATGTAAAATTTAAGTCCCTCCTCTTGTCTGGTTGTCCAGCCCTTCAACCATGGACAGGACGTGACACTTGCTCAATTTTTAAGCGGAATGAACTAGTTTTAAATCCAGACTTCTCCCCAATTGGTTGCCGACTCATGGTCGACATTTAAGCAGAGTAAAGTTGGTTTGAATACAAATGTTTCCTTCTCATTAACTGGTTACCTAACCCCTCTTCCTTGGGCAGGATGTGGCATATAATCAAATTTTAAGCAGAGTAAAGTTCTCCTTAGATTCCAGCTACTTATTGAAGTAGCCTCCCAACATCCGGGCACCTGAACCAAACCACGCGTCCGTGCAATGCCCAAGTCTCACCTTGTTGCATTTGAGCGGACGTAGGTAGGCCCCCAACATCCGGGCACCCGAGTCGAGCCTCGCGTCCATGCAACGCCTAAGTCTCACTTTCTTGCATTCGAGAGGACGCGGGTTCGATTCCGGCAGGCAAGACAATGTCTTGCTCTTTTCCTTAATGCATACGGCAGTTCTCGTTCTCCATCACACACTTATAAAGTTTCAGAAACACACAAAAAATCCGACATTTCATTATGTATTAATACTTTTTGCAGTATATTAAAGATCACTCGATATCATCAAGTTATTTACAGTTAAATTTCTGGGGAATACGGAGAAATTTGATTTGACTTACCAATTCTGCGCATAAATCTCTATTCGCAATCAAATGAAGAACAATTTTTGCGGTCTTTCACATTGATTTGACTTACCAATTCTGCGCATAAATATCTACGCGCAATCTAATAAATAATAATGTTACCAATACTCTGATGAGGACTAAGAAATTCATTTAGCCGTGAAATTAGCCCATTGAGTTAGGACTACTTCAGAAGTTCATTGAGCCATTAAATTAGGCCATTGAGTTACGGTGGTTATCGGTAGACACGGAATTGCCGTTTTTCCTGTCTTTTACATTGATTTGAATTACCAATTATGTGCATAAATATTTACTCGCAAACAAATCAGGAACAATGTTTCCACCACTACAACGAGGATTGCTTCAGAACTTCAAACTAAAAGAATGTCCCAGTAAGTCAGGTCTTACCGGGAAATTGACTCAATAACTGAAGAAACCGATAGAAACGGAATGGGCGTTTTTGCGTTGTTTTACATTTGTTTGAATAATCAATTCTGCGCATAAATCTCTACACGCAACAAAATCAGGAACATCACTTTGAATTTAAAAAGACATTTCTAAATGCTTATGTTGAATTAAATAAAAGAAATATATTACCTATTTACATATGTTTTCAGAAAAAATCGCTTAGTGTGGGCCGTGTTTTGTTTACATCTCTCGTAATTTCAAGTTATTGTTTTTTTCCAAAATTGAAACGGACGGAAAAATAATTCAATTGTAAAAAACATATAAAATGTAAATATTTAGGAAGATTATGTTATTTTATTTTCAACGATATAAGTATTTTCAAAATTGGACGAGAAATAAATGATTAATTTAAACTTTATTGTCTATATAAACAATTCCTAATTGAGAGTTTACGTTACGCCGTACGCCTGTCGGACAAATTAATTTGAGTTTTTTTTCTAAAAATATATAATATACCATGAGAAATTCATTGAGCTATAGATTTGTCCCAATGAGTTAGGTGGTAACGGGAAATTGACTCAAACAGCAAGTCTATCGGTCGAAAAGGAATTGCTGTTTTTGCGGACTTTACAATGATTTTAATTACCAATTGTGCGCATGAAGCGTTATTCGCAACTAAATAAGGAACAATGTTCCCACCACAGCCATGAGGACTTCTTCAGTAGTACATTGAGCTATAGATTTGTCATAATGTTAGATCTTACTGGGAAATTGACACAAGAATAAATCAATCGGTCAAACGGAATGGCAATTTTTGCGGTCTTTTACAATGATTTTAATTAGCAATTGTGCTCATAAATCTCTACTCGCAACTAAATAAGGAACAATGCTCACACCACAGCCTTGAGGACTTCTTCAGTAGTACATTGAGCTATAGATTTGTCAATGAGTTAGATCTAACTGGGAAATTGACACAAGAACTAAATCAATCGTCGAAAGGCAATTTTTGCGGTCTTTTACACTGATTTTAATTAGCAATTGTGCTCATAAATCTCTACTCGCAACTAAATAAGGAACAATGCTCACACCACAGCCTTGAGGACTTCTTCAGTAGTACATTGAGCTATAGATTTGTAATGAGTTAGATCTTACTGGAAATTGACACAAGAAAATCAATCGGTCGAAACGGAATGGCAATTTTTGCGGTCTTTTACACTGATTTTAATTAGCAATTGTGCTCATAAATCTCTACTCGCAACTAAATAAGGAACAATGCTCACACCACAGCCTTGAGGACTTCTTCAGTAGTACATTGAGCTATAGATTTGTCATTGAGTTAGATCTTACTGGGAAATTGACACAAGAATCAATCGGTCGAAACGGAATGGCAATTTTTGCGGTCTTTTACACTGATTTAATTAGCAATTGTGCTCATAAATCTCTACTCGCAACTAAATAAGGAACAATGCTCACACCACAGCCTTGAGGACTTCTTCAGTAGTACATTGAGCTATAGATTTGTCATATGAGTTAGATCTTACTGGGAAATTGACACAAGAACTAAATCAATCGGTCGAAACGGAAAGGCAATTTTTGCGGTCTTTTACACTGATTTTAATTAGCAATTGTGCTCATAAATCTCTACTCGCAACTAAATAAGGAACAATGCTCACACCACAGCCTTGAGGACTTCTTCAGTAGTACATTGAGCTATAGATTTGTCATATGAGTTAGATCTTACTGGGAAATTGACACAAGAAATCAATCGGTCGAAACGGAAATTTTTTGCGGTCTTTTACACTGATTTAATTAGCAATTGTGCTCATAAATCTCTACTCGCAACTAAATAAGGAACAATGCTCACACCACAGCCTTGAGGACTTCTTCAGTAGTACATTGAGCTATAGATTTGTCATAATGAGTTAGATCTTACTGGGAAATTGACACAAGAAAATCAATCGGTCGAAACGGAATGGCAATTTTTGCGGTCTTTTACAATGATTTTAATTAGCAATTGTGCTCATAAATCTCTACTCGCAACTAAATAAGGAACAATGCTCACACCACAGCCTTGAGGACTTCTTCAGTAGTACATTGAGCTATAGATTTGTCATAATGAGTTAGATCTTACTGGGAAATTGACACAAGAACTAAATCAATCGGTCGAAACGGAATGGCAATTTTTGCGGTCTTTTACACTGATTTAATTAGCAATTGTGCTCATAAATCTCTACTCGCAACTAAATAAGGAACAATGCTCACACCACAGCCTTGAGGACTTCTTCAGTAGTACATTGAGCTATAGATTTGTCATAATGAGTTAGATCTTACTGGAAAATTGACACAAGAACTAAATCAATCGGTCGAAACGGAATGGCAATTTTTGCGGTCTTTTACACTGATTTAATTAGCAATTGTGCTCATAAATCTCTACTCGCAACTAAATAAGGAACAATGCTCACACCACAGCCTTGAGGACTTCTTCAGTAGTACATTGAGCTATAGATTTGTCATAATGAGTTAGATCTTACTGGGAAATTGACACAAGAACTAAATCAATCGGTCGAAACGGAATGGCAATTTTTGCGGTCTTTTACACTGATTTTAATTAGCAATTGTGCTCATAAATCTCTACTCGCAACTAAATAAGGAACAATGCTCACACCACAGCCTTGAGGACTTCTTCAGTAGTACATTGAGCTATAGATTTGTCATATGAGTTAGATCTTACTGGGAAATTGACACAAGAACTAAATCAATCGGTCGAAACGGAATGGCAATTTTTGCGTCTTTTACACTGATTTAATTAGCAATTGTGCTCATAAATCTCTACTCGCAACTAAATAAGGAACAATGCTCACACCACAGCCTTGAGGACTTCTTCAGTAGTACATTGAGCTATAGATTTGTCATAATGAGTTAGATCTTACTGGGAAATTGACACAAGAACTAAATCAATCGGTCGAAACGGAATGGCAATTTTTGCGGTCTTTTACACTGATTTAATTAGCAATTGTGCTCATAAATCTCTACTCGCAACTAAATAAGGAACAATGCTCACACCTTGAGGACTTCTTCAGTAGTACATTGAGCTATAGATTTGTCATAATGAGTTAGATCTTACTGGGAAATTGACACAAGAACTAAATCAATCGGTCGAAACGGAATGGCAATTTTTGCGGTCTTTTACACTGATTTTAATTAGCAATTGTGCTCATAAATCTCTACTCGCAACTAAATAAGGAACAATGCTCACACCACAGCCTTGAGGACTTCTTCAGTAGTACATTGAGCTATAGATTTGTCATAATGAGTTAGATCTTACTGGGAAATTGACACAAGAACTAAATCAATCGGTCGAAACGGAATGGCAATTTTTGCGTCTTTTACACTGATTTAATTAGCAATTGTGCTCATAAATCTCTACTCGCAACTAAATAAGGAACAATGCTCACACCAGCCTTGAGGACTTCTTCAGTAGTACATTGAGCTATAGATTTGTCATAATGAGTTAGATCTTACTGGGAAATTGACACAAGAACTAAATCAATCGGTCGAAACGGAATGGCAATTTTTGCGGTCTTTTACACTGATTTTAATTAGCAATTGTGCTCATAAATCTCTACTCGCAACTAAATAAGGAACAATGCTCACACCACAGCCTTGAGGACTTCTTCAGTAGTACATTGAGCTATAGATTTGTCATAATGAGTTAGATCTTACTGGGAAATTGACACAAGAACTAAATCAATCGGTCGAAACGGAATGGCAATTTTTGCGGTCTTTTACACTGATTTTAATTAGCAATTGTGCTCATAAATCTCTACTCGCAACTAAATAAGGAACAATGCTCACACCACAGCCTTGAGGACTTCTTCAGTAGTACATTGAGCTATAGATTTGTCATAATGAGTTAGATCTTACTGGGAAATTGACACAAGAACTAAATCAATCGGTCGAAACGGAATGGCAATTTTTGCGGTCTTTTACACTGATTTAATTAGCAATTGTGCTCATAAATCTCTACTCGCAACTAAATAAGGAACAATGCTCACACCACAGCCTTGAGGACTTCTTCAGTAGTACATTGAGCTATAGATTTGTCATAATGAGTTAGATCTTACTGGGAAATTGACACAAGAACTAAATCAATCGGTCGAAACGGAATGGCAATTTTTGCGGTCTTTTACACTGATTTAATTAGCAATTGTGCTCATAAATCTCTACTCGCAACTAAATAAGGAACAATGCTCACACCACAGCCTTGAGGACTTCTTCAGTAGTACATTGAGCTATAGATTTGTCATAATGAGTTAGATCTTACTGGGAAATTGACACAAGAACTAAATCAATCGGTCGAAACGGAATGGCAATTTTTGCGGTCTTTTACACTGATTTTAATTAGCAATTGTGCTCATAAATCTCTACTCGCAACTAAATAAGGAACAATGCTCACACCACTTGAGGACTTCTTCAGTAGTACATTGAGCTATAGATTTGTCATATGAGTTAGATCTTACTGGGAAATTGACACAAGAACTAAATCAATCGGTCGAAACGGAATGGCAATTTTTGCGTCTTTTACACTGATTTAATTAGCAATTGTGCTCATAAATCTCTACTCGCAACTAAATAAGGAACAATGCTCACACCACAGCCTTGAGGACTTCTTCAGTAGTACATTGAGCTATAGATTTGTCATAATGAGTTAGATCTTACTGGGAAATTGACACAAGAACTAAATCAATCGGTCGAAACGGAATGGCAATTTTTGCGGTCTTTTACACTGATTTTAATTAGCAATTGTGCTCATAAATCTCTACTCGCAACTAAATAAGGAACAATGCTCACACCACAGCCTTGAGGACTTCTTCAGTAGTACATTGAGCTATAGATTTGTCATAATGAGTTAGATCTTACTGGGAAATTGACACAAGAACTAAATCAATCGGTCGAAACGGAATGGCAATTTTTGCGGTCTTTTACACTGATTTTAATTAGCAATTGTGCTCATAAATCTCTACTCGCAACTAAATAAGGAACAATGCTCACACCACAGCCTTGAGGACTTCTTCAGTAGTACATTGAGCTATAGATTTGTCATAATGAGTTAGATCTTACTGGGAAATTGACACAAGAACTAAATCAATCGGTCGAAACGGAATGGCAATTTTTGCGGTCTTTTACACTGATTTTAATTAGCAATTGTGCTCATAAATCTCTACTCGCAACTAAATAAGGAACAATGCTCACACCACAGCCTTGAGGACTTCTTCAGTAGTACATTGAGCTATAGATTTGTCATAATGAGTTAGATCTTACTGGGAAATTGACACAAGAACTAAATCAATCGGTCGAAACGGAATGGCAATTTTTGCGGTCTTTTACACTGATTTTAATTAGCAATTGTGCTCATAAATCTCTACTCGCAACTAAATAAGGAACAATGCTCACACCACAGCCTTGAGGACTTCTTCAGTAGTACATTGAGCTATAGATTTGTCATAATGAGTTAGATCTTACTGGGAAATTGACACAAGAACTAAATCAATCGGTCGAAACGGAATGGCAATTTTTGCGGTCTTTTACACTGATTTAATTAGCAATTGTGCTCATAAATCTCTACTCGCAACTAAATAAGGAACAATGCTCACACCACAGCCTTGAGGACTTCTTCAGTAGTACATTGAGCTATAGATTTGTCATAATGAGTTAGATCTTACTGGGAAATTGACACAAGAACTAAATCAATCGGTCGAAACGGAATGGCAATTTTTGCGGTCTTTTACACTGATTTTAATTAGCAATTGTGCTCATAAATCTCTACTCGCAACTAAATAAGGAACAATGCTCACACCACAGCCTTGAGGACTTCTTCAGTAGTACATTGAGCTATAGATTTGTCATAATGAGTTAGATCTTACTGGGAAATTGACACAAGAACTAAATCAATCGGTCGAAACGGAATGGCAATTTTTGCGGTCTTTTACACTGATTTTAATTAGCAATTGTGCTCATAAATCTCTACTCGCAACTAAATAAGGAACAATGCTCACACCAGCCTTGAGGACTTCTTCAGTAGTACATTGAGCTATAGATTTGTCATAATGAGTTAGATCTTACTGGGAAATTGACACAAGAACTAAATCAATCGGTCGAAACGGAATGGCAATTTTTGCGTCTTTTACACTGATTTAATTAGCAATTGTGCTCATAAATCTCTACTCGCAACTAAATAAGGAACAATGCTCACACCACAGCCTTGAGGACTTCTTCAGTAGTACATTGAGCTATAGATTTGTCATAATGAGTTAGATCTTACTGGGAAATTGACACAAGAACTAAATCAATCGGTCGAAACGGAATGGCAATTTTTGCGGTCTTTTACACTGATTTAATTAGCAATTGTGCTCATAAATCTCTACTCGCAACTAAATAAGGAACAATGCTCACACCAGCCTTGAGGACTTCTTCAGTAGTACATTGAGCTATAGATTTGTCATAATGAGTTAGATCTTACTGGGAAATTGACACAAGAACTAAATCAATCGGTCGAAACGGAATGGCAATTTTTGCGGTCTTTTACACTGATTTTAATTAGCAATTGTGCTCATAAATCTCTACTCGCAACTAAATAAGGAACAATGCTCACACCACAGCCTTGAGGACTTCTTCAGTAGTACATTGAGCTATAGATTTGTCATAATGAGTTAGATCTTACTGGGAAATTGACACAAGACTAAATCAATCGGTCGAAACGGAATGGCAATTTTTGCGGTCTTTTACACTGATTTTAATTAGCAATTGTGCTCATAAATCTCTACTCGCAACTAAATAAGGAACAATGCTCACACCACAGCCTTGAGGACTTCTTCAGTAGTACATTGAGCTATAGATTTGTCATAATGAGTTAGATCTTACTGGGAAATTGACACAAGAACTAAATCAATCGGTCGAAACGGAATGGCAATTTTTGCGGTCTTTTACACTGATTTTAATTAGCAATTGTGCTCATAAATCTCTACTCGCAACTAAATAAGCAATGCTCACAGCCTTGAGGACTTCTTCAGTAGTACATTGAGCTATAGATTTGTCATAATGAGTTAGATCTTACTGGGAAATTGACACAAGAACTAAATCAATCGGTCGAAACAATGGCAATTTTTGCGGTCTTTTACACTGATTTAATTAGCAATTGTGCTCATAAATCTCTACTCGCAACTAAATAAGGAACAATGCTCACACCACAGCCTTGAGGACTTCTTCAGTAGTACATTGAGCTATAGATTTGTCATAATGAGTTAGATCTTACTGGGAAATTGACACAAGAACTAAATCAATCGGTCGAAACGGAATGGCAATTTTTGCGGTCTTTTACACTGATTTAATTAGCAATTGTGCTCATAAATCTCTACTCGCAACTAAATAAGGAACAATGCTCACACCACAGCCTTGAGGACTTCTTCAGTAGTACATTGAGCTATAGATTTGTCATAATGAGTTAGATCTTACTGGGAAATTGACACAAGAACTAAATCAATCGGTCGAAACGGAATGGCAATTTTTGCGGTCTTTTACACTGATTTAATTAGCAATTGTGCTCATAAATCTCTACTCGCAACTAAATAAGGAACAATGCTCACACCACAGCCTTGAGGACTTCTTCAGTAGTACATTGAGCTATAGATTTGTCATAATGAGTTAGATCTTACTGGGAAATTGACACAAGAACTAAATCAATCGGTCGAAACGGAATGGCAATTTTTGCGTCTTTTACACTGATTTTAATTAGCAATTGTGCTCATAAATCTCTACTCGCAACTAAATAAGGAACAATGCTCACACCACAGCCTTGAGGACTTCTTCAGTAGTACATTGAGCTATAGATTTGTCATAATGAGTTAGATCTTACTGGGAAATTGACACAAGAACTAAATCAATCGGTCGAAACGGAATGGCAATTTTTGCGGTCTTTTACACTGATTTAATTAGCAATTGTGCTCATAAATCTCTACTCGCAACTAAATAAGGAACAATGCTCACACCACAGCCTTGAGGACTTCTTCAGTAGTACATTGAGCTATAGATTTGTCATAATGAGTTAGATCTTACTGGGAAATTGACACAACTAAATCAATCGGTCGAAACGGAATGGCAATTTTTGCGTCTTTTACACTGATTTAATTAGCAATTGTGCTCATAAATCTCTACTCGCAACTAAATAAGGAACAATGCTCACACCACAGCCTTGAGGACTTCTTCAGTAGTACATTGAGCTATAGATTTGTCATAATGAGTTAGATCTTACTGGGAAATTGACACAAGAACTAAATCAATCGGTCGAAACGGAATGGCAATTTTTGCGGTCTTTTACACTGATTTTAATTAGCAATTGTGCTCATAAATCTCTACTCGCAACTAAATAAGGAACAATGCTCACACCACAGCCTTGAGGACTTCTTCAGTAGTACATTGAGCTATAGATTTGTCATAATGAGTTAGATCTTACTGGGAAATTGACACAAGAACTAAATCAATCGGTCGAAACGGAATGGCAATTTTTGCGTCTTTTACACTGATTTAATTAGCAATTGTGCTCATAAATCTCTACTCGCAACTAAATAAGGAACAATGCTCACACCACAGCCTTGAGGACTTCTTCAGTAGTACATTGAGCTATAGATTTGTCATAATGAGTTAGATCTTACTGGGAAATTGACACAAGAACTAAATCAATCGGTCGAAACGGAATGGCAATTTTTGCGTCTTTTACACTGATTTTAATTAGCAATTGTGCTCATAAATCTCTACTCGCAACTAAATAAGGAACAATGCTCACACCACAGCCTTGAGGACTTCTTCAGTAGTACATTGAGCTATAGATTTGTCATAATGAGTTAGATCTTACTGGGAAATTGACACAACTAAATCAATCGGTCGAAACGGAATGGCAATTTTTGCGGTCTTTTACACTGATTTAATTAGCAATTGTGCTCATAAATCTCTACTCGCAACTAAATAAGGAACAATGCTCACACCACCTTGAGGACTTCTTCAGTAGTACATTGAGCTATAGATTTGTCATAATGAGTTAGATCTTACTGGGAAATTGACACAACTAAATCAATCGGTCGAAACGGAATGGCAATTTTTGCGGTCTTTTACACTGATTTAATTAGCAATTGTGCTCATAAATCTCTACTCGCAACTAAATAAGGAACAATGCTCACACCACAGCCTTGAGGACTTCTTCAGTAGTACATTGAGCTATAGATTTGTCATAATGAGTTAGATCCTGGGAAATTGACACAAGAACTAAATCAATCGGTCGAAACGGAATGGCAATTTTTGCGTCTTTTACACTGATTTAAATTAGCAATTGTGCTCATAAATCTCTACTCGCAACTAAATAAGGAACAATGCTCACACCACAGCCTTGAGGACTTCTTCAGTAGTACATTGAGCTATAGATTTGTCATAATGAGTTAGATCTTACTGGGAAATTGACACAAGAACTAAATCAATCGGTCGAAACGGAATGGCAATTTTTGCGTCTTTTACACTGATTTAATTAGCAATTGTGCTCATAAATCTCTACTCGCAACTAAATAAGGAACAATGCTCACACCACAGCCTTGAGGACTTCTTCAGTAGTACATTGAGCTATAGATTTGTCATAATGAGTTAGATCTTACTGGGAAATTGACACAAGAACTAAATCAATCGGTCGAAACGGAATGGCAATTTTTGCGGTCTTTTACACTGATTTTAATTAGCAATTGTGCTCATAAATCTCTACTCGCAACTAAATAAGGAACAATGCTCACACCACCTTGAGGACTTCTTCAGTAGTACATTGAGCTATAGATTTGTCATAATGAGTTAGATCTTACTGGGAAATTGACACAAGAACTAAATCAATCGGTCGAAACGGAATGGCAATTTTTGCGGTCTTTTACACTGATTTTAATTAGCAATTGTGCTCATAAATCTCTACTCGCAACTAAATAAGGAACAATGCTCACACCACAGCCTTGAGGACTTCTTCAGTAGTACATTGAGCTATAGATTTGTCATAATGAGTTAGATCTTACTGGGAAATTGACACAAGAACTAAATCAATCGGTCAAAACGGAATGGCAATTTTTGCGTCTTTTACACTGATTTAATTAGCAATTGTGCTCATAAATCTCTACTCGCAACTAAATAAGGAACAATGCTCACACCACAGCCTTGAGGACTTCTTCAGTAGTACATTGAGCTATAGATTTGTCATAATGAGTTAGATCTTACTGGGAAATTGACACAAGAACTAAATCAATCGGTCGAAACGGAATGGCAATTTTTGCGGTCTTTTACACTGATTTAATTAGCAATTGTGCTCATAAATCTCTACTCGCAACTAAATAAGGAACAATGCTCACACCACAGCCTTGAGGACTTCTTCAGTAGTACATTGAGCTATAGATTTGTCATAATGAGTTAGATCTTACTGGGAAATTGACACAAGAACTAAATCAATCGGTCGAAACGGAATGGCAATTTTTGCGGTCTTTTACACTGATTTAATTAGCAATTGTGCTCATAAATCTCTACTCGCAACTAAATAAGGAACAATGCTCACACCACAGCCTTGAGGACTTCTTCAGTAGTACATTGAGCTATAGATTTGTCATAATGAGTTAGATCTTACTGGGAAATTGACACAAGAACTAAATCAATCGGTCGAAACGGAATGGCAATTTTTGCGGTCTTTTACACTGATTTAATTAGCAATTGTGCTCATAAATCTCTACTCGCAACTAAATAAGGAACAATGCTCACACCACAGCCTTGAGGACTTCTTCAGTAGTACATTGAGCTATAGATTTGTCATAATGAGTTAGATCTTACTGGGAAATTGACACAAGAACTAAATCAATCGGTCGAAACGGAATGGCAATTTTTGCGGTCTTTTACACTGATTTAATTAGCAATTGTGCTCATAAATCTCTACTCGCAACTAAATAAGGAACAATGCTCACACCACAGCCTTGAGGACTTCTTCAGTAGTACATTGAGCTATAGATTTGTCATAATGAGTTAGATCTTACTGGGAAATTGACACAAGAACTAAATCAATCGGTCGAAACGGAATGGCAATTTTTGCGGTCTTTTACACTGATTTAATTAGCAATTGTGCTCATAAATCTCTACTCGCAACTAAATAAGGAACAATGCTCACACCACAGCCTTGAGGACTTCTTCAGTAGTACATTGAGCTATAGATTTGTCATAATGAGTTAGATCTTACTGGGAAATTGACACAAGAACTAAATCAATCGGTCGAAACGGAAAGGCAATTTTTGCGTCTTTTACACTGATTTAATTAGCAATTGTGCTCATAAATCTCTACTCGCAACTAAATAAGGAACAATGCTCACACCACAGCCTTGAGGACTTCTTCAGTAGTACATTGAGCTATAGATTTGTCATAATGAGTTAGATCTTACTGGGAAATTGACACAAGAACTAAATCAATCGGTCAAAACGGAATGGCAATTTTTGCGTCTTTTACACTGACTTTAATTAGCAATTGTGCTCATAAATCTCTACTCGGTTAGGGTTAGGGTTAGGGTTAGGGTTAGGGTTAGGGTTAGGGTTAGGGTTAGGGTTAGGGTTAGGGTTAGGGTTAGGGTTAGGGTTAGGGTTAGGGTTAGGGTTAGGGTTAGGGTTAGGGTTAGGGTTAGGGTTAGGGTTAGGGTTAGGGTTAGGGTTAGGGTTAGGGTTAGGGTTAGGGTTAGGGTTAGGGTTAGGGTTAGGGTTAGGGTTAGGGTTAGGGTTAGGGTTAGGGTTAGGGTTAGGGTTAGGGTTAGGGTTAGGGTTAGGGTTAGGGTTAGGGTTAGGGTTAGGGTTAGGGTTAGGGTTAGGGTTAGGGTTAGGGTTAGGGTTAGGGTTAGGGTTAGGGTTAGGGTTAGGGTTAGGGTTAGGGTTAGGGTTAGGGTTAGGGTTAGGGTTAGGGTTAGGGTTAGGGTTAGGGTTAGGGTTAGGGTTAGGGTTAGGGTTAGGGTTAGGGTTAGGGTTAGGGTTAGGGTTAGGGTTAGGGTTAGGGTTAGGGTTAGGGTTAGGGTTAGGGTTAGGGGTTAGGGTTAGGGTTAGGGTTAGGGTTAGGGTTAGGGTTAGGGTTAGGGTTTAGGGTTAGGGTTAGGGTTAGGGTTAGGGTTAGGGTTAGGGTTAGGGTTAGGGTTAGGGTTAGGGTTAGGGTTAGGGTTAGGGTTAGGGTTAGGGTTAGGGTTAGGGTTAGGGTTAGGGTTAGGGTTAGGGTTAGGGTTAGGGTTAGGGTTAGGGTTAGGGTTAGGGTTAGGGTTAGGGTTAGGGTTAGGGTTAGGGTTAGGGTTAGGGTTAGGGTTAGGGTTAGGGTTAGGGTTAGGGTTAGGGTTAGGGTTAGGGTTAGGGTTAGGGTTAGGGTTAGGGTTAGGGTTAGGGTTAGGGTTAGGGTTAGGGTTAGGGTTAGGGTTAGGGTTAGGGTTAGGGTTAGGGTTAGGGTTAGGGTTAGGGTTAGGGTTAGGGTTAGGGTTAGGGTTAGGGTTAGGGTTAGGGTTAGGGTTAGGGTTAGGGTTAGGGTTAGGGTTAGGGTTAGGGTTAGGGTTAGGGTTAGGGTTAGGGTTAGGGTTAGGGTTAGGGTTAGGGTTAGGGTTAGGGTTAGGGTTAGGGTTAGGGTTAGGGTTAGGG
>CM042175.1:34022052-34069552 GCA_023376005.1 Doryteuthis pealeii
GAGATATCAGAAATGGTCAAATGAACAACGCACTCACAAAACACATCTCAGAAACTAACCATTCCTTCAATTTTAAAGAATACAAGTTGTTAATTAGAATTCACAACAAAAAAGAAAGAAAAAATTGTAGAATCTAGCGCCATCTCCATTTTCAATACAATCAAACAGAGACCCGGATTTTTCCTTCTATCACCTTACCTGTCCAAGGTTGTTCTCAAGAATTATAAAATTCCCTACATCTGACAATATCTCATTTTATTTTCTACATATTAACTCTCCTCATTTATTACTGAATGACCACCAACAATTTTTCTTAGATCACACACTTATTTAGTAACATGATAATTTCCATTTGATCTCAACACACAACAGATTATCACACTTTACCTATTTAACCAACATTTTTCAACAATAATAATATATTTTTGATAATAATTATATATAACAATATTTCCCCTTAAACCCCACACACACATTTACACTCCCTATTGACACAATTACAATATAACTACTGATAAAAATAATAATCAAAAACATACATCCTTATTAATCAATAATTATTTTCACATAATTATAACCACACTAACACTATTTGCATAAACATTCACTAGCACACAATTGTCATCAGAATAATCATAATAATAACATAATAATAATAACAATAATTTAATAATAATAAAAATTATAATAACAATAACAATAATACTAATAATTATAATAATAATAATAACAATAATAAAAATATAAATAGAAATTATAATAATAATAATATTAATAATAACAATAATTATAATAATATAAATTACAATAACTATAATAACAAAATTACAATAAAAATTATAATAAAATAATAAATATAATATACTATAACAATAATTATCATTATAACAATAATATTTAAAAAATATATATAAAATTATAATAATGTGTTTAAATATAAAAAACTATAATAATAATAACAATAATAATAACAATAATTCATTCACTTATACATAATTGTAATATTGATATATATTAATCGTCAAATAATCAGTACCAACTATAAAACAACAATACAAAACTCTTTCTAATAAAAAGAAAATAAATAAAAATAAAATAAAAACTTTTCATTTTTTAAATCCCCCCCACACACACACAAACTTCCCTCTCTTCTCTTAATATAAAACATGAAAATTTCTTTTCATGACATCTCTCCCCTACCTCTTACCAATATACACACACACCTCTCCCCTACCTCTTACCAATACACACACACACACACACACACACAACCTTGAGTTTCACTTCCGAAAAAAATTCATACACACACACACAACCACATACCTAAAAAAATGCACAATGTTTCCTTTCAATACACACACTTACAGCGCCACATACTCACGCCATAAAATAGAATATTTGATGTCATATTTCAAAACCGTCTCCTTTTTTCAAACTTCAAAAATTTTTTAAACAGACTGAATGATGGATTACCACTCGCTTTTCTCATTATTCTGTGATAAATAATTTCTATCTTATGACCTGAAGATGATCTAATTAATAGATCGAAACACTGCAGCGTCGTCGGCCAATAAACTCACCACTTAACCCATTTAAACCTGTGTTTTTTCATTTTCCTTGATATATATATATATATATATATATATATATATATATATATATATATATATATAGTGGTTAATGAAGTAGAAGAAAAGTGTGTAATAAATTTTATATATTTCAAACCAGGTAACGATTGAGATTTAATAAAAAAAAATTCATTTATAACCAAATCAATGTCGAATGCTTTTTTCTTTATTTCTCGTTTTTTGTTTGTTTTTTTAACCAAAAAGTTTGTGTCCTGAAGAAGATCTTATTTGGGTTGCCTGATATTTTGTTTTTATTATTTTATCTTTATTCATTTGTGGATATTTTTTTGTTTTTTTTTAACCAAAAAGTTTGTGCCCTGAAGTTTTTTTTACCTATCACCGCCTAGCGTTTTTTAAGGCCGGGACGGAACTCTGCGAAAAGTACGAAAAGAAGTTTTGGTATCTTTATCTTTCACAAAATATAAATATAAATGAATATAAATAAATGTTTGTGCTACATCTGTGTTGTTATTTTAACATTACTTGCATTCATAATAAAAAAATATTTACAGGGCTGGTAAAATAAGCATAAAAGTAGGTTTGTCTTAGGAGTGTTAACTCTCCCTAAATTTTCACTCACAATTATTGACCCTGTAAAGGTTCAAGGTTATAATATATGGTATAACTTGTCGAAACAAACAACTCCGACAAGGGTGTTGAAGATAACAAAATGGACTTTAATAAAAGCGCATGGAGACATTTATCACATATACAAGAAACACGTGTAAAGCACAAGGTACAATAAGAACATAAACAATAGTTACCTACATGTACATAAAAAATATATAGATAGAGTTATGGATAGTCCATAAGGTTAAAGTCACTTACTGACTTAGTCCGTACGTGGGGGATAGAGGCCCCCACGAGGATGGGGTGTAGACACAAATGTCTAACCCATGTTGTCCAGTCCAAGAAGAAGGAGGAGAAAAAAGATCTTGAATCTGGCGCTTCCTGCTTAAATACAGAAAAACGCCTGGTGATGAGAATAAGAAACGAGAGGGAAGATAACTCTTCCAGATCCAAGGGAAGACAATCCAACCACCCTATAAGTTTTAAAAATTAATAATTAAAGTAATTTAAAAAAATTCTATTTTAAAACATGACATCAATTTTATTTATTTAAAACAATTTGTACGAATTACATTTTTTTAGAAATCAAATAATTATCTTATGTTTACCTTCCCTCGATAAATTTTAAGTAGTATAAGTATAAAATTGAAAATAAGGAGAGAGAATGAGAGAGCGAGAGAGAGAGAGAGAGAGAGAGAGAGAGAGAGAGAGATGGAGATGGAGAGGGAGTAGTCAGTCTGTCAGCAGTCAGCCAGCCAAAGTTTTGGTATTTTTATCCTTCACAAAATATAAATATAAATGAACATAAATAAACTTTTGTGTTAAATCTGTGTTGTTATTTTAACATTACTTGCATTCATAAGAAGAATATTTACGGGGCTGGTAAAATAAGCATAAAATTGTCTTAACACTCTTCCTAAATGTTCACTCACAATTATTGACCCTATAAGTTTTAAAAATTAATAATTAAAATATTTTTTTCAAAATCTATTTTTTAAAACATCACATCAATTTTATTTATTTATTTACAGCCAAGAAAACAATTTTAAATCTTATTTACAATTTTTTAGAAATCAAACAATTATCTTATGTTTTCCTTCCCTCGATAAATTTTAAGTAGTATAAGTATAAAATTGAAAATAAGGAGAGAGAAGGAGAGAGCGAGAGAGAGAGAGAGAGAGAAGAGAGAGAGAGAGAGAGATGGAGAGGGAGTAGTCAGTCTGTCAGCAGTCAGCCAGCCAATGTCCCATTGCCTTTTTTCAAGTACTTAAATGTATTTCTCTCTGTTACACACATGTAGTTAGAGAGGGGGAGAGAACTAAGCTATAAGTATAGACAGAGAATGGTCGGTTTTTGACTTAATTGTAAATTACGACTAATTAGAACTAAATGAAAAAGAATTTTTTTCAAACATTAATTAGATTTAGGTCTAAATTATATTCTGGGGTATGCTTTGTATCATTAAACTATTTAGGAAAAAAGCCTTTAGACATTGAAAGGTGATAATCTCAGCTTTAGTATAATAATAGATATATATATATATATATATATATATATATATACTAGAAATGACGTGACCTGTTGGGTCACCCATTGAGCTCGGGTTGGTTATTTTTGTTAAAAAATCACAATAATGTAATTTATTTTTAATATATTTAAAACTATTTTTTTCGGTCAGTTTTGCGCAAATTTATCGTAAACATGACCGTCAACGCTGTCTAAGATGACGTCAAATCTGTATTTTACAAAATAAATTTACCCCCACCCGATTGAAAACAATTACCAAAAATCAGGGAATTTTCCAATTTCCAATCCAGATATATATATATATATATATATATATATATATATATATATATATATATATATATATATATAGAGAGAGAGAGAGAGAGAGAGAGAGAGAGAGAGAGAGAGAGAGCGAGAGGGCAAAGTTATCAGCAGTCATAACCAATGTCCCATTGCCTATTTTTCTCATTCATACTAAGGTATTTTGTATGTTTTGAGAGAGGATGAGAGAAATAAGCTATTCTTATAGACAGAGATTGATCGGTTTTTGACTTAATTGTAAATTACAACTAATTAGAACCAAATGAAATGGAATCTTTTTTCAAACATTAATTAGATTTATGATTAGATAATATTTTGGAATATTTTTTATATGATTAATGTATCTAGAAAAAAAAGCCTTTAGGTGGCAAAGGTTGATTCGCTCAGCTTTAGTATAATAATAGAAGATAGATATATATGTATACGAGGTTAATAAAAAGAAAATGGTCTCCAATGTGCAAGTGGGGGGGGTCTCCAATGTGCAGATGATGGTAGGAAATTATTCGCGCAGTTATTGGCAAATCTGTTGTGTTTATTGTTCTGTACTGAACATGAATTATTTTTATTACATATTCACACACACACACACACACACACACATACATACACACTCACACACACACACACACACACACACACACACACACACAATTGTTTTAGAATAAAATAAGCAAATATAAGAAATCCTTGTGCCCAAATTTGGTCGTCGACTAACAATATAAATAGATTCCAACATCCTTGAATACAACGAGGTTCCGGTTGTGTTTAAAACTTGAGATGAAATGTCGTCATATGAAATTACACAATCAGTATTGTCCTATATGGATTCAACCAATCCTCCGTTAAGAGCAGGATGTGGCACAAGGTCAACTTTTAAGTGGAATATAAAGTTGTTTTGAATCCAGATGTTTCTTCTCCCAGACTGGTTGTCCAAACCCTTTGTCACGAACAGGATGTGGCACAAGGTCAACTTTTAAGTGGAATATAAAGTTGTTTTGAATCCAGGTATTTCTTCTCCCAGACTGGTTGTCTAAACCTTTGTCACGAACAGGATGTAGATTAAAGTTGTTTTAAATTCAATTTCCTCGTCTATCAACTCAACTTTTCCCATTGAAATAAACTGAAATGTCGTTATATGTATCTGCACAATCATGATTATCATATATGTACCACTACTGTTCTTCTACAAGGATGGCTTTGATTCTAACTAACCCACAAAGGTTGATATGCCATTAAACAAAGAAACTAAACCAAACTGTCCCTATATCTAAACAAAGTCTATTAGTTAAGATAATAAAGTAGTAATAAGTATTAACACTACTGTTCTTCTACAAGGATGTCTTTGGCCTTAAATAACCCACGAAGATTGATATGCCATTAAACAAAGAAATAAAACCAAACTGTCCCTATATCTAAACAAAGTCTATTAGTTAAGATAATAAAGTAGTAATAAATAGTACCACTACTGTTCTTATACAAGGATGTCTTTGGCATTAAATAACCCACGAAGGTTGATAAACCATTAATGTAAGAAACCAAATCAAATAATTTTTAGTTATTATTATTTCCTAAGAGAGAATTTTGAATTTGTGCAACCACTCCTATTCTACAAAATTTTAGTTTTACAAAAACATGATTGGAGACATTCGGAAAGTACTTTACAATACAGTCAGTATGTCCATTTTTTATCAGGGGAGGTAATAACATTTTTTTAAATTTTAAATCAATTACCAAAAAGCAGGGATTTGTTCAGTTTTATTGAAATTTCAACACTTTATTCATTAATGACTTAATTTTATAATAGATAATTTGTTTTATTAAAACAAAACTTGAAAGAAAAAGTTTTTATCAGTTAAGATTCAGTGGCGGTGAGGCTCAACTTTTGGTCATTTGAAAATGGTTGTGAGGAACCTAACAGGTAATACCAATCCGGGTCAGAATGGATCTTGTTCACTACTCTGTCTTTGCTGTTATTAATGAGAACTTGTCCGTTTGATATAGGCTAGGTATACCTAAAATGAGCCTAAACTGCGTTTATGACTTTAGCCCCCCCCCCCCCCGAAAATAATTTACCAAAAATCAGGGAATTATCGGATTTTAATGAAATTTTCAGTGTTTATTTATCAATGAATGATCTTTATAATGCATTATTTATTTTATTTCAAAACTTTCTCATTTTTTTTCAGGTTACTTAATTTTGACCCCCCCCCTCCTTATGTTGGGGGCGTAACATTTTTGTTCGAGTTGGTCTTATAGTTTTCTAATTAGAGTATAAATAAAGAGATAAAAGACCGAACTTATGAATAGAAACAAAAAAAAATTTACGGTGGCTTTTCGATGAGAAAATAAGTACCAAATATCGAAAAATAAAATGTAAAAGAATAATAAATAATTAATTTTTTGGAGATTTCTTTTTTACTCATTTCGATAATTATTTAATTGCCTATTATCTTATAAAAGAACAAATTATACATCGATATTTTTTCTGCTTAAAAAGGAGGGGGTACATTTTCAATTGAGTTTTTCTTCAAAAAGTATACTTTGATGTAATAAAATGAGTTTTGAATTAAATAGATATTTATTTTTAGAATCTAAAAATATAACATTTTAAACTTAACATCAGGCTTTTCATATTTTAAATGAATTTTATATATTAATTTTTCATAGCAAAAATACTAAATTACAGTTTTGAAATAAAATAACTGATGCATTATAAAATTCATTAATTAATAAATCAATACTGAAAATTTGATTAAAATCGGATAATTACCTGATTTTTGGTAAATTTTTAGAGATAGGAAGAGGGGCCTTTCTTAATGTTAACTCAGCCGACATATTCTTTAGGGCTTATTTCTTGGGTTGATCCTGTGGGTTGCTTCTTCGTTTTGGGCTGCTCATCCCTCGTTTTTATAACTTAACAAAACTTTGTTGTTTTTCTTTATTAAAACAATCCAGCCTATACTCGACCGCAGCGGTACAGAAAGACATCTCGAGAGCCAACAAAAATGTCCGCTCTCAGCTAGATGTCCAAATTCGATTCTAGTCGCATTTAATCTAAAACTTAAACTAATCACCCATGGTGCATTTTTAAGGGGTCAAGTAACAAGGTTATTACCCGTCAGTAACCGTCGAGTTAACTTTCCTCTGGACCCCCGTTATTCTGAATCTAACGAACCCTTATTCTAAATATTCTTACTACAGTACGTACACAATTCATAAGCTGCCTATGAATTATGTAACAGTACGTAATTTTTTGCAGCTGTGGAAATATCATGAAGGAAATACGAGGGTGGGTCAAAAAGTAATGCTAATTTCTTTGTTTCACATGAAGGTTTTTTTTTATAAAACTAATAGGTTGGTAGATAAGAAAGTTGTTACTGTTAAGTTTTTAAATGCCATCCTTGGCCCGTTGAAAAGGGCTTAGAGTAAGTAAGTAAGTCCTGAGTTATGGAATCCTTTGGTAAGCGAATAAGTCCTAACCTGCGTATTGTTAAAGGTCCAGTGATTTAATCTTATGTCCGTGGTCCACGAAAGTTCAAAGCAGTTATGCGTAGTGTGACCAGAACAGTCGGTATAAATATTATAAATAGTGGAAGCGTGCTGGGCCCATAACCTGTAAAGTTTTTAAATGCCATCCTTGGCCAGTTGAAAAGGGCTTAAAGTAAGTAAGTCCTGAGTTATATAATCCTTTGGTAAGCGAATAAGTCCTATCCTGCGTATAAGTCCTGAGTTATGGAATCCTTTGGTAAGCGAATAAGTCCTATCCTGCGTATAAGTCCTGAGTTATGGAATCCTTTGTAAGCGAATAAGTCCTATCCTGCGTATAAGTCCTGAGTTATGAATCCTTTGGTAAGCGAATAAGTCCTATCCTGCGTATAAGTCCTGAGTTATGGAATCCTTTGGTAAGCGAATAAGTCCTATCCTGCGTATAAGTCCTGAGTTATGGAATCCTTTGGTAAGCGAATAAGTCCTATCCTGCGTATAAGTCCTGAGTTATGGAATCCTTTGGTAAGCGAATAAGTCCTATCCTGCGTATAAGTCCTGAGTTATGGAATCCTTTGGTAAGCGAATAAGTCCTATCCTGCGTATAAGTCCTGAGTTATGGAATCCTTTGGTAAGTGAATAAGTCCTATCCTGCGTATAAGTCCTGAGTTATGGAATCCTTTGGTAAGTGAATAAGTCCTATCCTGCGTATAAGTCCTGAGTTATGGAATCCTTTGGTAAGTGAATAAGTCCTATCCTGCGTATAAGTCCTGAGTTATGGAATCCTTTGGTAAGTGAATAAGTCCTATCCTGCGTATAAGTCCTGAGTTATGGAATCCTAATCCTGCGTATAAGTCCTGAGTTATGGAATCCTTTGGTAAGTGAATAAGTCCTATCCTGCGTATAAGTCCTGAGTTATGGTGAATAAGTCCTATCCTGCGTATAAGTCCTGAGTTATGGAATCCTTTGGTAAGTGAATAAGTCCTATCCTGCGTATAAGTCCTGAGTTATGGAATCCTTTGGTAAGTGAATTAGTCCTATCCTGCGTATAAGTCCTTTCCTGCGTATTGTTAAAGGTCCAGTGGGTTTAATCCTATGTCCGTCGTCCATGAAAGTCACAGTAGTTATGAGGAGTTATGGCCAGTACTGATAAAGATAAGATAAATATTATTGGTAGATAAGAAAGTTGTTACCTAACTAATTTATATATTTTTTGAAAGCTGAGGATATCCTTTTTTGAAATTTGAAAACTCCTCTTCTTGACCCCCTGGGGAAATTTTTATTTATTGCGAGGGGAGTATGCAAACCAGATCTAAAAAGGGGAATGTGGAGTAAAAACAAGTCATATTTCACCTTTGTGTTTTGGTGTTGAGAAATTTTTGATATAAGGTGTGTGTTAAATGCCCGTTCCTACTTATAGACTGGGCCGGAATCATGTGATCTATCTCATGGCCAATCACTGGTTGGGGTTGATACAATACTTAAACCGACCCTACTGGACATAATTACTGTCACATTCATGGACGACGGACATGGGATTAAATCACTGGACCTTAACCAATACGCAGGATAGGACTTATACGCTTACCAAAGGATTCTATAACACAGGACTTTCTTTAAGCCCTTTTCAATTGGCCAAGGATGGCATTTAAAAACTTTACTGTTGGTATTACCATTATATTTTTTTAAATACAGATATGAAATAGTCCATTACATGAAAATGAGCACCAAGGAGTCGAATTACAGTTCTTCCTGCCTGGTGGTTGGAAGGTGTAGGGGTGTGGTGGGTTGAGTATAAAACAACAGTCCTCACCCAACAAGCAGGCCACCCTGTCGGCTGGGGTGTTAGAATACACCGACAGCACTCCTGCAGAGGAGTAAGATTCCCCCAATGGGGCCAACTGTTGGCCGTGGGTGGCAGCCCGTAATGTTTAAGGATAGAACCCAGGTGGATGAGCAGTCCATGACTTGCAATACTCCACTTTGGCCCTATCTTGGGCTAGACGGGCGGCCGGAGTGGGCCCCCTCCGATCAATCGGCTGGTCACGATAAGATGTCAATCCGTCTGATACCAATCATAGTTTAGATGTACTTTGGATGGTCTCGATTCTTCCTATTGTTATTATTATTATTATTATTATTATTATTATTATTATTATTTACTCCTTTTGAGTTTTCACAGTCTTTCACTGGAGTCTGAGTGACAGCAAGTCTCCTCAGGTCTCCAGGACTCTTCTGAGTATTCTGGCAGATTGCAGCAGTGCAGTGTTCTGAATGGTTTCAATCCTTCCTCTGATTTCCAAACTTTCCAAACCCTTTTCCAATCCTTTTGGGACTGTTCCAAGTGCACCAACCACAATTGGTATCACTTTCACTTTCATATTATCATTATTATTATTATTATTATTATTATTATTATTATTATTATTATTATTATTTCATCCATTGAACACATTTTTTTCTATTTGACCCATAGATTGAACCCTAACAAGTACGACCACTCCGGGTCAGAGTGAAACAGAGAGCAACGATGATGTAGGGGTGTCCTACATTCTCCAGACCTCAGGATCTGGAACCTCACCATCAGAATATGTATCTCTCTCTCAATGTATCTCTCTCTCTAATTTCTCTGATTACAAAATTAGATGTCTAATGTTCATTTTAAAAGGTTTCACCTATGAAATTTGATTGTCGTAATCCTAAGAAAATAAATATGTGTTTCATGAGCATTAATTAACACACGTTAAGAATTCGGAAACAAACAATAACTTTAAAATTACACACTTAAGATATTTAAAAAAAATATGTACCTGTGTATTTTAAGTGTAAACATTTGCATGAATTATAATCTGATTAGTTTTTGTTCTTGCAAAAGTTATACAGAGCATTGAAATATATTAGGGCTGTCCCTTTATTAAATACTAGAATCGGCTACCCGTCGTTGCCTGGGTAGAGGGGTATAATAAAAAGTAAGTCTCGCAGATCCATTGATTGTTTTAGTCTTACATAATTGATTTGTGTCTTAATCACGAACGCAACCAATGACTTTTCTTACTATTCAAATGCTAATTTTTAAATATCTTTCCAGATATAAATAAAATCTTCATTATTATAGTTCTAGTGATATTTAATGTGTATATATATTTACTTTATCTATATAAACTCGCTGTAGCGCCTCTGCTTCGATACGACATTTTTTTCAAGATAGTTTCAATCTAAAATCATGCAAAAAAAAAAAAAACAACAAAAAGAAAAAAAAACCGCTCTGAATAATTTCAATTTCAGACTTTTGTATACAAATACGCTCACTCCACCCTTTCATAGAATCTGAGTGATCCTTTATGAAACTGAAGGCCGTTCTAAAATATTTTGTATCTATGTGTCGGTTTTGTGTCATTATTTTCATTATATTCGTCATAAAAGATTGTTCTTAATTTCTCGTTTCCTTTCTGTTTACTCGCATAAGTGTCAGTTTGAACGTACATTCCTACATTAAAATTAATAAAATGAAAATAACATTTTGGCTTTCTTATAAAAGTTATAAAAAAACAAAACTATATATGAAAATAAAACAAGAAAATTGCAAATTTAAATAAAAATTGAAAATATAAAAAAACAAAGAATTAAAACAAAAAAAATTATTTAAGATGGAGAAATCAAAGAAATAACAATCATGTCACCTTTTTTTTAACACAGCTAACGAGAAGGAAAAAAAGAACATCTTTTTCTCTAATACTTATCTTATCTCTTGTTTCATTTTGAAAAGATTTCCATCACTGTTTAGACAACACTTTTTTCATCCTTGTGATCTGATGAAGGTTTAAAAAAAAAAAAATTTAACAGAGCCTTTACCATGTAAAATCAATCTATCTTTTTGGTATACTTTGTTTGTATTTTACACACACACACACACACACACACACACACATATATATATATTGATCAAGAATGTTAGTTTATATACACAACAAAAAACTAAGAAAAATTGTTGAATCTGGCATTATTTCAAATTACAATACAATTAAGCAAAGACCATGGGTTTTTTTTTTTCAACTTATCCCCTTACTTAGTTAAACTAGTGTTAAAATATTAGAGGATACCTTATGTTGATCAATAAAACGAATTTGTTGGTACATATATCTTGTACGTCGATCAAAGTTGTGTCATTATCAGTAACTTACGGAACTGATGTAATTTTATTTTCGGTTGCACAGTTTTAATGCCAAAGAGTTTGTAAATAAATAATGCATAATAATGATCGTTAAAGTTATATAAAAAATAATTCGGCTTGTGCGCGCTCCTACCATCCTGCGATGTTCTCAGTCCTTTGTAGTTCCAATAGCGAACTACAACTTCAAATCCTTGAGTCGCTCTTCATTTCTCGCACTCAACCCATCCTGTGCGTGCAGAAACAGTCACAACAGTTACTCCTTTTTGGCATTTCAAGCCTCAGTTTATCGAACGGGGGCACCCGTAATTTCCGAACCCCCCCCCCCACGTGAGTTTTAAGTTTCGGATATTTTACGAATTCTCTTTCTGAGAGATAAAAAAAAAAAAAGAACAAACTTTTTTCCTTGTTCTCACTGCTTCCTGCCTTTTTGTTGTCTTCAACTACACTTTTTACCATCTTTCAATGTAATATTTCTCTGAGGAGCAATAATTTTAAAAAACAAACATTGTTTTAAAAGAAAATTAACTTCCTACAATAAATTGTTAGCATTGTGCTTATCTACATCTGAGTGTGTATATATATATATATATATATATATATATATATACCTGGAATGTCTGGACACCTCCCGATCTTGAGATTGGGAAAACCCAAACTACATACTTGCATCGTGACAGGGAAGTATCTCGATAAGGGACAGACACCGATGCTCTTGCGGAAATCAGCTCCAGCTATAAAGTCCAATTGACAGGAGGTCTGGATACACATCCTCATGGAAAGACAGGCCGATGATAGCTGTAAGAAGTTTGAGGTAAGGTGACTCGAGCCCTCCATTCTGAAGCGACACATGACGGACACCATGGAAACATTTTCCTACATTGAAGTCTGACCTGTGTGGCAGCGCCTGTATGTCGAGGATTTCATATGTGTGATGGGGTACATAAAAAACAAGCTGGATCCGTGGGCCATCTGCGTGCTCACAACTGCTCACATCTGGACTACTTGTAGAAATGGCCTTATTCTGTCAAGAAGTGGCAATCACCATATATATATATATATATATATATATATATATATATATATATATATGTCTGTGTGTGTCTGTGTGTGTGTTTCATTAGTAAATAAAGGTTAATATCGGTGATAGAGCATATGTCAGCGTTGTTGACTATTCCGAGGACATGCAGAACATCAGACATTGCCTTCTAGCACCCATATGATATAAAGGGTTGAGACTTACCATAAGGGCAGTAGGGTTGGGGTAATCATAAAATATCATGAAATGTGTTCTTAATAACAATTAAGTTCATTTCAAATGATGCCCAATCACAGTTTTATGATGATATTTTCGTGTTAAAAGATGTAGTTGTATTGATTCGAACAAATTCGTATTTTCAGTGTAGATTTCCGGTGAAATGAAAAATGGCCGACCAAAACATAAGGCTTCCTCAAAGTGAAACAAACAAGGGATGTTACTCTCATTTATTTCGCTAATGTTCAGATTACCAAAATTTACAATTTTTTTCGAAAACATGGGTATATAGTGAGCTGTACATTCTGCTCGTTGGTTTTTGTAAGTACAGGTGTGCATTATATATACCTACCAGTCTTAAGGGTCCTATAAACCCTTGATCTCATTTCAGCCACCCACCCCTGCAGCTCTTTATGGACCTCATGATCACTTGGCTGACTTCTGAAGACGGTCGGAAAATTAAAACGGAAAGTTTTTTCGTGGTCACCAATGACAGTTTAACTACAGTCTATGAATTAAGGTTGTTTTTAATTACGCATTGTTTAAAAAAAAATAAACAACAAAAAACCCAAATTACTATACATTTAATTAACCATTGAAATTTATTTTTGAATCTATTATTGAGACAGTTGTTTGTGTTAGCATTGCAATGTATAATTTCAATTAAACTTAGTTTTAAAAAATATTTTTCAACATTAAATGTATAGTAATTTGGGCTTTTTATTGTTCATTTTTTTAAGCAATACGTAATTAAAAACAACCTTAATCCCCTAAAACCGTAACCCAATTGGCAAAATGTTAATTCATAGACTGTAGTTAAACTGTCATTGGTGACCACCAAAAAACTTTCCGTTTTAATTTTCTGACCTAAATCAGAAGTCAGCCGATCACTTGTACAATAATGAGGTCAGCTGACAAGCAAGTCCAGCTGCATTACACAGAATGAAATCCGTATTCCGAGAACTGGTGACACAGCCAAAGATGTTTTTTCCGGCAATTCCAGTATCCATTGTACGTAGAATCGAGCACTCCTAGTATATCTGAAATGTCCTGTTGCTACAAATGAATTTAGCATTCGTCCTATAAACACAAGATTCAAATTCCAGTGTCCTGTTTTCTCACCACTGTTAAACATTATCATACTTTTTATATATTGAACTATTCCGCTATAGCTCTTAAGGTAACATATGATGTAATAATTAAATTATCATACTATAGTATATCCACAGGTCCCGCTAGTTTTAATGATATATTTAAATAGCAAGTTTATAGCATTTTTGAATACATCTTTTTAATGTTTTAAATTATAAATTCCTGGATTTTCAGTGATTGAAAAATATTGTTTTCTAGTGAAGAAAGAAAGAATAAAGCCGAAAAATAAACAAATACTGGATATAATGAAGAACGAAAGAATGAATTCAATAAAGAAAGAAAAAAGAAAGAAACCAGGTGTAGAGTGAAGAAAGAAAGAAAGAAAGAAAGAAAGAAAGAAAGAAAGAAAGAATGTACTCAAGGAAACAGCGGGAAAAGGGACAGAGAACAGATCGATCAAAATATTTTGATATAACAATAAAGATGAGGACAACAGTCCGTAAAAATCTAAATAGAAATTATCAAACCTCATCTCCACAATTCAGGCAAATAATATCCAGACATTAACCAAAGCAAAAAGGGGACGTGTGTCTAAGTTATGTCTCACGGAGACATTTTTTTTTTTTTAATTATTGTTTCTGATATCTCTAGGCTACAGGTTCAATCCTGGTCAAGGGCAACATTAACATATACTAATTAATACAGATTAACACTTGTACACAGTCATGGTTAGCAGAATGAGAACAGTCTAAAGCATTTTCATAAGATGGGAGTTAGTTGCCTAATTTATATGAAAGAAAAAGAAAAAGATTTCCCAATGTTTCAATTCATACGAATTAATTTCATACGAATTAAATACTCGAGTAATATCTACTATTCATTAAAAGAAATTAGTTGCTTAATTTATATGAAAGAAAAGAAAAAGATTTCCCAATGTTTCTAAATTCATACGAATTAATTTCATACGAATTAAATACTCGAGTAATATCTACTATTCATTAAAAGAAATTAGTTGCTTAATTTATATGAAAGAAAAAGAAAAGATTTCCCAATGTTTCTAAATTCATACGAATTAATTTCATACGAATTAAATACTCGAGTAATATCTACTATTCATTAAAAGAATTAGTTGCTATGAATTCATACGAATTAATTTCATACGAATACTCGAGTAATATCTACTATTCATTAAAAGAAATTAGTTGCTTAATTTATATGAAAGAAAAAGAAAAAGATTTCCCAATGTTTCTAAATTCATACGAATTAATTTCATACGAATTAAATACTCGAGTAATATCTACTATTCATTAAAAAAATTAGTTGCTTAATTTATATGAAGAAAAAGAAAAAGATTTCCCAATGTTTCTAAATTCATACGAATTAATTTCATACGAATTAAATACTCGAGTAATATCTACTATTCATTAAAAGAAATTAGTTGCTTAATTTATATGAAAGAAAAAGAAAAAGATTTCCAATGTTTCTAAATTCATACGAATTAATTTCATACGAATTAAATACTCGAGTAATATCTACTATTCATTAAAAGAAATTAGTTGCTTAATTTATATGAAAGAAAAAGAAAAAGATTTCCCATGTTTCTAAATTCATACGAATTAATTTCATACGAATTAAATACTCGAGTAATATCTACTATTCATTAAAAGAAATTAGTTGCTTAATTTATATGAAAGAAAAAAAAGATTTCCAATGTTTCTAAATTCATACGAATTAATTTCATACGAATTAAATACTCGAGTAATATCTACTATTCATTAAAAGAAATTAGTTGCTTAATTTATATGAAGAAAAAGAAAAAGATTTCCCAATGTTTCTAAATTCATACGAATTAATTTCATACGAATTAAATACTCGAGTAATATCTACTATTCATTAAAAGAAATTAGTTGCTTAATTTATATGAAAGAAAAAGAAAAAGATTTCCCAATGTTTCTAAATTCATACGAATTAATTTCATACGAATTAAATACTCGAGTAATATCTACTATTCATTAAAGAAATTAGTTGCTTAATTTATATGAAAGAAAAAAAAAAGATTTCCCAATGTTTCTAAATTCATACGAATTAATTTCATACGAATTAAATACTCGAGTAATATCTACTATTCATTAAAAGAAATTAGTTGCTTAATTTATATGAAAGAAAAAGAAAAGATTTCCCAATGTTTCTAAATTCATACGAATTAATTTCATACGAATTAAATACTCGAGTAATATCTACTATTCATTAAAAGAAATTAGTTGCTTAATTTATATGAAAGAAAAAGAAAAAGATTTCCCAATGTTTCTAAATTCATACGAATTAATTTCATACGAATTAAATACTCGAGTAATATCTACTATTCATTAAAAGAAATTAGTTGCTTAATTTATATGAAAGAAAAAGAAAAAGATTTCCCAATGTTTCTAAATTCATACGAATTAATTTCATACGAATTAAATACTCGAGTAATATCTACTATTCATTAAAAGAAATTAGTTGCTTAATTTATATGAAAGAAAAAGAAAAAGATTTCCCAATGTTTCTAAATTCATACGAATTAATTTCATACGAATTAAATACTCGAGTAATATCTACTATTCATTAAAAGAAATTAGTTGCTTAATTTATATGAAAGAAAAGAAAAAGATTTCCCAATGTTTCTAAATTCATACGAATTAATTCATACGAATTAAATACTCGAGTAATATCTACTATTCATTAAAAGAAATTAGTTGCTTAATTTATATGAAAGAAAAAGAAAAAGATTTCCCAATGTTTCTAAATTCATACGAATTAATTTCATACGAATTAAATACTCGAGTAATATCTACTATTCATTAAAAGAAATTAGTTGCTTAATTTATATGAAAGAAAAAGAAAAAGATTTCCCAATGTTTCTAAATTCATACGAATTAATTTCATACGAATTAAATACTCGAGTAATATCTACTATTCATTAAAAGAAATCCAATGCTACAGCTTCCCACTATATCAAAGAGGATTTCAAAGGTGCTTCGTTCAATAAAAAAACTCAACGGAATAGGTTTGTTGCAGGGAACAATTTTTAAGAAACTTTTCTTTAATTGTTCTTTTGTCTTGGTAAATACGGCTCAAGATTCAATATTCTTTTGCACACAGCCCACATTAAGTAACAAGGGGCCGGCCAGACCTTGAATAATGTACTGTAGACAACTGTGTTTATTGTGTCAAAAAAACATAGTAGGTTGAATTAAAGAAGTGTGTGATATTAAACTCGAGCAGAGATACACATGGTGTTGTCAAGGGTCATTTACTCGATGTCAGTTTGGAATTGGGGCGTGGTTACTGCCTACGATCGTATGATCGTTCATCGGGATGTCTACTACGATACAACCGGGACAAAAGCGAATATTTTTTTAAGGGACAAAAGAAAAGAAAAAAGAGAAAGACAGAGAAAAAAACACACGAACTTTGTGAATGGAAAAGGACAGACAAACAAAAAGAGAGACGAACTGTTTGAATGAAAAGAAGTAACGAACTTGACACTCTCTAGGTTACCCATTATAGGTAACCAATTTGTAATATGATTGTGGCATTTGTATGTGTTTTGTTTTTTTTTGTTTTTTTTTCTCTGTTTTTTATGAATTTTTCTAATCATGTTGTACTCGGTGGCGTGGTGTGGGGAGTGGAGCGAGGCATTGGAAAAATATTCACATGTGAAAATTTTTTGAAAAATGGGATGGTGAGGAATGTTGCAGATTACTATTGTTCCAATTCTTTTGGCGCGGAAATAAATTCAAATAGACAAAGGAGTTGAGAAACAAAGGATGTTCCAGACAGAAGTCTAGATCGAACAAAGAGGAAGAGTGATTGGGATCAGAAGCTTACTGTTGACCGTGTCAAACGAACGGTCCACAAAAAACAACAATAGCAGGATGACAAAAGGCTTCCTGTTGACTGATGACAAAGCTAGAATTGCAGGTCACGCAGTATAGTTCCGGCGGAACTGGGATACACCAGGGCATGCTGGGTAAAATTGAAAAGGTGACGGTTAGACGAAAAATCAGTCAGTTGAGCTTTGGTGGCAACGAGCTTCAGTCACTCCTTCCCGTCGACTCTCCGAAGAAAAGACTTCTAAGAACTACTGTTCATTTCACCACTCACCCAAGCCGGCGCACACCTCCTTTCATCCACGCCAACCGAGGAAGAAAATAAAGTCCAGCTTTCTCTTGTATACCTGCGTTGGCTTTTGATTCCGTGTACTACACACCAGCGCTGTCAATTGATACAGTATATAACATAAAAAACTGAACGGAATAGGTTTGTTGCAGGGAACAATTTTTGAGAAACTTTTCTTTAATTGTTCTTTTGTCTTGGTAAATACGGCTCCAGATTCAATATTCTTTTGCACACAGCCCACATTAAGTAACAATGGGCCGGGTTAGCTCAGTCGGTAGAGCGTTCGGCTAGAAACAGCAAGGTTCCTAGTTCGATACCGGTCCTCGCCAGCTCAGCGTATGAGTAGCACAGGGATTTGTGCGGTAAAGTAAGGAGCTGATGGTAGGCGCTCCACCTCAAATGCTAAAAAAATCTCCTTGGTCTAGCGCTATTGAAAAGGGGATAGACTCCCTCGCTGACTGGCTGATACCGACGACTTATTATACAATACTATTGGATAGGTGAGAATTCAAGCAACAGCAGGTACTGTAAGAAAACGAATATCAAAATAACTTGATTTGACATTAAATGATCCGAGATTAAATAAAGGGTTTGGTTTGAAATTCCATGAAGGCTCCCAGTTATGACAAAAAGGTTTCCGAGTTTGAAGAGAACATTCCCAAGTTTGAGGAGGGTGTTCCGGTGGCCGACAAGAAATACTGGAAGAAGACCGGAGAGCACGTTGGCCAAAATGTTCTGCAGATAATAAGGATGAAAACAATAGTCAAAATATTCCAAATAATACAAATTTTCAAGCCACGTCTAAAAAATTCAGAGCAATAGTGTAGATAACAATAAAGATGAGGACAATAGTCCGAATAATACAAATAATACTAATTATCAAGCCTCATCTCAAAAGTTCAGAGAAATAGTATAGATAACAATAAAGATGAGGACAATAGTCCGAATAATCCAAATAATACTAATTATCAAGCCTCATCTCAAAAGTTCAGAGAAATAGTATAGATAACAATAAAGATGAGGACAATAGTCCGAATAATCCAAATAATACTAATTATCAAGCCTCATCTCAAAAGTTCAGAGAAATAGTATAGATAACAATAAAGATGAGGACAATAGTCCGAATAATACAAATAATACTAATTATCAAGCCTCATCTCAAAGTTCAGAGAAATAGTATAGATAACAATAAAGATGAGGACAATAGTCCGAATAATCCAAATAATACTAATTGTCCAGCCTCATCTCAAAAGTTCAGAGAAAGACTCTTGATAACAATAACTAAACTGTGAGGTGCCGAACAACACTAGACTGTGAGATGCCGAATTCGCCTGATACTCTCCGATAGCTACACACTGGATTTAACGCCCGTAGTATATTTGTAATCGCCGTTCATGCTTAAAAAGAAAACTCAGCATTTTCATTTTTTAATCTTTATATATACTAGCAGATGTATGCACCCTCCGGGTGCAAGTATTTAATTCTAATGTAATAAAATATTGTATTAAATTAGAAAGGCTAATGAAACTAAATAAAAATACAGATAAAAAGATTTGAAACAGAGGGAGTATAATAAAAGATTTGAAACAGAGGGAGTATAATAAAAGATTTGAAACAGAGGGAGTATAATAAAAAATGGAACGACTGAAACTTACTCTTCCATCACTCTCGTCTTTCATTGTTATTTTTTCTAATTTAAGTATTTAGTGAAAATAGGAAGTAAAGAATAAAATGACAGTTATTTTTTCTTGTTAATGGATTTCATTTAAGATCCATTGAAGAGATTTTTGCTTATATTCATTAAAATAAAACCAAACAGTTAGAAACCAATAATACTAAGCACATATTTATTAAATTCAATTTTTTAATATTAATATGCAAATTAGCCTTCCCGTTCACACTGTAAACCGCTATTTTGTTGTATATATAAATACAATTGCATGTTATTCGTATGTAGATATGGTTAACAATATAAATAATGTAAAACAATTTTATTAATAATTGAGGTTAAAATAAGGATAAATTCATGGTGAATGTGACGTCAATTACTAAGTGAATTGTGACTTGAGTAGTGATTTAGTTTCGGTTACAGACAGAAAAACACACAATCTCCATTATAATAAGACATCGTAACAATTGCAGTAGATAATATTTCACATTTAAATGTTAAGCTAGGTATACCAAAAATCGTTTGTTACAAATTAAAATTAATTAAATCTATTATTTAAGGTCAAACTTTTGTCTAAATCGATAAGTAGTAACATAATGACCATCATTAAAAAAAGAAAAATATCATTACATATGCAGTTTATTTTTAATACATTTAAAAAGTTTTGTTTTGGTCAATTTTGACGCGATCCGCCATTCTGTCTCTTTTTTAAGGGTTTTAAGCGCTTGTTTACAATTTTAATGCAACATTCGCGATTGAAAAATAATTACCAAAAATCAGGTAATTATCCGATTTTAATGAAATTTTCAGTATTGATTTTTCAGTAATGAATTTTTAGCGCATCAGTTATTTTATTTCAAAACTTTAATTTAGTATTTTTGCTATGAAAAATTAATATATAAAATTCATTTAAAATATGAAAATCCTTATGATTAGTTTAAAATTTCATATTTTTAGATTCTAGAAATAAATATCTACTTAACGCTTACCTTATTTTAGTACTTCAAAGTATATGTTTTGAAGAAAAACTCAATTAAAAATATACCACGCTTTTTAAGCAGAAAATATATCGATGTATAATTTTTTCTTTTATAAGATAATAGCCAATTAAATAATTATCGAAATGAGTAAAAAAGAAATCTCATAGAAAAGCGACCGTAATTTTTTTTTTTCTATTCATAAGTTCGGCCTTTAATCTTGTTTATTTATCAATGAATGATCTTTATAATGCATTATTTTATTTCAAAACTTTCTCATTTTTTTCAGGTCACTTAATTTTGACCCCCTATGTTGGGGGCGTAACATTTTTTCGAGTTGGTCTCATAGTTTACTAATTAGCCTTTATTTACACTGTAATAAATATCTACTTAATGCTAACCTTATTTTAATACTTCAAAGTATACGTTTTGAAGAAAAACTCTATTGAAAATGTACCCCACTTTTTAAGCAGGAAAAAATATCGATGTATATTTTTTTCTTTTATAAGATAATAGCCAATTAAATAATTATCGAAATAAGTAAAGAAGAGATCTCCAAAAATTTAATTATTTATCATTTTCTTACATTTTATTTTTCGATTTTCGGTACTTATTTTCTCATAGAAAAGCCACCGTAATTTTTTTTTCTATTCATAAATTCGCGTCTCATCCTCTTCNGACAAACAAAAAAACAACAAAGACTAGAAAACAAAATGGGAAGAAAAAACAATTATATGGACACTTCAAACGACAAATCGAAGAGGTTGCATATGAAAGACTTGGACATGGTTAAAAAAAGGAAACCTCAAAAGAGAAACTGAAACACTAATAATTGCTGCACAAAATAATGCCATAAGAACAAACTATATCAAGTGAAAATTGATAAGACCCAACAAAATAGTAAATGTAGACTTAGTGGTAATAGAGATGAGACTGTTAACCACATACTCTGCGAATGTAGCAAACTAGCACAACGAGAATAACAAAACTAGACACGACTGGGTTGGGAAGGTGATCCATGGGAATTATGCAAAAAAATTAATTTTGACCATACAACAAAATGGTATATGCATAAACCAGAATCTATTCTTGAGAACGAAATGCATAAAATTCTCTGGACTTGAAATAAAAACGGATCACCTTATCCCAGCAAGAAGACCAGACCTAGTGTTGATAAACAAAAAAGAAAGAACTTGTCAACTAGTGGATGTTGCAGTTCCAGCAGATCACAGGGTGAAGCTAAAGGAACATGAAAAAATAGACAAATATCTGGACCTTGCCAGAGACCTGAAAAAGTTATGGAATATGAAAGTCAAAGTGATACCAATTGTAGTTGGTGCACTGGGAACAGTCCTAAAAGGATCGGAAAAGGGTTTGGAAAGTTTGGAAATCAGAGGAAGGATTGAATCCATTCAGAACAATGCACTGCTGCAATCTGCCAGAATACTCAGAAGAGTCCTGGAGACTTCAAATTAGAAGCACGAGCCAGCATCATAACACAGTTTTGATCTGCTTTCTTTTCGGGAAAATAAACTTGATTTCTTTTTTTTTTTAATAATGAAATTTATTGTATACAGTGCTCAGGTGCACCACAACTCATCAAAGTCTCATGTCTAGTACACAGAATAATGTATTAGTGCCAGGAACATGAACAGTATACAGTACTAATATACATGTATGTGTACAGTGCTCAGGTGCACCACAACTCATCAAAGTCTCATGTCTAGTACACAGAAATGTATTAGTGTCAGGAACATGAACAGTGTACAGTAATAATATACATGTATGTGTACAGTGCTCAGGTGCACCACAACTCATCAAAGTCTCATGTCAAGTACACAAGAATAATGTATTAGTGCCAGGAACATGAACAGTGTACAGTAATAATATACATGTATGTGTACAGTGCTCAAGTGCACCACAACTCATCAAAGTCTCATGTTTAGTACACAGAATAATGTATTAGTGTCAGGAACATGAACAGTGTACAGTAATAATATACATGTATGTGTACAGTGCTCAGGTGCACCACAACTCATCAAAGTCTCATGTCAAGTACACAGAATAATGTATTAGTGCCAGGAACATGAACAGTGTACAAGTAGTAATTACATGTATGTGTACAGTGCTCAGGTGCACCACAACTCATCAAAGTCTCATGTCTAGTACACAGAATAATGTATTAGTGTTAGGAACATGAATAGCGTACAGTAATAATATACATGTATGTGTACAGTGCTTAGGTGCACCACAACTCATCAAAGTCTCATGTCTAGTACACAGAATAATGTATTAGTGTTAGGAACATGAATAGCGTACAGTAATAATATACATGTATGTGTACAGTGCTCAGGTGCACCACAACTCATCAAAGTCTCATGTCTAGTAACAGAATAATGTATTAGTGTCAGGAACATGAATAGCATACAGTAATAATATACATGTATGTGTACAGTATCTAGGTGCACCCACAACTCATGTCTAGTAACATAGTATCATGGAATTTACCTCCACATAAACACACACACACACAGACCACACACACATACATATATATAATATATATATATATATATATATATATATATATATATATATATATATATTATACCAGATGTCCTGTGTATATATATCCATTTGTTGATAATACTTACAAATAATTATAGGTTCAAGTAACTATAATTTCATAAAAATAATTTACAGTTGTTCTGCATTCATTTACGGTTCGTCTTCCCTCACCCACCCACCACGTATCTCTTTTTAGAATCATCCCTATCCCTCCACACACATCTCTTTGGGACTGTTTCACAATGCATTTTTATAGTAAAAATCATGTCCAATGCATTTTTTATTGAAAATCATTTTCAAATGTCATTTTATTGTAAAATTCATTCCAGTGCATTTTTAATTGTAAAAATCATTGTCCAATGCATTTTTTATAAGTAAAAAATATTTCGAAGCCTTTTATAAGTAAATAATCATTTTCCAATGGCCTTTTTTATAGTAAAAATCATTGTCCAATGCCATTTTATAGTAAAAAAAATCATTTCCAATGCATTTTTATATAAAAAACATTCCGATGCATTTTTATAGTAAAAATTCATTCCATGCATTTTTTTTTATAGTAAAAAAACATTTGGATGCATTTTTAATTTATAGTAAAAATCATTTCCAATGATCATTTTTATAGTAAAATCATTTCATTGCATTTTATAGTAAATCATTGTCAAATGCATTTTATAGTAAAATCATTTCAATGCATTTTTATAGTAAAAATCATTGTCCAATGCATTTTTATAGTAAAAATCATTTCAATGCCTTTTTATAGTAAAAATCATTTCTAATGCCTTTTTATAGTAAAAATCATTGTCCAATTCATTTTATAGTAAAAATCATTCCAATGCATTTTTATAGTAAAAATCATTTCCACATGCATTTTATTAGTAAAAAACATTTCCAATGCATTTTTATAGTAAAACATTTCCATGCATTTTTATAGTAAAAAACATTTCCGATGCATTTTATAGTAAAAATCATTCCCAATGCATTTTTATATAGTAAAAATCATTTCCACATGCATTTTTATAGTAAAAAATCATTCCCAATGCATTTTATAGTAAAACGAAAAAAACATTTCCAATGCATTTTTATAGTAAAAAACATTCCGATCATTTTATTAGTAAAATCATCCCAATGCATTTTATAGTAAAAATCATTCCAATGCATTTTATAGTAAAATCATTTCCAATGCATTTTTATCATAAAAATCATTGTCCAATAAAATTTCATTTAAAAAAATGTATATACATCAAATCCTAGTCTCATCACCGCTATACTTATTAAGTATCAGACCATCCTATTTTTCTGCCTATTTTACGATTCGCCACAATTATCAGTTTCAAATAGATATAAATAGCCCAATCATCCGGTTTTTGTGTTGGGATAATTCCTATTTGATATACGTTTGTTGTTTTACATCCTTTTTGGTTGTCAGAATTTTATTTCTCATTTCAACGTTCAATGATGAAAGTCGAACTTATATTCATTGCTATTTGCTTTGCTATAGGAGTTACATGTGAGTATTTCATTCTTCTTCTTCTTCTTCTTCTTCTTCTTCTTCTTCTTCTTCTTTCTTTTTTTTTTATTATTATTATATTATTATTATTATTTATTATTTATTCTCGGACCTTCTATCTATCTATCTATCTTCTATCATTTATATTTATTGTTTACTTCTTTTGAGATTTTCCAAGAGAGATCATCTGTCACTCTACTATTGTTGGCCGCCATAAGTAATTTGTCTTTGCTCTTTCTTGTGTAATCTTCAAGTTGTTGGATTGTGGTTTCTACACAGTCCTCTATGTTGGCAAGACCTCTTCCCCTTTCCTTTCTTGACACATATAAACTCTCTCTATCGTCTCTAGGGTGGAGAGCTTTGTGCATGGTCATTAACTTTCTCGTCCTTAGGTCAATCTGTCTGAGTTCTTCTTTTGTTCATTTTAAGAATGGTCCTGAGTATCTTATAATGGGGACAGCCCAGGTATTGATTCCTTTGATCAGATTTCTGCTGTTAAGTTTAGTTTCTAGAAGTTTTCTAGTTCTCCTGAGATATTCTTTTTTAACTTTTCCTTCATTTCTGCTTGCATGATATTGTCCGCTTCTAAAATTCCTAAGTATTTGTAGCTTTCATTTACATCAAGTGATTTTATAGTTCCTGATTTGGCCGTTGTATTCCATTCATTAATTTTCTTTCACCCCGTTTCATTACAGCATAGCACATTTTTCAATTCCAAATTCCATCCCTATATCCTGGCTATATATTCTAATAGTTTGTACTAGGGTCTCCAATTCTTTTTCATTTTTTGCAAAACTTTTTATGTCATTCATGTACATAAGGTGGTTTATCTTTTCTTGTGAGTTAGTGAATTTGTATCCCCCTGTACATTTTTTAAGTATATGATTGAGTGGCATCATTGCTATAATAAAGAGTAGTGGTGATAACGAGTCTCCTGGAAGATACCTCTTTGGATTTTTACTTCTGCCAGGGATTGTTTCCTGCATCTGTTGTAGGCTGCCGGAGCACTGAAACTTTCAAAGCCTCCATACTTCCTGTAGTCCGCCAACACTATACCTGATGCCACTCTCCACATACACATGCACACACATACATCCATATTACTACTGTGAACTGTTCATGTTCCTGGCACAACATTATTCTGTGTACCTGACATGAAACTTTGATGAGTTGTGGTGCACCTGAGCACTGTACACAATAAATTACATTATTATTATTATTATTATTATTATTATTTGTGACAGAGAACACGAGGTGAGTGGCCCGCCGTATTCTCGAAGGAAGCGGACTACGCTTTGCCTAGCATGTGGAATCTAACCCGCGTTCTTCGGAATGCGAACGGGCAACACACTGGCACTGAATTCAAGATACTACTGTCCCGGATGTAAGCGCCAGGTGCCCGGATGATGGCTACGAGGATTCCGGCAGACGGGATTGGCTCAGGAATCTCGTGCATGGAGTGCAGACACCCGGATGTTGAAGGAAAAATTTGTATAAGTAGAAGTGGGGTGACGACAGCAAGTAGTTGCGATTTTTCAGCTGCTGATGATATTTGAGTTGGTGATTTTGCGACGACGACGACGACGACGACGACGGATTTTTTGTGACGACATTTTTGAACCCCCCCTCTCTTCAACAAGTCGAATTTATTTTCCCCTTCTATTTTCTTTTCTTTTTCATACTAGATTATTATTATTATTATTATTATTATTATTATTATTATTATTTATTATTATTATTATTATTATTATTATTATTATTATTATTATTATTATTATTATCATTATTATTATTATTATTATTATTATTATTATTATTATTATTATCATTATTATTATTATTATTATTATTATTATCATTATTATTATTATTATCATTATTATTATTATTATTATTATTATTATTATTATCATTATTATTATTATCATTATTATTATTATTATTATTATTATTATTATCATTATTATTATTATTATCATTATTATTATTATTATTATCATTATTATTATTATTATTATTATTATTATTATTATTATTATTATTATTATTATTATTATTATTATTATTATTATTATTATTATTATTATTATTATTATTATTATTATTCATTATTATTATTATTATTATTATTATTATTATTATTATTATTATTATTATTATTATTATTATCATTATTATTATTATTATTATTATTATTATTATTATTATTATTATTATTATTATTATTATCATTATTATTATTATCATTATTATCATTATTATTATTATTATTATTATTATTATTATTATTATTATCATTATTATTATTATTATCATTATTATTATTATTATTATTATTATTATTATTATTATTATTATTATTATTATTATTATTATTATTATTATTATTATTATTATTATTATTATTATTATTATTATTATCATTATTATTATTATTATTATTATTATTATTATTATTATTATTATTATTATTATTATTATTATTATTATTATTATATTATTATTATTATTATTATTATTATTATTATTATTATTATTATTATTATTATATTATTATTATTATTATTATCATTATTATTATTATCATTATTATTATTATTATTATTATTAGGGACTGGCAAACGGAGTCTAAAATGCGTTTTTGACAAAATGACTTTAGCCCCCCTACGGAAAATAATTTACCAAAAATCAGGAAATTATCGGATTTTAATGAAATTTTCAGTGTTTATGTATCAATGAATGATCTTTATAATGCATTATTTATTTTATTTCAAAACTTTCTCATTTTTTTTCAGGTCGCTTAATTTTGACCCCCCTTATGTTGGGGGCGTAAAATGTTTTGCAAGTTGATAATTTTCGATACTAATTACAGTATAAATAATGAGATAAAAGACAGAACTTATGAATAGAAACAAAAAAATTTTTTTACGGTTGCGCTTTTATGAGAAAATAAGTACCGAAAATCAAAAAATAAAATGTAAAAAAATAATAAATAATTAATTTTTTGGAGATTTCTTTTTTACTCATTTCGATAATTATTTAATTGGCTATTATTTTATAAAAGAAAAAATTATACATCGATGTTTTTTTTCTGCTTAAAAGGGAGAGGGGGTACATTTTCAATCGAGTTTTTCTTCAAAACTTATTACTTTTGGCGCCTAAAATAAGGTTTGCATTAAGTAGATATTTATTTTTAGAGTCTAAAAATATAACATTTTAAACTTAACATCAGGATTTTCATATTTTCAATGAATTTTATATATTAATTTTTCATAGCAAAAATACTAAATTAAAGTTTTGAAATAAAATAATTAATGCATTATAAAATTCATTAATTGTTAAATCAATACTGAAAATTTCATTAAAATCGGATAATTATCTGATTTTTGGTAAAAATTTTTGCAATCGCGAATGCTACAGTAAAATTGTAAACAAGCATTTAAAACCATCGAAAAAGAGGCTGAATGGCGGATCGCGTCGAAATTGACCAAAACAAATAGTTTTAAATCTTTTTAAAATAAACTGCATATGTAATTATATTTTTCTTTTTTTAATGATGGTTATTATGCTACTACTTATCGATTTAGACAAAGTTTAACCTTAAATAAAAGTTTTAATTATTCTTAATTCGCTTTTAAAACTCGTAGTATCCGATTTTTTTTTTTAAATATTTTTTTATAATAATTATACATAATTAAAAAAGTCACTAGCAAAAACATAGCACTTATTACATGTAGAGTCCAAGGGAAATAACTCATATAAATGATTTTACGTAATTATCTCCCCTTGCCTACGTACTTTATCGTTTGCTCGGCATGAGGAAGTTTTACGACTAAATCTTTAGTTTCAGTTTTACCTATCAAGTCAATCCAAATTAAAGTATCTATCTATACATATATAAAGGACAGTTGTGTGTATATGTATGTCCGGAGGAAACTTCGAAAATAAAAACAATCAACGACAAAGTAAATATATATACACATTAAATATCACCAGGGCTTGGTTTTTGAGCAAAAATATTAGAGATTGGATTTATATTCGTGAAGATAATTAAAAAATAAAATCTAAATGATAACAGCATGGATTTTTTTTTTTTTTTCATTTAATATTTTAGATAGTAGACATTAACATTTCTTTTCAGAGTAGCTGGATCAATGTAAAGTCTTTTTCTTTTTTTTTACATAGGGATTTCAATGGGGAATCCCACGAGGATTCAATTCACGATTCAGTAATAATGGATCTGCAGGACTAACTGTAAAAAAAATCCCCCTCTACCCAGGCGACGCCGGGTAGCCGCTGCTAGTTCAATGAATAAAGTAATGTGAAAAATTTCCCACTCCTGGAAAACGATACTGCCTCGTATAGGGGAGGTAATTAGGTAGAAACATTTATACGAGTTGTTTCCCTTGCATTGTACAAGTCATTAATGATGTAAGAGATTCATTTCATAATTAAGGTAACGTTTTTCCTACAAGACCAAAGCGATTTTCGTTCAGTTCTGTCGGATGTAAAAAAAAAATTTTTTTTTTTTAAATTTAAGTCTCAATAAGTTGTCCGTAATTATTAAAATAAAAACACCCCAAAAGTCCAATTTTTTTTCGCGCATACGTTTCTTGGTTCAATAATTAATCAATTAAGTTTTAAATGATTGTTTGTTTGTTTTGTTTTACGGCATATCAACCTCAGTGGGTCATGTAATGCCGATAAAGATTTGAAATAATTCAATTCTTAATGCATAATACATTTTTTTATAAATACATTTTTCTATTTAACCCATAGATGGGACCCTAACAGGTACTACCACTCCGGGTCAGAGTGGACCAGGGAGCAATGGTGATGAAGGGGTGCTCCACATTCCCCAAACCTCCAAAACTGGAACCTCACCATCAGATAGAGTTTAACGTCATTCCCAGGACATGTAGACCCGCAGCCACCGCCTTCTAGCATCCATATGATAAAAAGGGGTTGGGACTTGCCATAAGGGCAATAGGGTTGGGGCAATCATATAGGTGCTAGGGCTTGACGTGACCAGCCGATTGATCGGAGGGGGCCTCTCTGACCGCCCGTCTAGCCCAAGATAGGGCCAAAGTGGAGTATTGCATGTCATGAACTGCTCATCCACCTGGGCTCTATCCTTAAGCATCACGGGTCGCCACCCACGGCCAACAGGTGGCCCCATTGGGGGGGGGGGGTCTTACCCCTCTGCAGAGGTGCAGTCGGTGCATTCTAACGCCGCAGCCGACGTATAAAAACAAAGTTAGCTCCGAAATCAAATTAGCCAATGAGATTACTGATTTTATCTGGAATGTAATCGTCAGCTAATGATATCTGTGTTTACTAGGGACTGGCAAACGGAGCCTAAAATTCGTTTTTGACAAAATGACTTTAGCCCCTCTACAGAAAATAATTTACCAAAAATAAGGAAATTATCGGATTTTAATGAAATTTTCAGTGTTTATGTATCAATGAATGATCTTTATAATGCATTATTTATTTTATTTCAAAACTTTCTCATTTTTTCAGGTCACTTAATTTTGACACCCCCTTATGTTGGGGGCGTAAAAAGTTTTGCGAGTTGATCATTTTCGATACTAATTACAGTATAAATAATGAGATTAAAGACCGAAGTTATGAATAAAAACAAAAACAAAAATTTTACGGTGGCTTTTCTATGAGAAAATAAGTACCGAAAATCAAAAAATAAAATATAAAAAAATAATAAATAATTAATTTTTTGGAGATTTCTTTTTTACTCATTTCGATAATTATTTAATTGGCTATTATTTTATAAAAGAAAAAATTATACATCGATGTTTTTTCTGCTTAAAAGGGGAGGGGGTACATTTTCAATCGAGTTTTTCTTCAAAACATTACTTTTGGCGCCTAAAATAAGGTTTGTATTAAGTAGATATCTATTTTTAGAGTCTAAAAATATAACATGTTAAACTTAACATCAGGATTTTCATATTTTCAATGAATTTTATATATTAATTTTTCATAGCAAAAATACTAAAAGTTTTGAAATAAAATAACTGATGCATTATAAAATTCATTAATTGTTAAATCAATACTGAAAATTTCATTAAAATCGGATAATTACCTGATTTTTGGTAAATTCTTTTGCAATCGCGAATGTTACAGTAAAATTGTAAACAAGCGCTTAAAACCATCGAAAAAGAGGCTGAATGGCGGATCGCGTCGAAATTGACCAAAACAAATAGTTTTAAATCTTTTTAAAATAAACTGCATATGTAATTATATTTTTCTTTCTTTAATGTTGGTTATTATAACAAAATAGCGGTTTACAATGTGAACAGGAAGGCTAATTTGCATATTGATATTAAAAAAATCGAATTTAATAAATATTTGCTTAGTATTATTGATTTCTAACTGTTCGGCTTTATTTTAATGAATATAAGCAAAAATCTCTTCGATGAATCTTAAATGAAATCCATTAACAAGAAAAAATAACTGTCATTTTATTCTTTACTTCCTCTTTTAACTAAATACTTAAATTAGAAAAAAATAACAATGAAAGACGAGAGTGATGGAAGAGTAAGTTTCAGTTGTTCTATTTTTCGATTATACTCCCTCTGTTTCAAATCTTTTTATCTGCATTCTTATTTAGTTTCATTAGCTTTTCTAATTTAATACAATATTTCATTACATTAAACTTAAATACTTGCACCTGGAGGGTGCATATATTTGCTAGTGTTGTATTTCTTCTTTGTGGAATTATTAACAGAAAATACAAACTGTTGATTTAAATGAGGTTTTATTTTTGGTTTGAGAAAAATTCTGCTTTTACATCAAGTTGTATTAAGCTTGGTTGTAACCTCTTAAACTGTCGTGTGGATCCAGGAGCTGAAAGCTGAGCTGAGGTTTTCCGGTGACTGTCGTGGAAAGCTGGTCTCTCCCTTCTGGGTTCTAGTCGTCAACTGACCTCTTCCACGTGTCCCTTTCAGAGACCTTTACAATTACTACTACCTCTACCTCCTATTATTATCTATCTCTTACTGCTACCTCTCCTATTCCCATCTAAAAGAAACGGTCCTTATTTTACCGCCCAAATTTAAATTCTTGGTGCCAGTGTGTCTACATTTTTCTATTTTTAGAACACTAGCCAAACGCCATTGTTTCAACCATTACACTAGTATATAAAATATAGAAATATATATAAACTAAAATAAAAATAATCTTTTGGGTTAGTGGTGCTTTGATGTTTCGCCGACTCCTTCCTAGACATTTCTTTCCTTATTGTGTTGGCGCTTGTGTTTGTCTGCTTCGGCCTCGTGTTTATTTTCAACCGAGAGTCCTTATCTATTTATCCTAATGAGTGATGCTCCTTAGTCTTGACCTAATTAGATTGCTTCGTCACTCCTGCTAGAGGAGGTCATTTTTATCTTGATTTAGATCTTGTCAGTGTTAAGGCAGAAGGTGGCTTTATTCACTGGTCATAGTCGCCCGTGGCAAAGGGATATTCCCCTGGTCGTAGTAGCAACTACAGACAGGACCTAAACTCGAATGGACGAGATATTATCTTCGAGGCTCCGAAGTTGGTCCTTTTTCTCGCACATGCGCGGATGGTTCTTCCTGTGAAGGCTCATGGAAGTTTTTGTTTTTTTTAAATTTAAATTTAGATTTTATTTTAATCCCCACGGTTGTTTAAGTATTAAAAAAAGGCACAAGTCTTGGGTGGTCAATATGCAACCGCACTAATACTATCTAATATTAATATTTGGCGAACGAAAGTTCATTCGGGTCTCGAACCCGGCCAGATGTAGCTGTTAAACGGTATAACCACACTGATGAGAGGTGATGCCTCGAAACACGTGTCTGTGGATTACTTTATTATATATTGTAAGTAAGGGTCAAAGTGAATTGTTACATGTCATGAACTGCTCAGCCACCAGGTTTCCGTCCTTAAGCATCACAGGTCGCCATCTACGGCTAACAAGTAGCCTCAGTGGCGGGAGGGGGGATCTTACACCTCTGCAGAGGTACAGTCGGTATATTCTATAGAATTAGGACCCCAACTCCTTGCTTTGTTAACTGCTTCCCCACAGGTATCGGCATTTCAAACTCAAATAAAATAATGAATAACTTTTAATGACACGCCCTGTCTAGTTTTAGCTTAACCTCTTCCCTGACTATACCGAATATTCACGGGATAGGCATTCTGAATAAATATTTTTTTTTTACAATCAGATTATTTGAATTCTGTCAATGAAACAAAATTTAATTGCCTGAGACGCTTCATTCGTTTTCTTTGAGTCGTGAGTAATCTATTTCTTTTCTTCTTTTTTTTTTTTTTTTCATCAATTGCGTTTTTTTTTTTTTAGTTACTATTTTTAGAATAGAAAAGAATACTTTTTCACTAGTTTATACCTGTATTGGGTTAAATTAGTTTATACCTGTATTGTGTTAGAAATTTTAAATTGAACCGGATATTGGGAAATTCCAAATTGAAACGGATGCTGAGAATTTCAGGTTAAAAACGCGTTAGATTTTTTTGTAAGCAGGCCAGTTGTAAAATCAATCTTACACCCCTTTTTTGTGTGAATGGGATGCACCAAATGAACGGGGTCCGTCTTGCATATAAGCTCAGGATGTGTTGTGCGAATTAAGTCAGCAATTAAAAATAAAGTGAAATAAAACTCAAGAATACATTTATTTCAGCTCCTGTTTTTATTACACAAATTTACGAAAACTTTTCATTACCCAATGAGGATTGAGAACAGTTTCCTTTTCCTGTTTGGACAGGTTAAACCTGTTTTGCTGTTCTGTTCAGGGTACAAGCTTGGCCTCATACAATATCGAATGACATGAAATTCGGTTTGGTTTATGTTTTGTAAATGATTGCTTTGTGGTAAATTTGTTTTTCTCTCTCTAAAAACAAATTGTTAGATTGTGAGATTTACAGGTGGGCAATTCCATGTCAAATCATCCAGAAAAAAAGTAAAATTGTCACCCTTCAATTTTTCTGAAATTTTGTCCAGGTGTGGACAGTGTTAAAGTTAGACAATCCCCAAAATTTGAGCTTCCAATTCCCAAAATTGGCGGAGTTATGTCGATCTTTAGCTCTCCAAATTTGGTGGGGTTCGCAAAAAATGGACCCTTTTTGTAATCTATTTTTATCTGTAAAATGTGTTCTAGAGCTTCCCTACTCCTAAAAATTGGTTTATAAAAGAATTTTTGCCCAAGAAATCCAATTTTAAGTTATTGATGATTTTTTTTTTCATAAGATCAATATCCCGATGTGGCACTGAATCTAAGATATAATTTTTTTCTATTATTATTTCACATATATTGAACATTATTTTTACCAAAAAAATAATTTGCTGTTTGACCAGAACCGAAGCTACAACATCAGTTAGAAATTTGTAAATCAGAAATCATTAATAATTTTAAACTGGTTAACTTTTAGCCTTTTTCGATACCTTGGGCAAAAATACGTTTATAAACCAATTTTTAGGAGTAGGGAAGCTCTAGAACTCATTTTACAGACAAAAATAGATTACAAAAAGTCACTATTATTTCCGACTGACCACCCAAATCTGGAAAGTTGAAAATGAACATAACTCCGCCAATTTTTGGAATTAGAAGCTCAAATTTTGGGGATTGTCTAACTTTAAGATAGCCATGGAGAAAACTTCGGAAAAATTGAACGGGAATTTTTTAGAAATTTTAACAAAATGTTGAGCAAAAACCAAACTATGTTTTTAGTACAAATAATGTTCAATAGATATGAAATGATAATAATAAAAATCTTTTTCCATTTCCCATGACTTTAACCATTACACAACGCGCTTACTAATTTCATATATACAGTGGTACCTCGAACTACGAGTTATGAACTGTTACTTAGTCAATATTTTGTTTTGTGTTGAGAGCTAAAATTTAAGGTATGAGAGGGCTTCAGATACGCTTATGTTAATAAGTTCACTAAAAACATTTAAGTTTCCAAATTTCTTACACCAAAAAGTATTTTGACTTATGAGGGCTCCAACTAATGAGTTGTCCAGGTTACGAACTGTTACTTAGTCAATTTTTTTGTTTTGTGTTCAGAGCTAAAATTTATTACGCCAAAGAAAAATATCATTTAAAAAAAAATAAACATTAAAAACACACACATACACACGCACACACACACACACATGCACCCGCCCGCACGCACACACTCACCCACACACACACAGACAGACTTACGCAGACACACACGTAGAGAATTTGGCAGATATAAGGCATAAAACAGAATGGACAATTCCAAGCAACAGCTCCAGACATTCAGAAATCTTCTGACGAAGCGATCTTTATCTCGAAATATTAAGAATAATGTGAGAAGACCTGTTTTGCACTCAGCACTTTCGATGTACTATGTCTAGATCTATCAAAATTTATGTTGTTAAAATTAAAATTAAAATTAAAAATATGAAGAATCTTCAGAAAAGCCCATGACGTCACGGTTGCTGCTTCGTCCCAGAATTTGACCCAAGCGAACAACCCCTACTATATTTGTTCCTTCAGACACGTAGGCCTGAAAAAAAAGGAAGGGCCAAGCTTACAGAGAAATGTGACGTCACGGATTGGGGCAAGGGAGAAATTTCGCCTTTGAAACTTCAGTGTCGCAACAGACGGCCACCTGTGAGGATTTTTGTAGCAATGCTACCTCACAGGTCAGTGTCGCGCTGGCCATTACCCAGGGTGGAACTTGTAGCGTTTCGCTACCACACTGGGTTATGAAAATCAACCATGCTTTGAGGAATTAGAGTCTAACTCCCTCAAGTATGAAAAAAGGATAAGCCGGCACTCACTCGAAATTCAACAACCAAGAACAATAAGGAAATTTGTAGCATACGCTACCTTATTGTAACTACGAAATCTACATTCAAAGAACTCTCGACATTCAACTACGAAATCTACATTCAAAGAACTCTCGACATTCAACTACGAAATCTACATTCAAAGAACTTACGACAAATGAACATTTGTTACCGGGCTCAAAGTTAAGTTCCCCACAAAACCATCGTTTTTTGTAAACCCTTACAACTAAATCTCTCTCTCTCTCTCTCTCTCTCTCTCTCTCTCTCTCTCTCTCTCTCTCTCTTAGTTACTACGCCACCCTCTATCAAATTGACATTCATTCCTTCTTCTTTCTTCTACCTATTTTATTTGTTACATTAAAATTGTTAAACCTTAGCATTTGTTATCGTGTTTTTCTTTCATTCAGCATCCGATTTGAATTTGCGTATTTCCCGCCCCCTTGAAATTATCTTCCCTTTGTACTTGAAAGGTATATTCGCTTGTATATCGGAACTAGGATATTTTCCCCGGTATATTTACAAAGCGAATTTACCCGTACTCTGGGGTTAGAAGATATCCCCCATGTTGGTATTGGTGCTTCACGGCGCTAATCCCGATAGTTCCCCAAATATTGTGATATTCTGTGCAGGCCGATTCGAAGGCACAAGTCAGAAACTGGGTCACAATGATTAAAAACAAAACAACAAAACAACTACAAGTGTTTGTAAACAAGACGCAGATGGAAGAAGGGTGTGTGTGAGACTTCGCTGTCCATCCAACTGGCTACTACTGCTATCCCTACCGGTGAAAACACCTCAATCCCCGAGTTCTGACTGCCCAGTGCTGGAGTTTAGCTATATTTATGTAAAACTCTCCTTCCCCACCCATCTTCTCCGAACTACACAGATGGCCAGCACTTAAATAAAATCGCTGACTTTTAGTCGTCATTAACCCTGTAGGGATTATCTTCCCGTTGAGTTGTCTGCCTGTTTAGTTCGCTGGTTCCCGCTAGGGGGCCGTTTTATATTTAAGCGGCTGGTTCAAACGCTTCTTTCTCTTTTCCTGTTCCTCTAACTACGAGACACATGGGTTAGTTAAGGTCTACCCCTTCTCGTTGGGGCTTCGTCTCCCCCTTACATTACTGTAAGTTATTCACACAGCATGGACTATCCCTAGTCTCATGTCTGTGGCTTTTATGTATATCTTTTACCATTCATGAATGTGTATTTATCTTTCTACATGTAACTTTGTTATACATATGTATTATGTACCCTTTTATCCATGTGCTGTATACGTATTAAATGTTTTGTTTATCAAACCTTTGTCGGAGTTTGTATCTTCAAGTAAATATAACTTTGAATCCTTTTTACAACCCTTAAAATTAAAGCAATCAAATATTTTTCCAGACTTAATGTCTTCAATACTTCGAACATTAATCTTTTTCAAAAGAGATATCCTCATAAAAGTAGCATCTTGCTTTTGATACCTGGATGCATAAGATATTATTTATTTATTTATTTATTTATTCTGACCCTGTTCGTCTTCAATAATAGTATCACAATAAATCAAAGGTAAATATCATAGATAACTTATTTTTATTTACACTTGCATTGTGATAGCCTACTGTCATGATATCCTGAGATTTCTCAGAATATCATTTAATAATAGCAAGGGGGGGGGTGTCTATTTGTTAGAAAAGAAAAGGAAAAAAGTATAAAATTTTAGATAAATAAAGACAAAGTTAAGAGTTGCTGCCCTTGGCAGAAAAAAAGGGGTTAATTCCCTTAGGTTTGTTTTGATTTTTGAAAAAATACCCGCGAAAAGGATTGATTGAACCAGACGAGAGAGAGATACGAAATGAACAGGACAAGGGTATAAACGGTTAGAGACAAATGGAGTTGAAATTGATAAAGAAAACAGACGACAGGAGATTGAAGTGATGAGTGATGGTTGGAATAATTAAGAGTGGAATTTTGATTGGAAAAGAGAAAAGAATTATTGAGTAAGTAATTATCATTTATTTAGAGACAAAAGTTGGAGAAAAACTGAAAAAGGTTATTATTGAAGACAAACCGAATTGATTTGACTGGAAAAAGAGATTATTATTTGAAGAAAACAGAATTGTTTTGAAAGTGAAGAAAGATTTGTGAAGAAAAACTGAATTAATTTGAAAGAAAAAAAAGAAAGAAAAAAAGAGGAATAATTTTTTAAAAAAAGAAGAAGGTATTTATTGGACTATTCATAAACTTTTTTTTAAATTTTGCAACCGTTTGTTTCATAATAAAAAAAAAGGGTAAATAATAATTATTTTATAAAAATAAAATAATTATTTATCATTTATAAACTGTCTTGTTGACTCATTATTTTTATTTTTTTTTTGTTTGAAAGAAAACATTCTGTTTTTTTTCCCTGAAATATTTCTTTTTCTCGGAGAGTAAATTGCCTAGCCACTCATAGGGTACGGGCCCAAAGGCCAAAAAGGCTCTAGTTTTTTATTTAATTTGTAATTTTGAGGGTGGGGAAAATAAAAAGCGGCCAAATGAATGCTTATAGACTCCTAAATATCATACTATTTTTTTTTTATGCGTAAATGTTGCACATATTAAAATTTTCCGTGGGTACCACCAATTTTCCCCGTGTAATTTACCCCCCCCCTACTATATTTAACATAATAAAACTTTCATAAAGGTTAATATTATCTTTAAAATTTTATTCACTCGAAAGAAGAAGCATTAAACAAACTCCTAATGATTTTTTAAAAAAATTTTCGGCTTACAAAAATAATGCAAATTATAAACGAAAAACAATGTTTACATTTTTTCACCGTTAAATCAATTGAAATTTAACGTAGCCAAAAACAAGTTAAAAAATTAAATACACATAAAACATTTATTTTCTGGTGTGTTTTACATTATACACTTCTTCTTCGCTTGAAACAGACACAAATCAATTGAAATTTAACGTAGCCAAAACAAGTTATAACTAAGGTTTTTTTAAATTAAAATACACATAAAACATTTATTTTCTGGTGTGTTTACATTATACACTTCTTCTTCGCTTGAAGCAGACACAAATCAATTGAAATTTAACGTAGCCAAAAACAAGTTATAACTAAGGTTTTTTAAAAATTAAAATACACATAAAACATTTATTTTCTGGTGTGTTTACATTATACACTTCTTCTTCGCTTGAAGCAGACACAAATCAAAATTGAAAATTTAACAGTAGGGATNTAGGTTGGAGGTATTGATGCACACTACCATCAAGCTTGGACCCTTTCTCATTCAATATACTACAAATGACAGATGCGGTAGGGGTTGGCTATACATTATAATATTAATATACAGGGTGTCGGGATAAATTTGACATACTTATATTTGTGTTATTTTTATCTGTAGGTTGGAGGTATTGATGCACACTACGCATCAAGCTTGGACCCTTCTTCATTCATATACTACAATGACAGATGCGGAGGGGTTGGCATACATATATATATATATATTATATATACAGGGTGTTGGGATAAATTTGACATACTTATATTTGGTTATTTTATCTGTAGGTTGGAGGTATTGATGCACACTACGCATCAAGCTTGGACCCTTTTCATTCATTATACTACAATGACAGATGCGGAGGGGTTGGCATATACATATATATATATATATATACAGGGTGTTTTGGGATAAATTTGACATACTTATATTTGGTTATTTTTATCTGTAGGTTGGAGGTATTGATGCACACTACGCATCAAGCTTGGACCCTTCTTCATTCATATACTACGAATGACAGATAGAATGGGATGACTAGACCCACCTGAATCATGGAAGAGAATAACTTGTAATCAGATGATGTGCACCGACCATCAAAATAAGGAGATTTATGATGCTGCCCAATGCTCCCTGAACACTGTAAAAACAATCAGTCATGAACTGGAGAATTGCAATGGAGACTAATGAGATGGTGGCTAGAAAGAAGCACATAACAGATATCTTGATTGCGTTCGCTACATCAGAAATTCCTCGAAAATCTGCAGAAAAATGTTGGAGGGACACTGGCGTTGGAATTTGAGCCTTTGTCACATGAATTGACGCCCGAAATGTTTCAGCCTCTTCCACGAAGCTTGAATTCAAGGGAGACCTTCGCCACTACTCATACAAGCATCGCAGATGTCAACTACTCCCAGAAATGGTCCGTGAAAATCATCTGATAAAGGCAACAAAACTTCTGAGTAAAGTGAAATATCCTGCTGAACCACAAACAATCTGGTTCTTTTCCGATGAGAAAAACTTTTGCCAAGATCAAAAGCACAACATGCAGAATAACAGATGGCTTGCATAGAGTTCAGAAGACACTCCTTGTGTCATGCAGACTAAATTCCCCCAAACTGTGATGGTTTTCTGATGTGGATCCTCTGAAGGTGATATGATGCTTCCGCATTTTTTCCGAGAGGGTATCAGGATGAATTTAGATGTCTATGTAGTGTTGTTAAATACTGTAGTTGGATAACAAGAGTAGCCAATTGTAGGCCATATATATGGCAGTAGGGTTTGGTCCCCCTGCCACACTTCTGAGAAAAGTCAAAATGGGTGTCGGCGAATTTTTACGACTACACCAGTTCCAGTTTGGCCTCCGAATTCCACAGATCATAACGCTATGGATTATATAGTTGAAATTGACGATTTTCTAAATAATTATATTATATAAAAAAACCTCGGAAAATATGCAGCACAAAATAGCGCACTGTTAAACTTACACCTTTAGATAGATCAGATCATCGGTCAAATTTTTTTTCCCTGATTTTTAGTAATTCTTTTAAAATTGATAAATTTTAAAAAATATTATCTCCCTTGGCAATTTTGGAACATGATTAATATCAATAATTGTTACGATTCGCGTGGCCATTTTAAGGCAGTGGAGATTCTATGTGGCATAAAGTTTGATCCTTTCTTGAAGTAGAAAGATGTAGTATCAGTTATAATCCTTGTCTGCTGATCTGTCCTCACTTTTGAGTTATTATGGTATATAAGTTACGCTGGAAACCACCACATAAACTTATATACTAGGCATGGATTAAACTCAGACTATCAACAGCTAGAATTACATGGTTAGTTAACTATTTATTTGTTAATATTGACAGCCGTTCAGTTGCACGTTATTCGATATTGACAAATGGAGCTACATAACCAAAGGATCATACCCAAGACTGAGAGACACCAAGGAACAACCAAAGGATTATATCCAACAATAAAGAACACCAAGGAACAACCAAAGGATCATACCCAACATTAAGGGACACCAAAGAACAACCAAAGGATCATACCCAACACTGAGGGACACCAAGGACCAACCAAAGGATCATACCCAACACTAAGAGACACCAAGGAACAACCAAAGGATCATACCCAACACTAAGGGACACCAAGGACCAACCAAAGGATCATACCCAACACTAAGGGACACCAAGGACCAACCAAAGGATCATATCCAACACTAAGGGACACCAAGGAACAACCAAAGGATCATTTCAAACACTAAGGGACACCAAGGAACAACCAAAGATTCTTCATTAAGGATCGCGTTCTGCTTAGCATAAAGGGATCTCCGCTGGGGAGTGCTCTCACTTGAAGACTAAGAATGGCCGCAAAAAATGTAACAAATTTGCACCACCTTACAAAAATGATAGGCTATGCATGTAACAAAATGATAAATGATTAATTTCTTTTCATTTTTAATCTTTTTTTCAGAAACATCGAATCTATGTCAAGATGCATCCAAAATGCAGCTCATATTTGTGGAAAAGATGCTGTAACCTTTTTACAAGAATTTATAAAACGTGTGACCAATTCATTGACCAACTGTTCGGGACTCAGTCGCGGTAAATATAAATTACTCCTTGATATATTCAAAGATTTACCTTATGGAGAAAATAATATAAATTAGCAGGACCTGTTAATATGATATAGTATGATAATCTAATTATTACAATGTTTGATATGTTTATTTAAGAGCTATTGCCAGATACTTCAATATGTAAAAAGTATTATAATATTGATTTAACTCTCTTTCTCTCTCTCATTTTTTTCTTTCTTTACTTCTTTTCATTATCTTCGATTGAAACAGATTGGCGTTATCACTTCCATGCGCTCATCCCCTCTCTCTATCTTTCTCCTCACTGTCTTCCTTTCTGATATTTTTCTGTGTAGCATGTCCTTTTTCTTCTCTTTTTTTCTTCTAATAAAAACCCGAATGGTCCATTATTTAGCTGAGATGACGGCACTCATAAGAAATAAGAATTGGGTGTATAAGCAACAGAAGATAATCAGGATTTACAGAGGTGACGATATTCATAAGAAATAAGAATTGGGCGGATAAGCAACACCAGATAATCAGGATTTACATTTTTGCACTTCGTTACAGATAATTATGACAGTCTCATTTTTAACCAGGGGTGTTGCAAGATGATAACGGTCGTACAATTAAGGAACATGAGTATTAATATATAGATAAACAGATGGCATGTGTATATGTCATAGATTTGGACTGTCTCATTTTTAACCAGAGGGTGTTGCAAGATGATAATGGTCGGAAGGCTAAGGAAAGAGAGTATTAATATACAGATAGCGCAACGGTTATAAGGGTTATGTTCATGGGGCAGGAAGAGGTGGTTTGGGGTGTTTTAAAGGTTTAAAGGTAGCTGGATATTCTTGGTGTGTGTTCTTTGGTTTTTCTTTTTAACCCCATCTCATTTCGTGGTCACGTTGAAAAGGAAGGAATTCAAGGAACTAAAAAAAGAAAGAGACAAAGGCAGAAGGTGGTTTTATTACTTAGGCTTTATTGACCGAGTCATAGTCGCCTGTAGCAAGGGGATATCTCCCTGGCTAGTAGGAGCGACCAGAGCCAGTTAAGGCTCGAATGACCGAGATAGTCTCTTGGGATCGGAAGACGGTCTCTTTTCCTGCACATGCGCAGAGGGTTCTTCCGGTAAAGGGTTCTTCCGGTGAAGGGTTCTTCCGGTGAAGGATTCATCCGGTGAAGGGTTCTTCCGGTGAAGGATTCATCCGGTGAAGGGTTCTTCCGGTGAAGGCCCATTGGAGTTTGTGTTTTTTTATTATTTTAGTTTTATTTTAATGCCCACAAATTAATGGATATTAATGGATATAAGGGTCCCAAACTCCAACAAATTGTTTAAAATATGATATAACGGTTTTTAAAGAAAAATCTTTTTGGTGCTATTTGCAGTTAACTTTGAACCACGGATCTTTGGGAATCTGTGTTACGCCTCAAAGATACGTGGTTCAAAGTTAACTGACCTGAAAAAAATTTTTTTTTCAAATAAAATAACTGGTGCATTATATCTCTTATTTATTAATATATCAACACTGAAAATTTCATTAAATTCGGATTTAATTCACTGATTTTTGGTATTTCTTTTTACATTCGGCAAGGTGACTTATGATGATGGAATTTATGTACGTTAAGTTTCATTTAACCTAAAATATAATTAAATAATTTTAATCTTTTTATATGTGTTCTTATTTAATTTTGTTAGTCATTCTAATTTAATATATTTCATTACATTAAAACTTAAACACATATTCTTTCTAGTTTTTTAAAAATTTCTCTATCAAATCAATTAAAATCAATTAAAATAAATTCTATCAACGATTCTATATAGAAACAAATTAAATAATTAATAATTATAATTAAATAAGTGTAATCTTTTTATATGTGTTCTTATTTCATTTTGCAGGTGCCATTATTGGAATTGTAGTTGGGGTCTGCGTAGCGATCGCTTGTATTACAACTGTGATTTTTCTATTGTTAAAGAAACGAAGAACTAAGGAGTCAAGTTAAGAATTGAAACTGATCTTCTTCTGGAAGTTTCCTCTTCAAGAACATCAATTATCAGTAATCTGAACATTAGCTACATAAATGAGAATAACCTCCCCTTGTTTCTTTCACTTTGAGGAAGCCGTATGTTTTGGTCAGCCATTTTCATTTCACCGTAAATCTACACTGGAAATAAAAATTTGTTCAAATCAAACAAACTGAATGTTTTAACACGAAAATATCATAAAATGTGTTCTTAATTGTGCTTGCGCATAATTTGAAATGAACTTAATTGTTATTAAGAACACATTTTATTATACTTCATGTTAAAACATGCAGTTGTATTGATTACAGTGAAATGAAAATGGCCAAACAAAACAAGCGGCTTCCTCAAAGCGAAAGAAACAAGGGGAGGTTACTCTCATTTATGTAGCTAATGTTCAGATTACCCAATTATCTATACCAGCAAATATATGCACCCTCCAGGTGCAAGAATTTAAGCTTTATTGTAATAAAAAATATTAATTAATATATGTAACATGTTTTTATGTTTGTTTGGTGGTTGGCTTTGTAGGCTATCATAATGCAAGTGTAAATAAAAATAAGGTAACTATGATATTAACCTTTGTTTTATTCTTAATATTTCGAGATAAAGATCTCTTCGTCAGAAGATTTCTGAAAGTCTGGAGCTGTTGTTAGGAATTGTCCATTCTGTTTTGTGCCTTATATCTGCCAAATTATCTGCGTTTGTGTCTGCGTAAGTTTGCGTGTGTGTCTCTGTTTGTGTGAGTGTGTGTGCGTGCATGCGGGCGCATGTGTGTGTGTGTATATGTGTGTGTTTTTAATGTTTTTTTTTTTTTTTAAATTATATTTTTCTTTGACGTAATAAATTTGTAAACTTAAATGTTTTTTTTTTTGTGAACTTACTAACATAAGCGTATCTGAAGCTCTCTCGTACCTTAAATTTTAGCTCTCAACACAAAACAAAATATTGACTAAGTAACAGTTCATAACTCGTAGTTCGAGGTGCCATATATAAAATTAGGAAGTGCGTGATGTAATGCTTAAGAGTTTTAGTACCAAGAAAGAAAAAAGGACTACGGTATGTATATCGTTTTAGTGCCGTGAATATTACAACGTAACTCTATAACTTGCCTTGTCTCCTTCCTTTACGACTGAGATACTAATTCACCCCAGTATTTCTGTTAGTTTGCCAGAGGAATTTCTCCTGGTGGGATATATAAAGATAATACTAAGAGTTTCAAGTACACTTATCTTGTTGTCTCAGCAATGTCTCGGTGTTGTCTACTTGTCGGAGTTGACGTCTTTCTCTCGTGCCGACTCTGGTCTTCTGCTAGTGCCTGCAGTATCGGTTCTGCTGAGTCAGGGTTCTATCCTCTGCCCCCTATGTCCGGACTTCCGGGTGGGGGCAGATAACCCAATTTCCAACATCTCCTGCCCAGTGACTATTAAAATAACGACCCAGCTCAGTCTATTCAAAACTATCCATCTTCATATCTATCTATCTATCTCAATTTGTTCATATTTATCTATATTACTTTAAATACTAAGATTTTTTTTTTATTCATGTTGGTTTAATGTCTTGTTTTTAGTTTAAATAAACAAGAATTACGACAAAAAAAGAAGCGACCACCCCCCCAAAATACATTACTTGTCGAAAATATCTATCTATCTCCATTTGTTCGTATCTATCTATATTATTTTGTTTGTTTATCTATCTATCTATCTCAGTCTATTCAAAACTATATATCCATCTTCATATCTAAACAAGAATTACGACAAATTACGATAAATAAACAAGAATTACGACGAGCTGGGGTTGTTATTTGATAGTCACCGGGTAGCGGTTTTTGAGGCGGGAGACCGGGACGCACTTCCTCATAAATTACCAAAAATTCTCAGTATCAATTTGGAATTTCTAACACAATACAGGGATAAACTAGTGAAAAAGTATTCTCTTCTATTATTCTATTCTCTTCTAAAGAAGAAAAGAAATAGATTATTCACAACTCTGTGGCGGCGGAAGTTATCGCTTCAACAGACAGAAGTCGAGGGACACAAAAACTTTATTGTAGTCTTCCAAGATTGAAATGTCTATAATAACGAAAATAACATATCAAATCTTTTATCAAACAATAGAATATATAGGAACATTTTTTTGAGCAACTTACCAATAATTAACGAAACTGCTGTAACCACAAGTAAAAATGCGCGCAAAGTCATCCTTTTGGTTTCACTTTAAAACTCCAACTGTTATAGATCTGAAACTTAACTTGTTTATATACCTTTCACTCTCTCTCTCTCTCTCTCTCTTTCACGCACACATACACACTCTCATTCTTTCACGCACACATACACACACTCTCTCTCTCATCTACTTTAAGACAATTATTATTTTACTTTACCTTAATATTATTATTATTATCATTATTTACTTTTTCTTATTTTTAATATTATTATTATTATTAATAATATTTTCAATATTATTATTACTAGCAAATATATGCACCCTCCGGGTGCAAGTATTTAAGTTTTAATATAATAAAATATCATATTAAATTAGAAAGGCTAATGAAACTGACTAAGAATGCAGATAAAAAGATCTGCAACAGAGGGGGTATAATCGAAAAATAGAACAACTTTGAAACTAACTATTCCATCATTTTCCCTTACTCCCCTGTTTCATTGGTAAATTTTCCTAATTTAACTATTTAGTTAAAATAGGAAGTAAAGGATAATATTACAGTTATTTCTTCTTGTAAATAAATTTCTTTTAAGATTTATCTACGAGATTTTTGTTTATATTTCTTAAGATAAAACCAAACAATTAGAAATCAATAATACCAAGCACATATTTATTAAAATAAAATTTTAAATATCAATATGCAAATTAGCCTTCTCGTTCAAACTGTAAACCGCTATTTTGTTGTATATATAAATACAATTGCATGTTATTAGTACGTAGATATGATCAACAGTATTAATAATGTAAAACAATTTTTATTAATAACTGAAGGTTTAAAAGAATGAAATCATGGAGAATTTGACGTAAATAATTAATGGAATTGTGACTTGAGTAGTAATATAGTTTCGGCTTCAGACAAAAATGCAGTCTATCTCCATTATATATAGATTTTAATTAATTTATCCTATTATTATTACTATTATTATTATTTTTTATTATTATTATCTTTACTTTATCTTAATATTATCATTATTATTAGTAGTAGTAGTATTATTATTTTTAATTTATTCTATTATTATTATGATTATTTTTAATTCATATATTTTTTCAATTTATTTTATTTTATTATTATTATTATTATTTTTATTATTATTATTAGTATTATTATTAGTATTATTATTTTTAATTGATTTTTTTATTTTATTATTATTATCTTACTATTAATTTATTATTATTATTTATATCATAATATATATAAAATGTCTATAATAACGAAAATAACATATCAAATCTTTTATCAAACAATAGAATATATAGGAACATTTTTTTGAGCAACTTACCAATAATTAACGAAACTGCTGTAACCACAAGTAAAAATGTGTGCAAAGTCATCATTTTGGTTTCACTTTAAAACTGTTATAGATCTGAAACGTTACCTGTTTATATACCTTTCACTCTCTCTCTCTCTCTCTCTCTCTCTTTCACGCACACATACACACTCTCATTCTTTCACACATACATACACACACACACTCTCTCTCTCTCATCTACTAACCTGAAATTCTCAGCATCCGTTTCAATTTGGAATTTCCCAATATTCGGTTCAATTTAAAATTTCTAACACAATACAGGTATAAACTAATTTAACCCAATACAGGTATAAACTAGTGAAAAAGTATTCTTTTCTATTCTAAAAATAGTAACTAAAGAAAAAACGCAATTGGTGAAAAAAAAAAAAAAGAAGAAA
>CM042175.1:34074552-34234618 GCA_023376005.1 Doryteuthis pealeii
AGAATTTTCTTTTTCACTTAAAGGGTGGGGGGAGTCAACGTTTGTTCATTTGAATAAAATTCCATAATTTTTTAGATATCTAGAAAAACTCAGTAACTACCTTTACTCAACATGAAATATTTTTAATTAAATATTTATCTATTTTTTAAAAAAAGGAAGTTTAATAATCATGTTAAACAATACATGATTTCTGAATTTTTATTTATTCTTTTTTTTTTTTTAACTAACGATTGTTCTCATTCATTTACATCAGAATATAGAAAAATTACTGAAAGCAAAATAAAAAAAAATAAAGAGTCGGCCTCAGCGATGATTTTTCTTAAAAGAGTATTAAAAATATTAGATATGTAATTTTAATTTGCCTTTTTTTTTTCTTTTTACTGATGTTACTACTTCTCGACTAAAAAAAAAAAAAAAACTGACCTTAGGTAATGGATTTAAATAAATTTAATTCGTTCTAAAATTGAAAATAATCCAACATTTTGGTGCAGATCGCAATAAATGCATACTGGTCTCCTGGTCTAAAAAAAAAACAAAACAAAAAAAACAACAACAACAACACACTAAGCGGTGTCTGCTGAAAATCCAACCTGTGCTACTTATGAACTCCCCAGCTGTTTGAAGGCGCTTTTCCCGAAAAAATATGAAAGCGATATTTTGCACCCCCAAGTCTTTTTACAAGATGTAAATGTAAATATTTTATCCTCCCTTTCTTTAACTCTTAAAGTCCTGTCCTCATACCACCCGGCCAGAAGTCACATTTGTTTTCTTAATCCACCCCAAATGATAGCCTTTGTTTAAATGTAATATTAAACCTATTTAGAAGTCTTTATTTTAAGGTAAATAACAGGTAACTTTAAATGAAAAAGCCATTTTTAACCATTTTTTGATAAATCCTTAGAGGAATGGGGCTCTGGGCTTAGAAAATGCTCAGCAGGATGTTAAGAGTTAAAATATTTTTTTTGGTTTGAAGTTGTTTTTATCGACAAATAGCTTTTTAAGTGGCTTCAAGGTGTTAAAAAAATAAGCAGCCGTCAGGGTTTTTTTTTTTTTTTTTTTTTTTTTTTTTTTTATCGACAAGCAAATGTATACCCCACCCTTTAAAAATATCTTTTAAAATTTTAAATAATAAAATGACAGTTATTTCTTCTTGTTAATGGATTTCATTTAAGATTTATTGAAGAGATTTTTGCTTATATTCATTAAAATAAAACCAAACAATTAGAAATCAATAATACCAAGCACATATTTATTAAAATAAAATTTCAAATATCAATATGCAAATTAGCCTTCCCGTTCACACTGTAAACCGTTATTTTGTTGTATATATAAATACAATTGCATGTTATTAATATGTAGACATGGTCAACAGTGTTAATAATGTAAAACAATTTTATTAATAATTGAGATTTAAATAAAAATAAAATCATTGACATTGTGATGTCAATAACAAAGGGAATTGTGACTCGAGTAGTGATATAGTTTCAGTTACAGACAGAAAAACACACAATCTCCATTATAATAAGATAATAGATAGATATTTACTTGGTCGTTTTATTTTTGTGGTTTCCTCCGGACATTTATACACCTGTAATAAATAGATTAACTAGATGGGTTTTTTTTTTCCAAATTACCTTAAAATAAGCCATTTTCAGACGATTATCATTCATTTCTGTTTAATATATATTTACCAACCCCTCCGCACGAGCAGGATGTGACACAAGGTCAATTTCTTAAGCGGAGTTCAATAGGTTTTGAATTCAGAGTTTTCCTTCTACTAGACCGGTTGCCTAACCAAGGTTAAAGAGCCCAGTCTGCCCTGATATTTACCCATATCTGGAGGGAGAGTAGGATTCATACCTTTCCCAAGGGTATTAGCGCAAAGTTAAATGCAATTTATCACATCTAGGATTTGAACTAAGTCTGGTGGCATTTATACTACTTGGAGCCCCCTTGATAGTGCGGTAACAATTTTAACTCTGAAAGTTTCCATCATTTTAGTCTTCAAGTGTTTGTCCAGCAGAAATCCTTAGTAAAGAATCCTTTGGTTGTATTGCAAGTCCTTTGTCAATAATTGCAAATGGACGTCCATCAATATCAGTGATTAAGTTAGTCAACTAGCCACACATTCAGGCTGTTGATTCGCTGAGGTTTAAACCATGTGACCTCACTTAAGTCTATGAATTTAAGTGGTGTATTGTAGCACGTCTTATATGCAAATATTCCATCCAATTTTAAGGTAATTTATAATAAAAAACCACCCCACCTGAAAAGAGCTTGTAGCATGAATGTTGTGTAAATAAATAATAATAATAAATAAATAATAATAAAGAGGACAACAGTAAATATATACAAATAGATTTTCCTCAACTTAGAATTATTTGTATTGTAATGTTCGTATATTAAAAAAAAAAAAAAAAAAAAAAAAAAAAAAAAAAAAAAAAGTTATTAAAAGAAAATTTTGAATGTTTAACTCTTAACATCCTGTTGAGAATTTTTTTTAAGTCCAGAGCCCAATATCTATAACCATTTATCAAAAATGGCCTTTTCATTAAAACTTACCTGTTATTTCCATTGAATTAAAGACTTCTAAATATGTTTAATATTACATTTAAACAAAGGCTATCGTTTGGGGCAGATTAGGAAAACGAATGTGACTTCCGGCCGGGTGGAATGAGGTGCTATAGGATGTTAAGAGTTAAAAAGGCAAATACAAAAATGACTAATTTTATGTATGGAAGTTCAAAAGTGAAACCAAATTATTAATTTAATTCTTAAACGGTCCATAAAATCTGCATAACAATTTAAAAAAGAAAATTAAATAATTTTTCAATGAAATATTTGCTACAATTTTAAATTAAATCTGCGTTTTTACTGATTCAAACTTAATTATATAAACTAGCAAATATATGCACCCTCCGGGTGCAAGTATTTTAGTTAAATTTTATAATAAAATATATTAAATTAGAAAGGCTAATGAAACTGAATAAGAATGTAGATAAAAATTTTGAACGGAGGGGGTATGATTGAAAAATAGAACAACTTTGAAACTAACTCCATCATTTTCCTTACTCCCGTCTTTCATTGGTAAATTTTCTTAATTTAACTATTTAGTTAAAATAGGAAGTAAAGAATAAAATTACAGTTATTTGTTCTTGTTAAGGGATTTCTTTTAAGATTTATTGAAGAGATTTTTGCTCATGTTCAACAAGATAAAACCAAACAATTAGAAATCAATAATACCAAACATATTTATTAAAATCAAATTTTTAATATAAATATGCAAATTAGCCTTCCCATTCACACTGTAAACCTCTATTTTGTTGTATATATAAATACAATTGCATGTTATTAGCATGTAGATATGGCCAACAGTGTAAGTAATGTAAAACAATTTTATTAATAATTGGAGGTTTAAATAAAAATAAAATCATGGAGAATATTATGTAAATAACTAAAGGAATTATGACTTGTATAGTAATATAGTTTCGGTTACAGACAGACAAACCCACAATCTCCATTATAATAAGATTTTATCATTCAATTAGTTTGTCATTGGAATTCTTCCAACATAATAAAAAATTTTTTTAAATTCTATGGGAAGTTATTTTATGATTTTAAAAGTCTGCCTGTTCACCATATTGTAAAAGATCCTAGATTTTTTTTCTTTTTTGAGTAACTCAGGGAAGATTCCAATAATGTGTTAGGGATGGTGAACATGTAACAGAAATTATCTTAAGGGATTCCCATGTTTTTTTTTTACAGGTTAAAAGTGTGGTAAGAGTAACTTGAAAGCAACCCAATCTCCAATGAAAGCCTCATTGGGGAATAAAAAGTTTTGGTAAACTGGCCTACTTAAAAATACATGTTTATTTTTCTCTTCGTTTAGAATTATATTTGTATTGTAATGTTTATATATTAGAGAAAAAAAATTTTTTTTTTAGTCTCTACCCAAGTGAAAAAAAACATTTTCTTTATATGATTTTAGTCTCTACCCATTTTTTTTTTTTTTTTTTTTTTTTTTTTTTTTAATCACCTGTGGAAGATTCCAATAAACATGTTAGGGATGGTGAACATGTGACTGAAATTATATCTTAAAAAGGGATTTCCATATATATATACAATATAAAAATAATTCTAAACTGGGAGACCCCCCCCCCAAAAAAAAAAAAAAAAAAACATTTTTTACAGGTTAAAAGCGTGGTTAAGAGCAACCTGGAAGCAACCTTTTTTTTTTTTCAATGCCAGTATCATTGGGGAATGAAAACTTTTGGTAAACTGGCCTGCTTACAAAAACTTCTACCACGTTTTTAACCTGAAATATTGATGTAACAAATAACAAAAACAGATGATTTTTTTTTTATATATATATTTTTTTAATTTTTTATTTTTTTTATTACAAGATCTTGTCAATGAATGTTGGAGTTTGCAGGAAACGTTCACAGTCCATTTTTGGACATTTCCTGCAGAGTTGTGTAGATGATTGATAATGATTGGATTTTAATTACTGTGTGTACATACATACATACACATATCCACACACACACACACAAATACCACGGTAGTATCACTGAGATGAAGCAACATATCAGTTTAATATAAACCGTCAAGTGTTGCTCAGTAATCCAGGGATGAGAAATTGGGATGGAGGAGGGAAAAAGGGGGGCAGGTGGGTGGGTGAGAATGAAGTACAAGACTAGTCCATAAGTTAGCAGGGATAAAAGTGAGAATAAAGAAACCCCTTAGAATAAAAATTTCACATATCTAAATACCTTACCAGTCATCAAATGCATAGAATTAGATGACTACCAAAATATTCCGAGAGAAACTAAACCTTTTCTGGTTAAATCAAACTCAACGGACCTAAATTCCACTATCATATGTCAACCCCGCCAAAAGAAAAAAAAAAAAAAAAAAAAAATTTTTTTTTTTAAATAAAAATTTTTAAAATCGGGGAATAAACCAAATTTAATGGAATTTTGATATATTAACTAATAAAAGATATAATACACCAGTTATTTTATTTAAAAACTTACATTTTTTCAGGTCAGTTAACTTTGAACTTATCTTTGCAGCGTAACAAGAATCTGTGTTATGCCTCAAAGTTAACTGACCTGAAAAAAATGTAAGTTTTTAAATAAAATAACTGGTGTATTATATATTTTATTAATTCATATATCAACACTGAAAATCTCATTAATTCGGTTTAATCCCCGATTTTTTTGTATATATTTTTTCTCTTTCGGCGGGGTGACATACGACAGTGGAAATTATGTCCGTTAAGTTTGATTTAACCCTTTTTCTTTTATGTTATGCCCTTGTTTTATGATAGTAGCTTATTTTGCCACATAAGACCCCCCCCCTGCAGAGATAACAGGCAAGAGAGAGGGGATTCATTTACACTTCAAACAAGACAGTTGCTCTCTCTCTCTGTGACAAAGATTAAATCACTACGATTTTTATATGGGTACCTAACAATGCTCGTATAAGAAATTAAAAAATCTAAGTGCATATATGACTAATGAGAGAATGTGGTACTAATAAAACTGAATCCTTCAAACCTCTGGGGAGGGGGGTAAAAAAAGGCATGAACTCTAATCTTCCTGATGAATAACTGCTAACTTATCACTAGCAACTCATGTACAGAACAAAGACGATGCTTGACGGATTCTTTTTTAGTGAAATCTTATTTTGAGTGAATCACCAACAAAATTGAGGTACTTATCTTTTCCACAAAGAGAGATTCATTATCTAGGAACAGAATTCTTTAAGGTTTTTCCTGTTTGCTTTGAGATCTTTGGCTAGTCCGCAAAAAAAAAAAAAAAAATCCGTGATGTCACCCAAAGCAAAATAAGCAAAATATCATTGTTAGACACTTAAAACTTGTTGTAGTCATTACATTTTATACCAACGTGGATAAATATAAAATGTACATATCTTTCTATTTCAGATTTCTTTTTCTCACTATTACAAAATAAAAGGCTCAAACTTGCTGATTCATTTTAAATTCACAAGTGGAGGAGCGATTTTCTTTCTTTTAAAGCAATGTTCCCTGCATCCATCTCACACATAAGCATCTCTCTTCCATTTATTTTAAATATTGGTAAACATTTTCTTTTTCTTCAACCCTTGGACACAAATCTTTTCTTTCGTTTGCATTATTCGAAGAATGAGTTTTTTTTTAAAGAATGTTCAGAACCTAAAATGATTCTAATTTAAAGGGGGCAGGGAAGAAGAAAAAAAAAGTTCTTTTTTTCTTCTAAAACCCTTAACAACCAAGCAGCAATACGGTTGCTAGGGAAATGAATATTCTGTTCTATTTCACAGCCAACTTCAAGTTCGATATCACACCAAAAAGTTTTTTTCTGGTCAGTAAATTTGAAGTGTCAAGTTTTGTTTTGTTTTCTGCTCACAGCAAGTAGAGTGGTTTCTTTTTTTTTTTGTGGGGGTGGGGACGATACGGCTCCATTGGGCCAAGTTTTGTTAAGAACATTTTTGCCTCTTGGGTTTGTTGTTCCGCCTCGTAAGAACCCAAAGAGATTCTCATTAGAATTGAAACCGGAACCACAACGCTTAGACAATTGGACATGTTCTCGACGTCTTTTTTCTTTATTTTCTCTCACCAATGTTTTGTCACTAGTTCACAAAAATGAACCAGTTTCAGATAGAATTTTTTTTAAAAATTAAAAAAAAAGAAAAAAAAAAAAATTTTTTTTTAAAAATGTTTGCACAGTTGTCATCAAGGCAGATTTCTGAAAAGGCACAGCTTTTGAGAAATTCTTTTTTTTTTTAATTTTCTTTTTTTCTTTTCCCAGAAAGATATCTGCCTGTAGTCAGATCATTTTTGGCCAGAAGTCCTGGATCAAATTATTTTTTTAACAGGCACAAATCAGATTCAATTTAAACAATTTAGCTCTATTGTCACATTACCAGTGACAACATAAATCCTAATACTATCCCTTCAGAGGCCAACAAGTTTTACACTGCTTGGCTTGGTAGAATAAATCCGAGTACAAAGCAATACTGTCCATTCATCAAATACTTTTTTTTTCCCTTTATTTCCTTTACTTGGTTCAGTCACCTCTTATTGCACAGAGAACAAATTAGAAAAATATTTGTTTTTTTCTTTCTTCAGCAAGGTTGTTTTTTCTTTTTAAATCCTGAAAATATTGACTGCCAATTTCACATGGGGGAGGTGTTGTTAAGATAGAACCACAGTGCCAAGAACATGTCCTTTAGAATATAGAACATCATTCGATGGGTGGAAACCAGGTGTACAGCAGTTATTTTTTTGATATGGTAATGCATCATTTCATACCAACTCGCCCAGCCAGTTAGCATTTTTTTATAATTTCTTTCTTAGTAACGGGCAATCCTCGATCGAACTTTGCTATCACGATGTTCATGGTATTCCCTAGAGTCAACCAACTCCCTTAAATCCTTCTCGTGCCCGTCCCTCTCCGGGTCAGCAACGCTGTTATCACGTACAGTTGTCTTCTCTTTGCTTCCACGGTGTTTGTGCGATTTCTTCTTCTTGCTCTTTTTCGTCTTGTGTTTTTTGTGCTTTTTGTGTTTCTTTTTCTTGCCGGAATCTTTGGATTTCTTGTGTTTTTTAGTAGTCTCTTCCGTCGACGACATGTCCGTTGCACCCGACCTGTGCGGCGAGGTCGGAGCATGATCAGCGTGTTCCACATCCGAAGTGTTAGCATCACTCCCAGATTCAGATTCCTCGTAGTCCGGCACAAACTTAGCCTCATCTACCATTGATTCTTTACGCTCAAACCTTTCATTACCTCGAGCCTCTTTGGGGTTAATATCTACTTGTTTTGATTTTGAACTTTCCTGCACTTTATGGCTACTGCTGCTGCTTCCGCCACCATCTTTCATCACACTAGATTCTCTGTTTGAGTGCTCACGTGAAGAATCCCTGTGTCCTCCTCGTTTTTCACTTGTCTCATGCCTAGATTGTTTTTCACTACTGCCCTCATTGCGTTCACCACCAGGGATCGTAATTTGTACAGAGCTGAGTTTTCGATTGTCTTTCTCATCGACATAAACTTTGCGGGATGAGAGACTTGATTTAGGTGAAGTGGGTATCGAGGTGGACAACATGGATGGCTTGCGACGCTTCTCTGTAATTGCCTTCTCAGCACTTTCTATCACAGATCTAAAACAGAAAAGAAAAACATTTAAATTTTCATTCCAAAATTATTCATAAAACTTACTAATTACTGGTATATTCAAGTTAACAGATTTGATTAATCAAAAATTGCCCTTGTATATTTATGCATAATGGGGACAAATGGATTGTTTTGTTACATTATAGTGGGAGAGTAATAATAATACAAAAATAAAAATCCAGTTGGTAGGTGGATAGACATGCCATAAAATCTAACAAACCAACCATCCACATTGGTTGGCAGCCTTCTGTCTACAAGAGACAATGGAGTAGTGTCATGGTTTTTGTTTTGTTTAATAGTGCCAAGTTTTTTTTGTTCGTTTTGTTTTTTTAATTTTTTTAACTTGAACTACATAGCTTGGGCGGGTTCATGTGGAGGATGAGCTGTTGCCCATGCAGCAAATCAACCCTCTCCACACTGCCGCTGTGATCCAAAGGAAAGGTAAGGGACCAATGCAGTTTGGCAACGGTAGTGTCGCAGGAGTTAATGGGTAGCATTGGATTTCAGCATCACGCCACTTTAGGGACACCGGCTCCTGATTTGTTTTCGGGGTTTATTCCCCTAGCCTTTCCTGGAGAGGCAGTAGAGGTTTTGTGTTGGACTTCTTGAGTTAATGGGTTGCCAGCCAAGGGTAAGGCTAAAAAGCCTTACCCTTGGTCGGCAACCCATTAACTCAAAATAATAGTCCAAATAAATATTTTTCAATGAAGTAACATCCACATTACACACAAGATATTTAGTGATGCTGACAGCTTTTTTTGATTTACTGCGTCCTGGGATGGGATGCACATATTTGCTTTGAATGAGTCCCCGGGAAAATTTATGGGGACCAACTAAAGTTTCTTAAATTAAAGGGTTTTTAATTATTATCTTGGGGGGGGGGGGGATCAACTAAATCTGCTAACCCCCTACCTTTTAACATATCCTGTGTAATTCATTTCTAAGAAACTATTGAAATGTATTTACAGTTAGCTTGAAATGGTGAAGGAAGAAAAAAGGAAAAACACTGGGATGCACAGATACAATTTTACTGCGTCCTTTTAGATTTTTATGCGTCAGGGATGCTGGATACGTACCTATCAGCATCTCTGCATAACACAGATGGGGTAAATTGATAGACACACCTGACAGTGTGGTGATGTCAAGTTTTGAGAACCAATCAAATTTAAGGATTTTTAGGTCAGGGGTTTTAAGACTAATGATAGGCATCTACCTATCTTGATCTATATATGAGGCTGAGTCAAAAAGTAATGCCATTTTCCTCTAATTCATGAAGTTTATTTTTTATAAGACTAAGGCCTACATTGAGACCCTAATGAAGCTCTGAGTAAGAATCCGATGAGTAAGGCCCAACTTGCCAATTGACTATGTCCTCCTTCTGCATGACAATGCTCGATTAGACACAGGCATCAGGACAAGGGAGAAAATCACCTTATTCAGGTGGACAACTTTACCGCATCCTCCATACTCCCCAGATTTAGCGCCTTCAGACTATCATCTCTTTGGACCCATGAAACATTATTCCAGTGACGAGGAAGTGAAATCTGCAGTGAAGAAGTGGCTCAAAGAACAGTCAACAAAATTTTATGAGGCAGGGATACATACTCTCATTTGAAAAGGGAACATTGCTATTGAGAGAAACGGTGAGTATGTGGAGAAGTAGGGATGTGATCCAGAGAGGACCAGCTTCATTTTGATGTATGATACGTGTTCCTGTGTAGGTAATTATACCTGTCCTAAACAAAATGGCATTACTTTTCGACTCCCCTCATATATATGGAAGTAAAATAGGGAAATGAATCTGACAATGTAGAAAATAGAAAAACAAAGATGAATTTATTTTTGATGGTGAAATGTTTCATATTAAACCCTTATCAGGACATTAAGATGGAAAGAGTGTTGCCTCAAAATTGATGGATTTTTTTTTTTTTTTTTTTTTTTTTAAATAATGGAACTTAATTTAATGTGTTATAGTAAAGGGTTTACCTATCCTTTTTATTTTCCATGAATATACCATATAATGAATTTACTGAATTTACATGAGAGTTCCATGGAAAGATAGAATAGAGGAGGCAAATTGCAGGAAGACAGCCAAGTACCAAGAGATCGTGCAGAATAAAGGGCTGGAAGGCCCGAAATGAGCCTTTCGAGGTTAGATACCGTGGATTTACTGGCAGGTTACTTCTAAATGTGTTTTAAGATCCTTGGCATTAGGGGTCGGCAGTGTAGGAAAGCCATAACTGAAATTACAAGGGTTGCCAAGAGAGCATTGAGATGGCTCTGGATCTGCAAGAGCGATGCTTGGACAAGTGCCCCTAGGTGTCGCAAACTGGGAATTGATCATCCCAGTTGGAGTCTCCCTGCCGAGGGCGTGTAGTGATTAATGACCCAAAACACCCATTGACCTCAGGTTCATCACTGATGATTGTGGCATAGTATTCACCCAAAGGTGTGTTTATGAATTAAAAGATACTTATTCAATTCAGGTGATGGCTTTAATTCAAGAACTTTTTCTCTTTTCACGGGGAAAAGAGAGGGTCTAACAGTTGGAAGCCACATTGCTGCAAAATTTAACTAGTAATATTAATTTTCAAATTTTAAGTCCTAAAATAATTCCCATTTAATTAAATATTAATTAGGTTTATAAGTATTACTAGTAGCATATTCTTTTAACTTACATGAAACACTTAGTATTTTCTTCTCATCTTAAATCTTTTTCGCTTTTAGTTCAACCAGCTAAAAATTATTTACAACACCTATTCTTCAATCCAAGCAAGTTGTATTAAAAATAATTTGATAGTCAAACTTTAATACCAATGTTTATTTAATGGAATGTTTATCTAAAATGTTGACAAATAAATGGTATTAAGAACAGGCAAATAAGATTTGGGTCAAATGGAGTTTAATTTTGGTTTTAAATAAATTGTAGTCATTGGCAATTGAAAAAGCAATAGAATTTATATTTCCAGAATTTGTTTTAAAAGTTTTAAAACTCACTAGGAAATCAAATTTTATTGATTATTAGTTAAGGAAGAAAAATTCTATTTCTTTATAACACATGTTATTAATTAAAGTTGTTTTTATTGGCTAATATTGCAATATTTCAGTCTGTATAAAATCAGAGCTGATTTGTTTATAAAACAGATTGGCAGATTGAAATATTGCAATATTAGCCATTAAAACAATGGTTTTTTTTCCCAAATTTCTGATCGGATTTACTTCCTTATTCTAATTGACAACAAATTTTTAGGAAATAAAACATTTTTTTTTTAATCTTCTACAAAAGATGATAAAGATATTCATAGCTGATGTTCTAAGCTAAACAAAAAAAAAAAAAAAAAAAAAACAAAAAAGCCCTAAAATTCTTCTAATGTGAATAATAAATGAAAGGAGAAATTCATTAGTTATTTTATCTTTAGTGAAAATGAGCAGACAACAAAATAAGCAAAGAAGCAAATTATAAAAAACTTAAAAAGCAAAATAAAAAATAAAATAAAAAAGTCAAAATTATTAATGAATACTTTATTAAAAAAAATATAGTGTCAAGTTTTTGTTTGTTGATATACTAGGATAAGTTTTGCAATTGTTTAGTAACGCGAGGTTGTCAAGGTGACAAACCACATTGGACTGTGGAATGCCAAACTCACCAGATAACTGTGTGATCAATACATACTGTTCATACATACAACAAATATCAGTCAGTGCACCAACTATTAGCCACAGCAACGGTACCTACCATGGTTTGAACTGCTTCAGCCTGGTGATATATGTGCCACAGACTAGCACGTACCAAAATATTGCAAAACTTTTGGACTGACCCTAGTAATTATAATAAAATGCCAGGAATATTTATACAGGGAAGGAGTGAGATCTTTCAAGATAATCTAATCAAAGTATATAAAAAGATTAACACATAGAATCCACCCCTCCCATACCCTAGGCTCCTGGGCAAAAAGATATTTGATTGATTTTGAGGGTATGCCAACCCGTTCCGGGTTATTTTTGTGAAAAACAAAAATAACTAAAATATGTAATGTTAAGGCTTTTAAATCAAATTCGATTTCATGGGCAATAGAGATTTAGAGATAGGTATTCCTTGGCCAAATATATTTCTAGGTAGTACCACAAAAAAACCATTCACCCAAGTATTAAGCGTTAACACTTACCTTGGAAGAGGCTTTCGTTCAGCTGGTTTCTTTTTAGGCTTCATTGGTTCTACACTTATCTCGTAGTCGTCCCTTTCCCATTTAGACAGTTCAGGAGTAGGCAGCAGCATATCATTCTCCGCACGCGGAATCTTTTCAAAGAGTTTATGTTGATCACTTTCAGTTTCTTCGTCCATCTTCTCGTGGACACGATTCTTTTTAGCAGTGCTACATTTGCCGGGATCGTCCAACAACGGAATACTGGCTTTCTGGGAAGAAGACTCTCCTGACTGGTGGTGGTTTTTACGTTTCAGTTTAGTCGCTACAGCTCTTGGGACTGTTTTCACATCAGCAGCGTGGCTAACAACCTTGGGATCAGAGACGTGGCCCGGTCGGTTTACTTTATTGCTTAATACGTCTACGCTAGTGCTAGTCGTATCCAAAGCTCGTTTCAGTATGTTGGGAAGATTCTCGGAAACCGGTTCCTTACTGCTCTGAGATGACTCTTTCACATTGTTCTCCTCTTTTGGCACTGGAATATCAGTTGGAAGGTTCCGAGTAATTTTTTCAACACTTTTGTGTTTCTTAGAGTCGGATTTTTTCTTTGAGTCCTTTGCCGGTTTTTCATTTAACTTTGCAGATTTTTTGGGTAGCGAACTCGACTCTCGGGCCGGTTCTTTTACTTTGTCTTTAGTTGATCTGTCCATTTTGTCATCCCGTTTACGGTCCATTTTCTTCCGAAGATCGTCCTCGGATTTTACTTTGACTTTTTTATCCTTGATTTTTGGTGGCAGCTGTTCAGTCAGTTTTGGTGGTTTAACATCTGGTTTTTCTCTTTGTCTATCTCTGCGAGGAGGAGGAGAATTTCTTGGCATTGGACCCTTGCGGCTTCTGTTGGAGGAGGGGGAGTTAGCAGTGGTCACATTTACAGAAGCATTTGTCGGTGGCATTGGACGTCCCCTTGGGTCATAGTAAGATCTATCGTACTGGGGTGCAGCAGTCGTCGTGGCAACCGGAACAGCTGTAGGAGCAGGATAAGTACCAACAGCACCGTGTGGGTTATTATACCGGGCAAAATATTCTCTATAATAATCTTCATATGCATGATCGTACCTAGAAAAGAAAAAAATTATCAAAATATTAAAACCAAATTCATGCTTTTATATATATATACATTAGAGTAATGAAAATATCATGTAATGAACTAATTTTTTTGTGTGTGAGTGTATATAAATAAAAAGGTAATCTGAACGTCAGCTATATAAAAGGAGAGTAACCTCCCCTTGAGGAAGCCGTATGTTTTGGTCGGCCATTTTCATTTCACCATAAATCTACACTGAAAATACAAATTTGTTCAAATCAATACAACTGCTGGTTTTAACACAAAAATATCATAAAATGTGTTCTTAATTGTGCTTGCGCATTATTTGAAATGAATTTGTTATTAAGAACACATTTTATATTTTCGTAATAAATCTTGCAGTTGTATTGATTCGAACAAATTCGTATTTTCAGTGTAGATTTACAGGGAACCCTCTAAGTGAAACAAACATGGGGAGGATACTCATTTATGTAACTAATGTTCAGATTACCAATATTTCCACATCCAACGAAATAAAGAGGTATGATTTAAACTTTTAAAATACTGGTATCTAAACTAAAAAAGATAAATGGGAATCAATGTCTTACCTGTAAAACTCGTCAGGCCTTTGTGGAGAAAAGTGAGAATATCTTGCAAAAGGTCTGTCTGGTGGTGAGAAACGTTTTGCTGGGTTTGATCGCATACCACGGTTATAACCTGGGGACCAATCTTTTCGATAATACGAATCTCTGGATGACATTTGAGCGAGAGGAGAACGAGTGCGACCTCGGCTTCGAGAAGGTGGGGTTCGACTCCTCCGACGCATAGGGGATCGAGAGCGGTAAGGTGGTGTCCTGGATCGGGAGCGGCTTCTACTTAGAGAACGAGACCGAGACCGAGAATATTTACGCAGGCTGTAAGAACGAGACCGAGATCTTGACCTCGAACGAGATCGGGACCGGTATCGTCGTCTTCTGGAGGGAGTAGTACGTGAACTCGACCGGGATCTGGATGACCCCCTCGATCGTGAAGTTGACCTGTATCTGCTGCGGGAGCGAGAACGTGATGAAGACCTTGACCGATACGGAGATCTGGACATCGAACGTGAATATGAACGTGAATTCGATCGACTTCTTGACCTGAAAATTGCAACAGAGAAAATTTTAATTATCAATTTTGGACCGAGAAGAAACAAACACAAGAAAATGGGCCAAGCATTAGAATTATTCATTTTCAGTAGGACCAAATAATGCATTTTCGTAGGCATGAATTTGAGTCTTGCCAAAAGTTTATCCTTTACTAATTCTGATCAATGGCCGTCATTGAATCAGTCAGTTGCAGAGAAAAATCAAAGAAAATATTTATCAAAATTTATGATTGACAATACTTCCCCCTTAAAAGACTTAGTTCTTTAAATGTGAAAAAGATTCCAAAATTGGAATGTCCAATTTTAACATGTTAAGATCAGATTTTAGTAGAAAGTTTTTAGTAAATAAAAGGCAATGTTTCACCTTTTAAGAAAAATGGGTGGACAGAAGAGTGGGCAACATTTTTGCAATTCATATCCAAACTTTTCATACTTTTTGGGGAAAAAATAAATAAATAAAAAATAAAAAAAACTACAAAAACAGGTTATAAGTGGGAAATATTGGGTTGAACAAAGTTTTTTTTTTTTTAAATGCTATATATTTCTTACAGTAGAAGTCAATCTAAGGGATTTAAAGAAAGAAAAAAAAAAAAAAAAAAAAAAAGAAAAAAAAAAGGGATTTGTGAAAATGTAGGAGAGAAAAAATCAAAATATCCAAAGTTAGCATTAAAATCATTAGCAGCAACTTTTGTTATATTGGCAGTTTTAAACAGTTAATCCACACTAAGAACTACTGGACAATGTCTTGGGTGTAAGTTAAATTGAATACAATTTTCATAAAATCAAGGAGAACCAAAATGTGCTACCACTAACTACAAATAACAGTCTTATAATTATAATCAATACTATAATATGGTGGGATCAGAAAAGAGTACACTACTCTTGAGCTTCTGGAGAATGGGAAGAGGGGAACAAAAAATCTTTTTTTTTTTTAAAAAGCCAGCAATGAAAAATATCCAGAATTGGATGGGGTGGGGACAGACTTCATTTGTCTGGGGGTGTTGGGCAACTCTATATTCACATGATATTGCACATACAAACTATTTATTCCAGCCTTTACAGTAAAAGGCCTTTTAAAAAGGGAAGGTGAAACTTTAAAAAGAAAAAACTCTAAAAAGTGGAGAGAATGGAATTATGAAATGGACAAAAAATTATTCCAATAAAACTTTATTTTTTATTTCTTAATCTGAAAAAACTTTTAAAGAAACCCAATACAAAGAGTTTATTTGATAGTCAAACTTTAATCCCAATGTTTATTCAATTGAAAGTTTATCTAAAATGTTGACAAATAAATGGTATTAAGAAAAGGCAAATAAGATTTGGATCAAATGGAGTTTAATTTTGGTTTTAAATAATCTGTAGTCATTGGCAATTGAAAAAGCAATAGAATTTATAGTTCCAGAATTTGTTTTAAAACTCACCATGAAATCAAATAAATTTTATTGATTTTTGGTTATAGAAGAAAAATTTATTTATAACAAATGTTTAAACACACGTTATTAATGTTTTTATTGGCTAATATTTCAATCTGTATAAGATCAGAGCTGATCTGTTTATAAAACATTGATAAATGTTGAGGAAATTAAACAATTTTTAATCTTCTACAAAAGATGATAGAGAAATTCAGTTTATATTCTAAGCTAAATAAGAAAAAGAGAGGAAAAAAAACAAAACAAATTCTAATGTGAATAAATAACAAATGAAAGGAGATATTCATTCATTAGTTATTTCCCCTTTTGTGAAAATGAGCAGACAACAAAATAAGCAAAGAAGCAAATTATAAAAACTTTAGTTTCAAAATGGGGAGAAAAAAAAAAGAGAAAAGAAAGAGAAAAGAAAGCAGAGAAAAGAAAGAAAAAGCCATAAACATTCCAAAATAGCTACAAGATAAATACACAACATTTAAAATAAACTTTTAACTCAAATTTTCCCAAAAACCCAAATCTAGAATTAACAGATTACAAAGATGGAGAGAGAAAAAAAAATGGTCAGATTCAACAGCATTTTAAATTTATTTTGAGAAAAAAAAAATCTGTGAAATGCCTAAAAATTTAATCTTAATCCAATTTGCAAGGGGGGTTTCTTGAATAATCATCTAGAGATAGACAACAAAAAGAAAAGAAAAATAAGATATCCAAAAGAATAAGAATTTTTATTTTTATTTAAATTTCACTCCTCAAAATTAATTCTTTGTAGAATGAAGTTAGTCTTATAGCAAATCATATTCCCACATCAAATGTCAACAAATTAAATCTATCTTAGCAAAATCAAAAAGTTATTTCATTTACTTTAACGATAGTCTATCTATAGAATGTAGACAATTATAATTTATGTCTCAACTATCTTATGAATTATCTAAAAAAAAAAAAAAAAAAAAAACCAAAAAATACGGAAACCTTAAAACCAGACAACAAATGCAAAGATATTAAAGATGAGCCTCCCCGCCCTCCATTTCTAAATATCTCCACAAAAGCCTAACAAAATAAAAAAAAACCAACTTATGCTTAGTTAAAAAAAAATCCAAACTTATTTTTTGCTAATTTACACGTGGCAATCAATTTTAGCGTTGTGCAGTGCAATTCTAAACATGCAACATGCAACAAGGATGCAATTTAAAAAGGTTTGTAGCAAACAAACAACATCAATAGTCCACAGAACTAGACTAACACTCCCACCCGACTATGGGACTAGTTGCTCTACACACCAAAATGGTTAAAAAAAAAAAAAAAAAAAAAAAAAAAAGGAAGATGAGATGGGAATTTGCATCACCTTTATAAGCAATTACAAAAACTCTTTATGGCAAGATACAAAAATCCAAGTTCAAACTTTAATCTCATGCAAAATAAATATAATTCAAGGTTCTTGTTAAAACATGCTGAAACAATACAGCCTAGCAACTAAAAAGACAAGACTATGCTGCTATAAAAAAAATGAAACCAGAAAACAAATCAACAGAAAACTATTTAGTATATACTACCATAAGACAAGCAGATCACAGGATTCAAGGAAATAATTTTAAGGGTAGTTTGAAAAATTCTATGCAAAAAACAAAATGAACAAAAAAGGAAAAACTGGGACTTAAAAAAAAAAAAAAAAAACACTGTTAGTTCTGTGAACAGATGAGAAATTTATATATATATTTCCTTTTTTTCTGATTTGATTCTTAAAAGTAATTTTTTTTTTTTTTTTTTAAATCCAAAATATAATTTAAAACAAGACAAGTACAAAGACAACACCAACACAGACCTTGAGGGGGACAAGCTGTATGTTTGTTCCACTTGTCTCCGCTTCTGATCTCGACGGAACTCCATTAGTTCACGAGCAAAGTCATCAAACGGATCAGATTTCTTCCTGCAAATCAGGAATGACAATATACTGGATTGACCACCTACCTGTGCCATTTAAACACCACCTCAATATTTGACAATGATCTTTGTCCTTTATTGACACCCATTTACTTCCATCCCACATAAAAACACATTCACTATTTTGCCTTCTTTTTTTATATGTATGTATTGTCATCACTTTTAAAAGTGAAAGAAATAAGGATTTTTTTTTTAAAAAAAAACAAAAAAGTAGTTTTGTTAAAGTATTTGGCACAAAAATATGTAAGCACAAATAGAAATGGCCTACAAGTAATAAATTGCAATTTAGTTGAGACAAAAAATACCAATAAAAAAGAAAGAAAAACTACCAAAACATTTGGAAGTAGATCTTAGTTTTAAATGAAAGAATCAAAAATATCCATAATGATTTACTAGACAAAAAACAAAAAAATAAAATAAAATGAATAACTACACTTAAAGCCCAACAGTTGTCACAAAGAAAAGATATTAAATGAGTTAGATAATATTAAATTCCTAAATTATGAAGTGGAAATATACAAATGTGGGTATATGTATATATAATTAAATTACAACGACCAGAAAATCCAGCAAACTACGTGTGCAACATACGGAAACACTGGGCAGTTGTTTCAACCCGTTAAGTCTCATCAGCAGTGTATACCGTGATCACGGTTATCTGGTTGTGGTAATTATTCACAAACACACTTAGTAAAGATTTTAGACAAAAAGGCTTTAAAAGTCATGTTCTTTAGCATGTCATTAAAACTATCTACACACTCTCAAGTTATTATCACAAACCTTACAGGGAAAGAAAAAAAAAACCCTGACAAGTCCAAGTTACATATTGTCAGTTCACACAAATCAGTAAAGCCAATTATTTTAATTGCAAATAAATGAAATAAATAAAAAGCAACTAATTTTTTTTAAAAATTAAAAAAGTGCTAAAATTCCCTAAATTTTTTTTTTTTTGGGGGGGGGGGGGGGCAATTAAAAATATTCAAAACACAAAAGAAAACAATCTTTTTAAATAATAATTACCCGCTATATATATATATATATATATATATATATATATATATGTGTGTGTGTATATGAAACCTGAAACTTATTTTTATTATATACTTGCATATCAAGCAAATGTCAGAGCCCTAAATTAAGACCTTTTGCAGGCAGAAACTAAGTTTACCAGTTGGTCTAGGCCTAGCTGTGACCAACTATCAGTGATGCTGATAATTTAGGGCATCCTGGGTCTCAGAAAGCCTGCATATGCGAGTATATATGATAAATAAGGTTTACTAGAAAATTTTATGGAAAAGAAAAAAGAAAACTAATCACTAGCTTTTGCCTCCAAACACAGATTAACCTGAACACTATACTTAGGGAGAATAATTAATTATACATTAGAATGAAAGTTATGGCAAACATGCAAACAAAAGCAAAACAACAAAATCTTAATTTAAAATCAGGAAAAGAAAAAAAAAAAAGAAAAAGAAAAAGAGAAAAAAGAGGGGGTGGGGGGCGAGGGTAAAACAAAAAAACACAAAAACATCTTAAAGAATAATAAACAAAGACACAAGTACATGCTATTAAACTTATTTAAATAATAAATTCAAGTCCGTATTGATCAAGAAATTTATACATCTCATAAAAATAGCCAATATAGCACCCCCTCCCAAGTTTATGTAGAATTGCACACTAATAAGGGGAAAAAAAATGGCTTCAATATATCAGTTTAATACCAGTTAAATGAGGATTATCCTAGATAAAACCGTTCAACTGTGGGCTTGTAAGTGATTCTAAAACAAATGAAATACAAATGTATATAATAAAAAAATAAGGTAATTAGGAGTCAAAAATTCTATCACTTAAACAAAGGAATTAAACACACACACAAACATACATTGTTGCAGGGCGAGTAGAATTTTCTGAATGGAAAGAGGATACTATAAAATCCAACTGCTACTGCTGCACATAGATCATTTATTGGGGGGTATGGGGTGGGTGGGTAGAACCCATCCTGCAACTAAAATCTTCTCGTGCAAAAGATACACAACTAACATGTACATGCACACACATACAAGTCAAAAAGGCCGTTTTGCCTAATATCTATTAAAAATATTTCATACATTTATTTATAAGCAGATACAACCAACAGAAATTTAGACTGGTCATTAACATTGATAATTCAATAAAAATGGGTTTAAATTTATTGAGGAAAATTTCTTAAAACCATTTCCTAATTTTCATTTACAGTAGTATTTAGGGGGGGGGGAGCCTTTTTATGAATTTTAATTTTACATCAATGACAGACACACAGGAAGTGATTATCTTCCTTGATTGTCAAAATCCTTAAGTTTTAGAGAAATGTCATTAATGAGGACTAATCCCAAGACACATGCATATATATTATAATTACTGTATTCTATTCATGTTCCTGACACCAATACATGTATTCTGTGTACTTGACATGAGACTTAGATGAGTTGTGATGCACCTGAGCACTGGACACAAATTATCAAATCAAGGGAAAACAATTTCACTACAACTAAGGGGATTTTGACAACAACCGAATGGAAATAATCACTTCCTAGGTGTGTCTAAGCCATTAAAGTTTCATTCAATTTTGTGGCAATAATAAGTGTTCAATTTTTTAAAAATCCAATACTGTAGCAGCTATGAAAAAAAAAAAAGATTTATTTTAAAAGTCACGAGAAAGCTATAAATACTTTCATTTGTAATCAATGCTAAGATTAGAAGTTAGAAGATCTGGAAAAGGTTTTTTAAGAGCTAAAAATGTTGGCTATTTCGGAATTTTTGAGATGAGGCTTGATAAATCAGTATTCTTTGGATTATTCAGACTATTGTCCTCATCTTCATTGTTATCTGTACGTTTCGGCACTCTTCAGGTATTTGTTGGACTCTGGAACCTTTCTTTAGAAGGCCGGAGGGCCCATCAGCCAAAACATTGTACAGATAACAATGTAGAGGAGGACAAAGAATACTAATAATCCAAAGAATACTAAAAATGTTTGCTTTGAAAGAATCTAATGCGTTCAATACATTCTCACTGATTTCTCTGAATTTCTGAGATGAGGCTTGATAATTAGTATTATTCGGACTGTTGTCCTCATCTTTGTTACAGATAAAGGTTTGGTTGGTTGGGTTATTTTATGCCGATTACTTCTATTGGTAATTTGGTATTCAAATATGTTTAATGCCGACAAAGTTTTGAATTAATTTCATTTTTAATGAATAATACAATTTTGTTTATCAACTCATGTTTTTCTATTTAACCCATAGATGGGACCCTAACAGGTACTACCACTCTGGGTCAGAGTGGACCAGGGAGCAATGGTGATGAAGGGTAGCTCCATATTCTCCAAATCTGGAACCTCACTATCAGATAGAGTTTAACGTCATTCCCAGGACATGTAGACCCGCAGCCACCGCCTTCTAGCACCCATATGATAAAAAGGGGTTGGGGCTTGCCTTAAGGGCAATAGGGTTGGGAAAATCATAGGTGCTAGGGCTTGACGTTACCAGCCGATTGATCGGAGGGGGCCTCTCCCACTGCCCGTCTAGCCCAAGACGGCCAAAGTGGATTATTGACAGATGACAAAGACGAAGACAATAGTCCGAATAATTCAAATAATACTAATCCTCAGTTATTCTACATTTATGGACTAGAAAAAAAGAAAATTTTTTTTTTAATATTCTTACAAATTATGTCAAAGTTGGTTTAACATTGGCATTAAAAGTAATTTTATCTGTAAGTGTTAGTTTCAAATGTTTCAGACAAATGCAGTTAATTACAAACAAACATGCAACACCATGAAACAATATAGAGACATAAACGGCTACAAAAAATAGAGAATTGCACTTTGCAAAAAAAAAAAAAATAAATAAATAAACAAAACAAAACCTGCACGTTCCGCAACCACAGCAAACATTCAAATATTTTTTTTTTTTATAAGGAATAAAACTACAAAGATTGACAATTTTTTTAATGAAACTTCTGCAAGAAAATTTCAAATACTGAACAAGAAAGGGTGCATTAAATACAATTTGAAGGAGATAAATTAAAAAAATTAAAAAATAAACGAATCCAGAAAGTTCAGGGTAGAAATATTTGGGGAGTTTTGTTTGAATTAAATTACAGAATAAATTTAAAATTACTGCTTAAATTCAAGGAAATAAATGGTAATCTGAACATTAGCTACATAAATAAGAGTGACCTCCCCTTGAGGAAGTCATATTTTGGTCGGCCATTTTCATTTCACCATAAATCATTATTACGGTGAAATGAAAATGGCCGACTAAAATATGGCTTCTTCAAAGTGAAATAAACAAGGGGAGGTTACTCATTTATGTAGCTAATATTCAGATTACCATAAAAACTATGAATGTAACATTCATTTCATAAGGTCCAGACATTTAATCAGAGAGGCTGTGTCCTGCATCCCCGACACACAAAAATCTAAAAAAAGATGCAGTAAAATTATATCCATGCATCCCAGTGCTTTTCTTTCCCCATTAGGGTAGGTGGATTTTTCACTTTTTAAAATATCAACTTGTCTATGCAAAAGCTGTGTTAGTATACTAAATATTTTAGCCATTTCAAAAGCTAACTGTAAATACATTTCATTAGTTTCTTAGAAAGGAATTACACAGTATATGTTACAAGGTAGGAGTTAGAAGGCTTTAGTTGGGACCGATAAATTTTCCCAGGGACTCATTCAAAGTAAATATGTGCATCCCAGGACACACTAAATCAAAAAGCTATCAGCATCACTGTTTAATACACCAAAATTATTATTCTTTTTCAAGACTCCCTTTCTAATAATAAATAAACATTTCTAAAAAGTTTAAACTGAATTCTAACTGGAAATTGTTTTAAAAGTAAAATTCATATTTAAGTCATAGAGTTTTAATCTACTAAAACGTTTGATCTACTAAAGGTTCTTATATGTATAATAATTGGGAAAGGTATGAATCCTATTCTTCCTCCAGCTATGGGTAAATAGTAGGGCAGACTGGGCTCTTTAACTTTGGTTAGGCAATCAGTCTAGAAGGAAAACCAAATTCAAACCTGTTGAACTCTGCTTAAGAAATTGACCTTGTGTCACATCCTGCTCATGCGATATATAAATTTAATGAATTGAAACTAACTAAAATCATTAATATATTGACCAAGATTCATTTTAGATAAATTCACCATTTTCATGGCAGAGGGGGTCATTTAGGGGGCTTTCAATCAGTAAGACTTTTATGCCCCTTGGACCCGCCCCACCCCAGAATGAAGGGAAGTGGAGGTTGAATTTATATTGTATTTGCTATAGGAACACTTTTCATCCATCCCTCAAAGTAGATCTTTTAAATATTCAGACTTAAGATGGGTTAGCATTAAGATTAAAAATATTTTAAAGAAATTTTTGGGTATCTTTTTAAATAATCATCTTTAATCCTTAGCATGGATTTTATTTACTCTCAAAAATATTCAATATTAGTGGACAGACACCATGTCTTCGTGCCATGTGTAATCGTTGGTGGACAGAGAGAAAGAGATTTTATCGGGCTGCTGTTTAAATACAGCAGCCACCTATGGGAGAAAACTTGGCAGCAAGGGAAGATAACCCTTAACTCATGTCCATCACAACAGGGGTGGACAATCGCTACATTGGCAAAATAGGTTTTTAATTGAGGGGGGAATTATTTTCAGAACATTTCAAACTATTCACTTAAAAAAAAAAAAAAAAATTTAAATTTTACAAATCCAGTTTTGTAAGATGTGGAAAGTAAGGGTTCACTTTCAATTGTAAATTGAACCAGCCCAATAAATCTTTAAATATGGTATTATTTTACTATTACATCAGTCACATCCTTGTTATTTGATATTCTTTAGGTAAATAAATATTTAAAGTCATTTTCTCCAAGACACTAATTGTAGCAAATGAGTTTTTTTTTAGAGATCACCACCCCCTCTCCAATCTTATGCAGAGTTCTTTCCCTTTGCTATCTTCCACTAGATTTGATTTTACAGCATATCAACCTCAGTGGGTCATTTAATGCCGACAAAGTTTTGAAATAAAATTCTTAATGGATACCCTTTTTTTTTTTTTTTTTAAATTTATTTTATAAACACATTTTTCTATTTAACCCATAGAGGAGACCCTAACAAGTACCGCCACACCCTCCCACTAGAAATCTGGGTTCGTACATGCGTGCGCTGTTGACTAGTACATAACTGGCCAATAACTGAACAAAGGGTGGATTTAGGGTTAGCATTTAGAATAAATCTGATCTTCATCAGTAGTAAATTACTTGTTTGCGGTTACCCCATCCAAGAATTTCCGGCTTCGACCAGGATCCTCCATACTGGCAGCTGGAGTGCAAGAGTGAGGGGGACTAAAAGAAAAGGTAATTTTCAACTGTATTGAAGAAAGGGAGACTGGAATAATAGTAAAAAATTTACAATTAATATTTTTCTAAACTAACAAATTTCTAGGAGGATACAAATAAGGAGAGTAGCCTCTACAACAAAGAGAGCCAGAAGAAAGGAGAGAAAACAGTAGCCCCAGCAAGCATCAGTGTGTGCAGACAGTGCACCAAAGAGTGTCACTCAGAGATAGGCCTGCTCAATCACTTGCACAGATGCATATAAATTTTTTTGGGGGGTTGGGGGGGAGATACTATGCCATTGTCCTTAGTAAACAGAAAGTGCCAATAACAAATAAGGTCTTAATATGAAAAACAAATTTAGTAAATTTTGGTTTTCCTGAAAAGAGGTTTACTGTGTGATACTATGATTGAGGGAGAACATGGTCAGAAATAAATAAATAAATAAATAAAAACAGGCATAGGTAAATGGGTGGGTGGTTGTCTTTTTTACAGACACAAAAGATTGGGCCGTAAAGTTTAAGAGAATTGTATGGCCACTGTGAAGTTAAGCCACTTAGTGATAATATCTTTAGGCATCTAGGTATTAAAAGCAAAAAGGCTACTTTTATGAGGAAATCTCTTTTGAAGAAATTAATGGTCAAAATATTGAAGACACAAAGTCTGATCTCAAGAGTAAGTGTTTTAATTTTAAGAGAAATCATAGAAAGTCAGAATTGAATTTAAGTGCCGAATATCTGGGTGGTCTGGCCGTAGAGGAGTGTGGGTTAGAATTTTACATAAATTCAGCTAAGCTCCAGCCCTTGAGACAGTTGGAACCAGGCTGTTGAGGTGATAGTGTCGCCAGTAGCAGTAGAGTTAGAAATAGCCAGGAATCCACAACAGTGAAGCCAGTAGTCAGCAACTTTTTTGCCAGCTGAGAGACTGCAAAAGTGTCAACTTCCTCTTCCATCAGCGTCCTGTTATCAAACTTTGTGTTTTGTTTTGTTTTTAATACTTGTGAACCTGTCTGACTCGTGCCCTTACGAATCGGCCAGCACATAATATCACAATGTTGGGGTCTAGACATTGTGCAAACGAAGGTGCAGGGAGTGCAGAACGGGTATTCTCACAACTGTATCTTGACACGTGCAACATGGGGTGATTCTACTGCAGCAGTGATATCTAGTATTTCTAAAATACTATGCTTCAATCATGTTTGATGAGACAAAATACAAAAATATTTAAAGCATTGCTTTTTTAAAGACAAAAAAATAATATCTATGACTAAAAATTTAAAAGTGCAGTAAAGGTTACCCAAAGAAAAGTAAATGGTAAATGAGCCAGAACTTTGCTAGTTAACCAAAACCTTTTTTGTTCCCCAATGATACCTGCATTGGAAAAATAAGTAACCCATATGGCACTTTTAACCTGGATAATGAAACTTTCCAAGTCGAGGCCAATAATAAATGTTTTTAAATTTGAAAAATGCAGCTTGATCAGCAAAATGTAAAATATATTTACTGATATACAACCCTTTCACTCCTCCTACTGGGACACCACCTTCCCAGTTGAAATTTTATTCTGTGAATTATTGCTTAACAATTTCAAATCTAACTTGGTAGTGAAAGGGTTATATAAAGAAAAAAAAAAAAAATCATGAGTGGATGTAGGGGTAGCATAGACATCAGAGGAAAGGGGGGGGGGGTGAGAAGACTGAATATATATTGCAGTTTGAATGTTCCATTCATCCACCCATCCTTCAATAATTATATTATATTTTATATATATATATATATAAAGAAAGGAAAAGAAAAAAAAAATCTTTTGATAACATAAAAACTTTTACAAGAAAAAAAAAAAAAAAAAAAAAAAAAAAAAGTCTAAAGTAACAACTTACTTGTCTTCTTCTATAAGTCGCCGTTTTTTCCCGATAAAATTCTTCCGGTGTTAATGGTCGCGGTCCTGTAGGAATTGTTCTGATTGGATATGGACGGGGTCCAGTATTGTATGGTGCCATAGGGGGGTGGCAAAAACCAGATGGGGGAGGCATCACGGGTCCAGATTGAACACCTGTTAAATAGTAATAAAATTATTTATAATCACATTATTCCAAGAAGAAAAAAAAGAAAAAGAAAAAGTTAAAACACCTCACATGAACGTGCACCGAGGACAAAAGCTTTCCTTCACCGTGTTGAACATTGCTTTTGATAAGTCCTCTAGATGGCACAGAGCTAATGAAAGTGTTTGTTTCTTACTTATCCAGCAGTGCCCAGCATGTCTTGCTAGTCTTACTTGGATGGTTTGTAAGATGGAACGTAAATGGCCATACAGTTGCTATTTTGCAGAGAGCCACTTCTAGAATTTGTTCAAAACAAGCATCCTTTTCATTAAAGTCTAAGTGGTGCAACCATACAGTAGTACTCTTACAGTTATAACTTAGAAGAATTCCCATTTTATCAGCAAACAGTCTATACTTTACCCGAGTAAATGTTGACATCGCTTTCAGTAGAAGAGATATTGCTACCGAGGTATAGGATCTAGTCTATAGCTTTACCCATGTGTATGTTAACATTGCTTTCAATGGAGGAGATATGGCTACCAAGGTAGGGGAACGGATTTACTAATTTCTAAAGCTTGCTATTTAATGAAGAGATGGCAACATGTTTATTAAAACACACAAGGTGTTTTATCAGTGCTGATTGCTCTAGGCTATGCAGAGATTTGGCTTTAGGTGTATTTGCAAGAAGTAGTAGATCAACTGCATAGTCTGCATCAGTAATAGTTTCTGCAACAGATTTAAACCATGCATCTAAAAATGAATATGTCACTATTATTTAATAAAAAGAAACTTAATATTGAACTTGCCAGGGAATTCCCATTAGGGTAGGTTGATTTTTCACTTTTTAAATATCAACTTGTCTATGTGAAAATTAGTGTTAGTATACTAATACCGATACCAAAAATTAGATCTTTACTTGCACCACTGTTTGAGGAAATAAAGATTGTCTACTAAAATGCACTAAAAATCCCTGATTTCGCAAAATTTAGCCTTTAGAAAAAAAAAAAAAAAAAAAGAGTACTTTTGTGCATTTTAGTAGAAGATCTTTGATTATATATATATTATATATGAAGAAAGAGAAATTGAATTAGGATTGTAATTGATAAGGAAAGTAAGAAATGCCATACCATTAGAATAAGAATATTTACCAGGATTTGGTATCCTATATCCTTGTTGCATGGTCCCAGGGGGCATTGAAGCTCTTGGTTGCATATAGGGTCCTGGTGGTTGGGCTTGGGAAGTAGGCATAGACTGAGATAAATGCTGCATTGCTGGATTCACTGGATGATGAGGATGAGATGGAGCATTGCGGCCAGGGGGAATACGTTCAATTCTATAGAGAGAAAGAAAAAGAAAATGATTAAATAAAAACAAAAACGGACAAAATTATGGGATCAGGTATTTATTAAGCACCTTAGCTAAGAGCACTTTAGAAAAGGGCAGCTTTTTTGCTTTTCACCACAAACTTCCAGTTGTTTGTAAACAAAAAGCAAACTATTTTTGACATTAGAATTTCACTGTAAGATTTTAAAAACGTTTGTTCATGTTTATTTACAAACCAAAGACATTAAAAGTTTTTGATTTTAATGAAAGAAATTAGTTATTTCATGTTAGAATATGTGAAAAATTAATTTGGTACTAACAATAAACTAGGTTATTTTTTTAAATCAAAACTTTAAACAAAATGACATTTTTTATATTAAAATAGTTTTTATTATTATATAATTAAAATAATCTTTTTATATGCATTCTTATTTAATTTAGTTAGTCTTTCTAATTAAATATATTTCATTACAATAAAACTTGAATGCTTATGGCTGGTAGAAGGCACATATTCTTGCTAGTAATAATAATTTTTAAATTTTAAAAAAATTCCTGAACTTTTCAGCTCCATAAAATAAAACAGTATCTTTTTCTCAATTAAGACATTTCACAATTATTTTTTTTTTACATCGACTTTCTGCTATAAAAAAAAAATAAAATAAAAAATAAATTCAGCGTACCTGTTTCTTGGAATGCCAACTGGCCTGGGTACTTCACGCACTAAAAGATGAAAGGAGAAATAAAAAAAAATTAATTCTTAATACATCAAAAGAAAAGCCTTAAATGTATATTGTAATTTATGGCTTATTTGGTAACAGTTAAGAATTGAAAAAAAGTTTCTATACAATCAGAATATTTTTCAGTAACTTAAATATGTATTTACCCAACCCCTCCACATGAACAGGATGTAACAAAAGGCCAATTTTTAAGTAGAGTTTAACAGTTTTGAATTTCAGAGTTTTCCTTCTCCTCGACCAGTTGCCATAAAGTTAAAGACCCTACTATTTACCCATAGCTGGAGGGAGAATAGTTGGATTCATACCTTTGCCATGGGTATTAGTGCTATATGAAATGTAAAAAGCCTCACCCAGGACTTAACTGGTAGTCGTGTCCATTTTTCTATGACAAGGATGTTATTTCAGTAAAATTAATCAAAATTCTTAAGGGACTTTTACAAACTGGCATGTACAGAATTTAAGATTCAAATACTATAAATATAAAAGAATATTTTTTGTTCTGAGTATGTGGGGGGAGGGGTGCACATTGGAGAGAAATAATTATAAAATAGCAGGATAAAAAGAATGCTTAAATGACTTACCTGGATGAAGAGGTCGAATATTTCGATTTCGAGAACCCAATACTGGCACGGCCATACCCTGAAAGAAAATTAACATTGTTAAAACACTAAAATCATATTCAAAACAAATTTTCAGCTAAAAAAAAAATAAATTTAAAAAAAAAAAAAAAAAAAAAAAAAAAGCTTAATTTATATACCAGGTGTAACCAAATATATACAAAGGTTTTAAGCCAATTTTCAATTATCTGAATTCTTATATGAAATATTTTCATTCATTTTTTTTTTTTTTAAATACTAATGTTGATTTCATGTTTTGTCAAAATTATTCTAATTTGAAAAGGGTCTGATATTTATTATTTTAAAAATTAGAGTATTTTTTTTTTTATATAAGTATTTACATAAACAACATTAGTGAAATAAGTTAGACTAGTCTTTAATATTTAATTTTTGTAAAAAACAAAATTAAATTGTAAATATTTTAATAATTAATATCCTTTTGCATATAATTTACATGTGTTTTCCCTCAAATTCTTAATTGTTTAGTTTGGGATTTTTCCCATCCATTCAAGCTGTTCAAGTTAACTTTTTTTTTTTGTAATCAAATCATAATGGAGATTATGTTTGTATAATCGAAACCACGTAACCAATGTCACAATTCTTTTAGTTAGCTATGTTATATTCTCAATGGTTATTAAATAAACATTAAACTTAATTAGCATCTTATTTATTAACAATGTTGCTATTAAGGTCTAAGATAAGATTTACCTCAAAACAGCCCATATTATTAATGTGTTTAAATTCCTGCAATGTGTGTTATATCATTAAGAAATAAATGCTTACAAAATATATGGTGTGAATAATTAGCATACCCGTTTTAACAAAAGTGTTTGATTTCTAATATTACTGTTTTATTCTCAAACATTAAAATCCTATGCATAATTTTATATTGAAATCAATTAGAATAAGGTAAAAATAAGTAATCTTTGTGTTCTTATTTAATTTCATTAGTCTAATTTATAATTCAATATATCTAATTATCACAAATAATTGTGCCAAGAGGGCATATATTTTTGCTAGTATATTAAAAATTAATTTAAATATGTCCAAATTTTCAATGGGATTTATGTCTGAAGACTGCAGATCAACATAATATTTCAACTTCAGTTAAAAAAAAACTGAAAAATCAAATGTCATTTTAGATGTGAAATCAATGTTTTTTTTTTTGTTTATTTTTCAGCAAAGTACCTGTTGATCAGATGTCCAGTAATGTTTTTGAATTTGGTCAGGTGGAAAGAATTTTAAATGTTATTCCTGATTATCAAATTACTGAAGCAATTGAAAAAGCATTTTCACTTCCAGGCATTTAGGATTCTTAAAATAAGCTTCAATAATAAATCTAAGTTTAAAAAAGCATTCAACAAAGTATGAATGTTGTAAAATGATAAAACAATTGATTTTTACCTTTTGAGGTTCATCCGTTCGATGTATTGGTGGCTTTTCATCTGCCAATGGTGTCGGTGGCCTTTCTCCAGGGGATAATCTAAAAAAAAAAAAAAAAAAAAATTAGAAATATACAAAATTTTTCAAATTCTAATTAAACCAAAAGTTATTAAAGTAAAGATTTGATTTTAAGATTAATTTGGAGGATTTCAGAAATGCCAAGAAAAAGAATTTTTAGTTATCAAATGAATTAGCAGAATCTTGAGTCAGTATATTTTAAACAATCCATATTCTAAACCATTCAATTTAATAGTCTATTTAGCTCTTTATATTAAATCTTAAAGTCCTATACCACCTCATTCCACCCAGCCGGAAGTCTCTTTCTTTTTCATAATCTACTCCAAACGATAACCTTTGTTTAAATGTAATATTAAACATATTTAGAAGTCTTTGATTTAAGGGAAATAACAGATAACTTTAGATGCAAAGGTCATTTTGAGCCATTTTTTTAATATATCCTTATAGGAGTGCTCTGGACTTAGAAAATTCTCAACAGGATGTTAAGAGTTAAGCAACTTTTAATTGATTTTAGTGAAAAAAATCCCAAAGTAAATAAGATTGTATACTTATTTGCTTGGTGGATTTAGTGGTAACTGCAATTTATTTATATTATATATATATATATATATATATATATATATATAAGTCAGACCACATGGGCGAGAGAGAGAGAGTGGAATATTCTATTACAACACAAGAAAAGCATTTTCAACAATCATGAAAAATTTAATCACAGATGACTTACCTGGTGTCAGAAGGTCCAGCTACAGGAATTTGATTGATGACGGGTATAGCAGGATTTGCGGGAGTTACTACAGGAACATTGTTTACAACACTTGGAGTTGCCTGCGGTTGCGGCTGCTGCGGTGGTGGTTGCTGTTGTTGCTGCTGCTGCGGTGGTGGTTGTGGTTGCTGCGGTTGCGGCTGTGGTGGTGGTTGCTGTTGTTGCTGCTGCTGCTGTGGTGCTGCTGGTTGTTGCTGTTGTTGTGGCTGTGCTGATTGCATAGGGATTTGTGGAGCATTTGATGGTTTTTGTTGCATCTGCAATTGATTCTGTTGCATCCTCTGCTGCTGCTGTTGTTGTTGTTGCATCTGGGTCATTTCACCCTTCATTTTGGTGTATCCGGTTTGATTAAGGTAATTGCTCACAGCTTGTCTCAACAAATTATTTTGGATTAATTTGTCTGGTGACACGTCAAGCTCATGGCATGATGGACATTCATGTTCCTCAGAATCCAATAGAGTGTTTCTCACACCTGCACACAAAAGAAAAAGAAAAACAATTTTATTCAAATTATTACATTGTTTTAAATAGAATTGTACATTTAGAATACAAGGTTTTGCAATATTTTGATAATGTGCAACACAATTCAGCAGTTCTGAATGCTTTTGCCAAGGAGGCTAATGTTGCATAGTCTAGACCAGGGTCACCAAACTACAGCCCGCAAAGGCATTTCATCAGGCCCGTCGACGGTACTTTAATTTGTAAAACATACAGAACAGGAGATGTTCCTATACCATTTAAATATAACATTAAGTTTACTAAACCTTCATGGACTTGACAACGGAATCAACCCATCAAACGAAATTGACTGAAACTTTTGTCACAATACACTCAGGAATTGTGTAAGTTTGTAAGTAATTTATAGTCAAAATCATGAATACATAGAAAAAAAATCATGATATCTATGAAATCAGTTAGATTTGCCTCAAAACAGCCCATATTAGTGCGTTTAAAATACTGCAATGTGTCTTATATATGGTGTGGTTAATTTACATACTGGTTAAAAAAAAGAAAAGCATTTAATAAATTACCACTTGACAATTGATCTCCAATAGTTTTCAATTAGAAACCAATTAAAATAAGAACGCATATAAAAAGATTTGTTTAATTTCATTAGTTTATATATTTATATTTCATCACATTAAAACTCGGTGATGCCGATAGCTTTTTGATTTAGTGTGTCCTGGAATGCACATATTTGCTTTAAATGAGTCCCCGGGAAAATTTATGGGTTCCAACTAAAGTTTCTTAATAGATTGTAGGGTTTTTATTTATGACCTGGGGAAACAACTAAAGCAGTCTAACCCCTACAACCTTGTAACCTATCCTGTGTAATTCATTTCTAAGAAACTATTGAAATGTATTTACATTTAGCTTGAGATGGTGATGGATTAAAAAAATTTTTTAAATAAAATTTTAAAAAATACTGGGTCGTGTACCTATCAGCATCTCTGAAAGTTTAAATGCTTATGCCTGGCAGAAGGTACATATAAAAAAAAACAAAAAAACTTACACTCATCACAGAAACTGTTTCCACAGCAAGGTATAACAACAGCATCTGTTAGCAGTTCACCACAAATTAAACAGAGCAGTTCATTTGGTGCAGGAGGAGCTGAAACTGTATTCACAGGATTTGGATCAGGAAGAAATGGGGGCCTTTCCTTTTTGCCTTGTTTATATGCAATACTGAAAGAAAGAAAATAGTAATAAAATTACAAGGTTTTTGACAATAGAAATCAAACTTCAGAAAATTACAGAAATACAACTAGGATTTTTATTCTATTCAAATCTTGGCATTGACATAAAGGAATATCATTTGCACACTGATAGTCATTTATAAAAAAAATAAAGAAATAAGAAAATTAAATTGAAAAAAAAAAAAAAAAAAAAAAAAAAAAAAATTTTTTTTTAAATAAATATAAGTAGAAACTTACGCATCAATTGTAGGTACTGCAAAATGACCAGATTGAGTTAAAAGTGCCCCAGGGTGATCAGGGCTATCAACTAAGGTCAGGAAACTTTGGGGGATTCCAGTACTTCTCTTGATCTTCATGTCAATATTGGTATCCTAAAATAAATGTTTTAGTTAACAATTAAATTTGGTGAATAATGATAACCATCTAAAAAGAGAAATTAGTTTGGAAAGCGAGACAAAAATGGAATGAAGTTAAAATAAAATCTACTTCTATATAAATGTTGTACCCAATACATATTTTGATTGTATGTTATTGCATTAATAAAATCCTGGTATCTTTGGTTTACAAGAAAATTAACTTGTATAAAATTGTTAAGTAGTAATTGTTTATAGATCAGGCAAATTGTATAAATTAACTGTTTCTTGATTTAGTAGGTAACTTTGACAAATTTTAGGATTTATTCACCCCCCCCCCCCCACAAAAAAAAAGAACAATTGTACTATCTATAGAGCTATGAAAAATTGTTATGGTAACAGGCAAAAATAAAAACAAAGTAAAGAGATGAAAAAGAAAAGGCGAGAAAAAAAAAATTTAAAGAGAAAGATCACATAAGAGAGGAAAAGCCTGGTAATAGAGAAAGTTATAGTGAAAAAGAATTTGAAAGAGCATTTCTGCTTATAAATAAAGTTAACATATTTTTAATACTTACTCCTTTCAGAGAACAGGCATAGATATAATGCCCTGGTTTACCACATTTATAACAAACATATCCAACAGGTGGGGTTCCAGTCTGGGTTTTTCCTTTGCCAAAACTAAAAAGATGAAAAGAAAAACAATTTTAAAAATAAATCAAATATTTCACAAGGAAAATGGAGGATGAAAAAGAAAAAGAAAAAGAAAAAAATATGGAGGGAGAGAAAATTTCATATTTAAATTAAAATATTTTCACTTACTTTGATGGATCAAATAATTTTGATTGCGCCATCATGGCTTTGATTTTATCATCTTCAGATGCATTAGCATTTGCTAAATCAGGAGTCTGAAATTAATAAAAGACATTTTTAACATTCTACACACAAATAAGAAGAGTAAAAAAAATAATTTTTGATTGAATTAAAGTGAAAGAATTAGATTTACTTTAGATGAAATATCATGTAAATCTGAAGTGCATATAATCTAGATACTTCATTTACATGAAGTACAAAATTCTATTAAAAACAAAATTGGACCGTTTTAATGTAAATAATTTACATTCTAGTATATTTTAGTTGTTCTGTAATGGCTATCTGACGAAACTGGGTTTATTTATGGAGTTACTGGCCAAATAAAGGTTTGAGTTTTCTTATTGAAAGTGTGTGTATAATATATATATATATATATATATATATATATATATAAGTAAAGAAATAACAAAAGACTTAGAGATTTAGCATTATAATCTATTTCAGGTAACTTAGACAAAGTGTCTAACTCTCCCGACTCAGCAGATGCGAATGATGAATTCTTTATTACTATAGACTATAATGCTAAATCTCTAAGTCTTTGTTATTTCTTTACTTATATATTTGTTCTGTGACTCTAACATTAAGAGCACACATCGAGCTCTCAAACTGCAACAGGTTTTTTTTATATAAAATTGTGTCGTAAGGAAGATTTATTCTCTGGACTTTTGGATTATATATATATATATATATATATATATATATATATATATATATATAATAAACACCATTACATATAAAACCTTTCAGGGAAAGTGCTATTTTATGTATTATCTTTTTATGGAAAGAAAAAAAAAAGTGGTTTTATCATATGTAATAAACTGTCCAACCCCTAACTTACAGAAATATTTCTTCAGCATCCAATTAGAAAGAGAAAACATTCAAACTTATTTGTACTTTCAAAATACCATCAAAATCAATGCTATAAATAATCAATGTAGTCTAGACCTTGATGTAGCCTATCTCAGCTAAGAGTTAAAGAGAAAAGAAAAATTGTGATCTTACTTGACTAAGTCTGTCATGGGCAAAGTCCTGTGTATCCGGCTAGAAAACAGAAAAGCAAATTTATATTATCAAAGGAACAAGGTGTAATAACATGTCCACTCAAGGTGAACTAGATTATTTGAAAAGAAAAGAAAAGAAAAAAAAAGAAAAAGAAAAAAGTGTGTGGGTGGGGTTCACGGGTGGGAGGAGTTCTAAAAATAAAAAAGCAAATTCTAAAATAAAGTCAAATTTAAGATTTTAAAATTGAAATCTTTTTTTTTCCAACTTGTGTTTAAACACAGTAACAGAAAATTGAAAACTAGAGAAAAAATTTAAAAAAAAAAAAAAAATAATCTATTAAAAAACAAAATTGGACAAAATTTAAATTTAAAACAAAATGGAAACATTAAGTATTTATCAATTGTGATCGCTCTATCAAGTGGGTGAGGGAAAAAAAAAAAAAGAAAAAAGAAAATGGGGTTAAGGAAAAAAGGATGGGAGGACAAAAAAAGAAAGAAAATTTGTACAAAGGTTGAAATTCTGCATCCTTTTGCCCTTCTCTTGATCTTCCTGCCAATTGTTATAGACAGCTCGGAAGTTGTTGAAAAAAAGGATATACTGAAGACATTTGATTGGTGGAATTTAAGTTGCTTTGACTCCGGAAGGCGCGGCGCACACACCCCATTTTGTCAGCTTAAGAAGCAAAAGTAACAGTTTAGCTTGAGACCATATTAAAACAAGACATAACACACAACATAAACCAATAGATTTAGTAGATTGGATAGTGCAAGTTGATAAGTGTAGTGAAAAGAGGAAGTTTTTTGGCCTTTTCTCTTGCAATATTCGTTAAGGTTTCTCCTGCAATTGGTCAAGTCGTTATGAATAGTCAAATAAATCATTGGTTCAAACATTTCTTGGTGTTGCCCAGTTTTGTTGGTAAAGCTTTAAGCTAGAGCAAAATTATGTCAAATAAAGTTTCAAATAATTACACTAATATCCAACTTGGTACAAAATTAATCAGCTAGTTTTATAACTAAACGAAAAAGAAATAAGATTAAAAAAAAAAAAAAAAAAAAAAATTAATCATAATAGAACTGATTCTCAGTTAAATCAAACTTAATGGGCCTTAATTCCACCATTGTATGTCACCCAGCCGAAAGAAAAAAAAAAAAAAAAAAAAAAAAAAAAGGAATTTACCAAATGTAATGACATTTTCAGTGTTGATATATTAATGAATAAAAGATATAATGTACCAGTTATTTTATTTAAAAACTTTTACATTTTTCAGGACAGTCAACTTTGAACCATGTATTTTTGAGAATCTATGTTATGCCTCAAAATTAACTGACCGAAAAAAGAAAAAGAAAAAAAAAAAAAAAAAAAAAGTAAAATTTTTCAAATAAAATAACTGATGTATTATATCTTTTATTCATTAATATATCAACATTAATATATCAATTTCATTAAATTCGGTTAATTCCCCGATTTTTAGTATTTTTCTTCCTTTCAGCGGGGTGACATCCAATGGTGGAATTTAGGTCTGCTAAGTTAGATTTAACCCTGGATCCTCTATGTTTTGCCTATTGTATCATCACAACTTCTTCAGGGATGTCAAAGTTTAAATGAATCCTTTTTATTCAACCAAAGGGAGTTGATTGCTTTTGCTGGTGTGAAATATTTGTTTTTAGTTTTAAGCTTAAAGTCAGCCTTGAATTTTTCAAGACACTCAAAGAAGGCGGGAGAATACAACAACCAAAACATGAGTAACAAAGATACTAGCCAACATTATGTGTTTGTAATGATGCATCTCATCTTAATTTAAACTAATAAATTATAATCAAAACTATTCCTTAATATTTTGGCTATTGTATCATCACAACTTCTTCAGGTGTGTCAATAATCTGGAAGTTTAAATGAACTTGTAGCTTGCCTTGTGTAAAGTGGGCGTGAACTGGTCTCACTTGCAGGATGAGTGTGATTTCTAAGCAAAGAGACATGGCCATAGTAAATTTGCAAATTTCTTAGATCGCCATACAGAAAACAAGAGACAACCGTGAAGGAGGCAAGATGATAAAAAGCAGTGGATGAAGGTGTACAGAGGACTGCTAGAAGATTGTTGCAGGACGAGAAAATGTTGTCGAACTTGGCAGTGGAAGAAAGAAATTGGACGATTCAATTTCACAACCTAGAACTTTTATTCAATCCATGGGAGTTGGTTCTTATTTTACTGTTAAATTTTTTTTTTTTAGTCTTAAGGTCAGCTTTGAATTATTGACGACACTCAAAGGCCTTAGAATACAACAGCCAAAACTACATGTATAATAATGCATCTCATCTCAAATTCAGATAAATGAAAATAAAAAAAAATATATAAACTAATATTTTCACCAGGCCAACAAAATCAATAGCCAGATTTTCCTAGGAATTTAAACACTGGCTTGTAGCAGATTTGTTGTGACCAATAAATCCTATTATATTTTCTTGGTTAATGCAAACCAACACAACAGTGGGTCGTATACCAAAAAATATAGCACAAAACCGTAGGTCTTATCGCATTAAGAGTGTGTGTATGTGTATATAATATTACATACATACATTACATACATACACGAGGCACGTGTCATAATAGCTGTAGGAAACGGACTCTTCAACCAGAGTTCAAATACTAGACAAAGCCGTTTGCATTTCACATAGCGCTAATACCCTTGGGAAAGGTATGAATCCATATATTCTCTCTCCAGCTATGGATAAAGTAGTAGGGCAGACTGGTTAGGTAACCAGTCTAGCAGAGGGAAAACTGAATTCAAAATTCCTGAGTTGACTGGGTTTGTGGCATTTGTGCACCAATTATTTCCTATTGACAGTGCCAAAAAGTGAGGATGGTCCAACACAAGTCTTCACCACCATAAACAAACCACTTTGTTCATCGGATGAACCCTCATGCGTTGAAATCAATGAGAGAGTCCATTGAATATATAAATAAAATTTTGAAATAAAAATGAAAATAAAAACATGCATTGCACAAAGGAAAACATTTGCAAGGTTTGTTAAATAGAAAAGATAAATTAATGAATCCTAAAAAGATATTTAACATTATTAAGCTTAGTACTTTACCAACAAAACACTAAAAATGTGCAGTTCCATTACCAGCTGAAGATATTGTTTGGAAACTCAAAAACAATTTCACAAACACTAAAAATCCAATTGAAGTCTTAAGTACTGAAGAGTTTATCATATTGGCTTTTATAAGAAAAAAAAAGTCCCTATCTTGTTTTATGTTCATGTTTTAAGATTTCTTAGATGAATGCTCAGTATCGACTGTCTAGGCAGCAAAATAGAATTGAAGCCATTGAACAGTCTTATAGATTATATATACATATACATATATATATACATATATATGTATATATAAATATAAAGTGGCATTGTTTGGTAAGCATTTTACTACCAATAATTCACAAGTTATGAAGGTATTTTCTTTTGTAGTCAATACCAAAAATGTATTATGTTATCCTCTGTGTGTGAGTGTGTGTGTTTGTGTGTGATGAGTATTTTGCTGTTTTGGGTTTCATTTTTCTTTTTCTTCATGAAACCATCTGATTGTAGATCAGTTCAGATGTCTGGGATGGTACTGGAGTCTCGGCAAGCATGATGAATTTTTAAAAACAAAAATAAAAAACACACTCACTAGCATACCAACAATGATAGCCATGGTTTATTCTTAATGGTCCTAGATTTTTTTTTTTTAATTATTATTTTTTTTTTTTAGATCGTCTTATTTTAGATCATTAAATAATTTTCAGAAGTGAAATCCCCTGAATACTGAACATTGCTTTGTATTCAAAAAGTTGAAATTAAAGACGAAAATTGGGGAGGGAGAAAAAGGAAATGGATTTTCAAATTAACGAATTTTCAGGAGAAAAATGAACTGAATCAAATCTTTGAGAGGATTTGGGATTTTCAGTTTTCTAAGGGATAAACACAAATTGTTTAAATGGAAATTTTAAGTTTACTAGGTACATTATTTTGAAAAGGATAATCAATTGAATTCTTTTTAGAGAAAAGAGGAAAAGAAAAAGAAAAGGGAGAAAAGAGAAAGAAAAAGAAAAAGTGTAAAAGGGAAAAAGAAAAACAGAAGCCAAATAGAATTCAAATAATTTGCCGATTTTTTAATTTGCTAAATCTAAATTTTACAATTTTGCTAAATCTGAATTTAAGAAAGCAGAAAGGTTTAATATTTAAAGTTATTAGACAAGCAAGCAACAAGTTTTTCATTAATCAAATAAACTTAAACATTAAATAAAACTGAACTATTAAATAAAACTTAACCCTTAAAAGAGGAAGACAAAATTATTTAGGGAGATATTAATTCATTCGAGGAGTATATTTGAAAAAGAAAAATCTACATTTATAAGGTTTTCAGTTTATAAAGCTTACCACCATTGAAATAAACCATGACTAGTACGCTTTAAACATGGCAAAAGCTCCCGCACTTTGATAAGTGTTGAAGAATGACTTTATTTCTATGGAGTTACAAAAATATTGCAAAACAAATGCTGAACAGCAAGCAATGTAAAGAGCAATGGATCTAAAAATACATAATGGACGACCATAGAAATATTTAACATTTTAAAAGAATTAAAGAATTTACACTCGAGAAAAAAAAAAAAAAAAAAAAAAAAAAAAAAAAAAGTATAAAATCTAGATTTTTTTCTTTTATATATTTATCTTTTCATATTTTTATTTTTTTTTAAAGAATTTGTTGTATAAATATTTCTTTTAATTAAAAAATAAATGAGTTCTATCAATGACTACAAAGGTCACATTCATGCAATCAAAAATAACAGTGAAAAAAATGTGTTGCCTTTACAAATATTAAAAAAATATTTTTAAAAACTTTGAGGAAAAAAAAACAATTATAAAAAAATCTTTTAAATCTTGAAATACTCATAAGAGGCACAACAACAAAAAAATAAATTTTGAAAAAAAAAAAAAAATAAATAAATAAATATAAAAAAAACATGGAGAAGGTAATCACTGTAATAACTAAAAAAACTTTTAAAATATGGCACCTAAAAAAAATTAAACTTTTAAATTAAATTAAAAAAACAAAAAAACAAATAAAAGACACCTAGCTAGTTAACCAAGAACAAATTTAAAATATACTTAAAATAAAATGAATAAAAAAACTATGGAGAAGAGAAAAAAATTTTCAGTCTCAAAATATTTAGTTTCAATTAAAATACTGTTTGACGAAAAGATTTGTAAAATTTACAACATACTAGATAGAATTATAAACTTTGTTTAGATAAATAACCTTACACAATATCTATACATTAACTAAATAAGGTCCGCTTAGTGATATGGACTAAAAATTTATATAATAAAAAAACACCCAATAATAAAATGCATAACTGATCAAATAATATGGCTTAAATAAAAAGAATTGAAATGCAAGACATAGTTCATTGGCTAAACTTGTCAGCTAACATGTATAAATACACATGCAGTCATGTGATAAAATTTAATTACCTTCATTATACCATTAATATATTACAAAAATGTTAATTATGATTCTCATTAATAAAACTAAAAATATTAACTAAATATCATTCACTTGTGAAAACAAACCAGATCATAAAATCTTTCATAATCACAAGTTGGGTTTCAGCAGAACTTTAAGTCAAAACTGAAGACAAGTAGAAAGGAGATAAAAAATTTAGAAAAATATTCAAATTACTAGATAATGTTTACATATACAAATTAAAATACCAGATAAGTCAGTTATAAAAGATTTTACAAAACACGCTCGGTTCCTAAGAGGAAAAAAAAAAAAAAAAAAAAAAAAAAAGGTTTTAAATAAAAAAAAAAATTAAAAAAAATTAGTTTACAAATAGAAAAAAAAAAAAAAAAAAAAAAAAAAAAAAGTTGTGTAGAATAAAAATTTGTGCACCAAAAATTAGGGGGGAAAAAAAAAATTCAAGATTCAAATTCCACATTGTGAATATTACAAAGAAAATGCAGATTGTATATTTGAAGTGTTACACACAACATTCATATTGATTTGTGTTTATATAATCTTCAAGTGGAGATAAAAATTTGATTTCTACCACAAAAAGATCAGAAAACATCAATTTGGATAGTATAACAGTTCAAACACACATACAGAAAAAAAAAAAAAAAAAAAAAAAAAAAAAACAGCAAGCACACACGCACGCTAACATACAAATAAGCACACACGCAAAAAGACAAACCTGTATACACCAAAAACACTAACACTCAAAAACCACTAACATACAAACAAGCACGCACAGAGACTTACATACAAACAAGCACGCAAAAAGAAACCCATATGCACAAAAAAAAAAAAAAAAAAAAAAAACTCACAAACAAGCACACATACATACAAAAACACTAGCACTCACACACACAAAAATTATACAAGAAAAAAAAAAAAAAAAAAAAAATAGACAAAATAAAAGTAAAAACAAGAGCAGATAATTTTTCTTTTTATTCAAAAAGTAAAAAATATATACAGAATGATAATGCTGGTTCAGTAACCAACAACTTCCTCATTAAATGAGGAATTAAAATTTCTTCAATCAACATGGAAACAATTTTCATAATGTATTCAATTACATTAGAATCTTTTTTTTTTTTTTGTTTCATTTTTTTTTCTTTTCTTTTTTGGTTTGTTTTGTTTAATTAACAAAAACAACTAAATGCTGGTCTGAAAAATCAGACAACTTTTTTTTTTCTTTTTTTTTAAACTACAACTACATTTGAACAGATTTCTGTTCCAGAGTCCTTGTATTTATTTTTCAATAAATACTCTTAAATGTATCAAATTAAAATGATTTTAAAATTGAAAATCAAATTGACTCGATTCGAGCAACACACAATAGAAAGAGTTTTAAACTTCAACAAGAAGCATTTGAATATAAAAAAAACAAAACACGCAAAAGAATAAGGCAACACATTTTCACAGTTCAATTGGATATGTTGCTTTGAAAAATTTAGAAAAAAAGTTACATAAATAATTTAGATTATTATACACATCAAAATGAATGAAGGTGATGACATGCTTAATAAAACTGATACTATGAAAACTAATAGTTAGACAAGTTTGGCACACCAGTAAAATATTGATTAAAAGAACTGGATACGGCATCCATTCTCATATCCTGCCCATAAATTTGGCCTGAGGAAAAAGTTTTATATGGTAAACTACTAACAGTTTAGGAGCTATAAAAAGTTATTTCTATTTTTTTTTTTTTTTTACATAGATCTGGCTTCCTATCATGGTGTAATGGTTAGCAAGCTAATCTCACAAATCCACTAACGAATAGAGTTCAATCCAGGCTGGGCACCCCATACTTGCTACATTGTGTAACATTATACCCATAGTGAATGGTTTGAGGTTAATGGAATATGAATCTTTGAGTTAATGCCAAAGCCATTCTTGTAGAACAACAGTAGCAGTACTATTCAATCCATAACTGAAAAGTGGGGTTCATACCTTTCCCAAAGATATTAGTTTGAAAGTGAACATAACAGCAAGACTGGAGGTCACAGATCAGCATGTAAGCCACTACGCAACGGACGCCACTTCTCCGTGACAAATAGGTTGGGTAAATACCTACATAGTGATTGAGAGGACAAAAATTGGGCAATAATTTTGAAAAGGAAAATACACTAACATGTATAAACCTCAATATAAAGTCATTTAATATTTATATATTAACTGTATATACTCATCCAATACTAATCAAGACTATTGACTTTTGCAGTTGAAAATTACAAGTGTACCAGTTGGTCTAGGCCTAACCTGGGTCAACTACTTACTTGCATATGGTGATGCCCTAAAATTTAGGTTTCAGGTGTGCAAATATATATTATATGGTATATCAAAATTATTTGCTAAGAAAGTACTCTATAAATGGCATTAAATATACCAGAAGTTATCTCCCTTGAGAAATTGGATCATTCAAGGTGAGTGCAAGTGCAAACAACACAAGTTTCAAATCAGACTGGAAACTGCTTTATTTGTTAAATGTTTTCACAGTATTGCACTAACAAAAATCTTTATGGTAATGCAAAGATATACAAACTGGTATTATTATATAAGCAGTGATGCTGATAACTTTTTGATTTTGTGACACACATTTGCTTTGAATGAGTCCCAACTAAAGCTTGTAACTTATCCTGTGTAATTCACTTTTAAGAAACTATTGAAATGTGTTTACAGTTAACTTGAAATGATGAGAGAAGAAAAAAAAGGAAAATACTGGATGTAATGGATACAATTTTACTGCGCCCTTTTAGATTTTTGTGTGTCAGGGACATGTACCTATCAGCATTTCTGTAGGAGAGTATTTATTGGTTGTACTATAATTGTTTTGAGGTTGCTAAAAAGATTTCTTTTCATGTTAAATTAAGTAAATTCTATTAGGAGTTTTAAATCATTTTAAATATATTACTATATTTTAAATTATCTGTAAAATTTTATTCAACACTTATTCACATTTGAATATTTAATATTACATTTCTGGAAACAATCAGGGAGGAAAGTTTTTGTTTTAATAAATTGTTGGGAAATCCAAGAAAGCGGAAGAGATAAAAATTCAGCTGACAAAAACCATTGTCATAATGTATTTTCTTTAATTCATCTTTCAAAATTATAACTTTCTGATCCCAATTGTCCAAAAATTGCATTTTATATAAATTGATCAATTAACAATCATTTATCTTAATTATTTATTCATTTTTCAATATATGCATGTCATCAAATAAATATAAATTCATTTCTAAAAAGAAATTTGATTTTTTGTAAATTCCATAAAAATTTTTTTGTTGTTTTTTTTTTAAATTTAAAATGATCTTTCATACCAAAAATATAATGGATATGCTTATAGTGTCAAAATACGACTAACGAACAAACAATGCCTTTCACAACCTAATAATTGAAGAAAATTTCCTTAACTGTCAAAATTGAATTGTAATTCATCATTTGTCATGACTAACCAAAACATTAGGGATCTATACAATTAAACACACACTTTAATAAAATGTACCCAGTCTAAATTTTAGAGACTTATTTCTTCATATCACCCTCCCCCCCCCCACTAAATTTAAAGTATTTAACAATGATTTTAACATTAAAGATAATTGCAGATAAATAAAGTATATGTATGTAGGGTTGTCTTCTAGACAACTTTCATTTTATTAAATCATATTTTAGAGATGTGGTCTGATGAGAATATTTACTCATCTTTTTTTTTTTCAGGTTGACAATTCTTAACAGTTTCACACTAATATCTTATGTAACAATGACAGTGTTGGTGTGTGTGTGTGTGTGGGGGGGGTGATCTTGTCTTGATCAGACAATTCATAAAGAACCGTCTTAAAAAAGATTAAGTTTGTCCTTTTCCACTTTATATTTCTTTTGACAAGATACTGAAATTGCAGATAAAAATGTAAACAAAAAATGATCAGTTAACAGTCCAATTTATATAATTGCTCATTTGACAAATTTAGCGTTTTTTTTTTTAAACATTTCAATTTATTCTAAATATAGTCAGTTGAAATGTGTTTTTTATACAATATAATACAATGGGCATTCCATCGTAATGTAATGGCTAGCAAGTTGCAAATCCATCACCACCAGATAGTGAGTTTGATCCTCACTGGATGTCCCATACTTGTGACCTTGTGTCACATCCTATCCCTGGCAAACAAGTTAGGTAAATACCTACACAACATACCATTAATATTGAAGTATATAGCAAGTAGTTCATTTTAATATGCAAAATTATGAAAATTGAGATTCACTTAAATATTTGTCAATTACAGAATTATGAAGAGGCTTTTCAGTTTTATGACAAAAATAAAAATTAGTGTACTATAAGTACAAATTCTATATTGGGTAGGTAAAATTTGGCATAAAAAGTTATCTAGTCACTAACTATACACACACACACACAAAGAAATAATTTAATAGAAAATACTAGACATAGGGAATTAAATTTTTAAAATAAATAAAAAAATAAATAAAATGCGATCCAATTGAACTGTTTACAAAATGAATGAGTAAAAAAAATAATCTCCAACTGGAGACATTTTCATGCATTTTTAGATATTTTTTACAAATTCTCTGAAAAGTGAATTTACTGAAATAAAAAATTGCAACTCAAACAGGGGGCAGGGTAGGACGTAAGAAATTAATCGGTATTCTATAAGATTAACATAAATACAATTTTAATGATTTAAAAAGTTAAATTTTATAAAACCTTTAAAAATGTTTGCTTATAAGCAAAGTAATATTAAATCAAATTATACCATTTATAATTTACTGAAAAATCTAATGATTAAAACTAATAATTATACCATATAATGGTTACATATTAGGATCAAATAACTTTTGATCTTTGTTGATGGGGAAGGGAAACAGATTTGAGAAATCAGTTAAAATATGTTGATTAACAATTGATGGATAAAAAAATAAAAATAAGTACTTACACTTTTTCTATATTCATCATTCCGATAATGTGGCCTGGAATAAAAGGAGAAAATTCAAATTAAAACTAAAATTCAAAAATGTTATTTAAAAAAAATTTACATTCAATTTTTCAATATTTTTATGCTAATAAGTTATATTTAATTTGATATTTTTAAATAAAAAGATACCCAGTCAATATTTCTTTCATAAACTAGGAATTCGTGTAACATTGTTTATATGTCTTAGGTGTATAGTCAGAACCGAGACATTGTAAAGTGACTAAAATTAGAAACTTGGCAAACATGGAAAACAGAAGAATCTATTAAAACTTAACTTATTGGTTGCCCAGAGTAGGGGTCACCAAACTATTTTCAGTGGGCCGGATAATTGAAAAAATAACAAGCACGGGCCACATTATCAAAGAACACAACATTAGCAGAAAGGTTTAGTGAGATTTGTGAAACTAAAATTTGCCTTTCAAGATATTGTCATGGTTTTGTTTGGAATTGCTACAAATGTTTAGTCAATTTCGTTCAATGGGTCGATTTCATATATTTCAATTTAATGGTATTAGAACGTCTTGCATTCTATACGTTTTAACAAACAAATTCAAGTACCGTCAGCGGGCCTGATAAATTGCCTTCACAGGTCGAATAAGACCCACAGTTTGGTGACCCCTGGCCTAGACCTTAGTCTACAGAAAGTCTTGAGATACTATTAGAACTTATTTTACAGTAAGTTCCCCAAACAAAAGTTTGAGAACCAGTAGCATTTAGAAATTTAAATATCTATAATAAAGGAGACTATGTTGACAAAATCAGAAACACTAATAGAAATTTAAATCTTATATAGGAGAATGCATTAAGTCTAGTTAAGTTTTTATTTGAAATTCTCCCTCTATAAATCTAAGTTTTATACTATTAAATATTCATTATTTAATTAAATGTATTGATAATGATCATGTTGAAAAGAAGAAAAAAGAAAGTGCAAAATAAATGTACTTACCAGGATCTGGCTTGGGGTCTTGAGGGTTCATTAAGGGGAACCCTCGTTACAACAACAGATGCATTCTTTGGGATCAAATCCTCATCATAGTGATACCCTTTCAAATAAAAAAATTAAAAAACTTTATATATATATATATAAAAATCAAAATGAAATGCCTATTTCACTTAATTGTAAAGGAGTACATCCTTTTATATAAAATACAGTGTGTTAAAAAATGTACCCCCTTCCCATAAAAAGGTGCTAACTTGACTAAATATAGACAACCTCAAAATAGATTTGGTGGGTTTAGCTAGAGCCTACAGAATCTGGTACCATTATAGTATGTGGCCTACCATAAAAAGCATATAAGGTTATAATAATAACTGCTAACCCTATTTCAGAATATTTTAGAATTAAATAGATCTCCGATTCATGTAAATTATGGATAAATTCTTGATTATTCTTAATTACTACATACATCTTACGATTGAATTGCATTTCTTGAAATTGAATATATGTGAAAAATAATTAGTTTCAATAAATTGCCTACTACTTATATCTATAAATATACTCTTACCTCAGAATTTTATATAATGCATCTAATGGCTTCTTTAAATGACCTAAACTGATACAAATTTCATTTGTCTTTCAAAATCATTTTATATTAAACAATGCCAATTCATGTGAGAAAGACCAAACACAACTGCATGAATATTAAAAACAGACGGTGGGATGGGGGTATTCAAGTTAACTTGGTGGCATTTTCAATACACATACGGTTTAAATTTTTTGATCCGATCATAAAAAAATTCATTGTATGAAATAATTAGAATAGTTGATAAAAATGTTAGCTTCATACAAGCTAAAATAAAAATGCCACCAATTTAATTAAAAAATTAATGTAGATATTTTAGTTATGGTTTAAGAAAAATCTCTTCAAACTTATCTTCCTAAGAAGAAATTAAAGGGTTCCAGAAACAATGAATTTTACCATTTTGTTTAAATTGGGGGAGGAGCATTCCATTATAATCAGGGAAACAAAGTATTTTGAAGAAAAAAAAAAAAAGTTCTCATTGTGTATTTATGTGGGTGGTGCATGCTAGATATTCCCAATTTTTCGTCTGCTTTTCATTTTAAAAACGAATTAAAATTAAATAGATCATTTAAGGTCAAATTTTTGTCTAAGTCGAAAAGTAGTAACATAATGAGCATCAGTAAAAGCAAAATATTTTTTTCTCTTCTAGTCACCTTTCGTCTTGTCTTTATACAGTAATTAGTTTCGAAAGTACATAACCCTCGATATTTTGCGCCCCAAAAATAGGGGGGGGGCAGTCAAAGTTAAGTGACTTTTTAAAAAAATCAAAGTTTTGAAAAATAACTGGTGCATAATAAAATTTCATTGATAAATTAACACTGAACATTTCATTAAAATCGGATAATTCCCTGATTTTTTAGTATTTTCTTTTTCCAAACTGGACTGGGGGGGGGGGGTATTTTGTAAAAAATAAAAAAAAGATTTTTTCGACAAATAGGATATACCTAGTGTATGAATGTACATTGTAATCAGAAAATTATGAATAAATATCGTAATTTCCTTTTTAAATAGAGCAATCCAAAGTTTTAATTTGCAACTGAACGATTTGTTTAAAATCCTCCCAATTTTTGATACAACCAAAATGCTAATTAGAATCCTTCACTCTTTCTTATCATCAAGTGTTGTCACTACGGTAAAATTCTGGTTTATCAAACGATTCAAAATTTTATAGTCAAATAGTTACATAAATTTGTGTTGCTAGTAGTTTCTCACTTCTACCTGAAAATTTTCCATGCGTCGTAATATATTTGCATGGGATTTTTTTTTAAACAAAAGACTGAAGTAATCGATAATCCCAATAATATTGGGAGGATTCTTAGTAAAAAGATGTCCACTGACAAGACAAAGAATTAAAGATATTAAGGATGAAGATGAAAAAGGAATTTATAGCATTTTTCTTTATTTTTATGTGAGATTCTTTCTAGAAAAATTATCATGTGGTTTCAAAACTCCAGTTTTTTTTAGTAAAAGTGATCAAATTTCTTTAACGGAAAATGAGACGAACATAATTTCAAATTAATTTTACTGTACATTTAGTAAATACTTAATCATTAAGATGATGTCTCGTCGCTATCAATTCACAAATAGCCCCTTTCATTTTACAACAAGACAATAAAAACCTAAAATAACCAGGTTTCACCATTAAAAAATAGACAGATTCAAGATTATATAAGCGAAGAAGGAGAGAGAAGACATTTCCTTAGCCATTTTCTTTTTAAAATGACAATTTAACAACAACCGTGTATTTTTATTTCTTACAATTTCTTACAATTCGGGGGTTTTAAAGTTAGAAAAATGACCATTTCGTTCAGAAATCGAATTAAAAATTTTTGGAAGCCAATGCAGTGGTTCTAAAAAGGGGATTCAATTTACAATACACGTATTCTGTATAACTGGACCCCGACTTTTGAGCATGTATTAATACCGGATATTCAAATCTAACATTTAATCTTTATCTAAGTCGTTGATATATTATAAAATCAAATAGCATTTTCTTTTTTTACTGGGACTGAAAATTCAGGTTACAGATTTTTATACCGAAAAGATAAAATTAATTTTCTAAAACGGTTTAAATATTTACGAAAAAGCTTATAAAAAATTATCCAGCTTTCCATATTTGTATAAAGATGGACACAAAATCGGGGTTTAATTTTGATGTTTGATATGCAACTTTTAAAACATCTGCTTCTCAAAAGGACAAAAAAAAGAATCAAGATTTAGTCTAGCATATGAATATTGTAAACCTAACTGGACTTAGGGAAATTTTTAAAAGATTCAATTATAATTTAATATTTTTTTTTTATAGAAAGAGGAAAAAATTCAAAGATAGTGAAGGTCATTTTTTTTTAAAACAAAGATCAAACTACGCAATTAAATTTTTTTCAACGACTTATTCAAGGGTTATAAAATCTACCTTTTTGAAAAAATACTAACGTATATAAATATTAAAACAAATCATTAACGTTTATGAATATTAAATTAATATTAACTTATGAATTTCAAAGCAATAATCTTAACGCATATATACATATTAAAACAATGAATATTAAATTAATATTAACGTATAGAAATATCAAAGTAATCATTAATGCTTATAAAGATGAAAGCAAAATTCTTGTGATATAAAAATGCTAACAAAGCGAAATTTTCGGGGTTAGGAAAAAAAAAAAAAAAAAAAAAAAAATTTAAATTGTTCTGCTTTACATAAAAAAAAAAAAAAAAAAACGACAGCATTGACCGACATTTTTTTTTTTTTTGGTCACTTGTGTTGTCCAGAATATCCCACCATTTTAAATTCTAGTTAATTCTACAAGAATTATACATAGGACTTTACTAAATTTACCATCCAGATGGAAAGGATTCAGGTAAATCCGACCCCCTCCCCCAAAGTAAACCGTTACATTTAAATCTCCCAAATTATAAATCAGCAAAAACGTGACACCATAAATGGTTGGGGAGGGAGAGACTAAAGAAATATGGCCGCTGTACGAATTCTACTTTGGAAATTTTAAGATAAAAGAAAAAAAAAGTTCAATTTGAAAATAATTGTACAAAAGAAAAAAGCCATATTTATTGGGATTTTGCCAAAAAATTATTTTTTTAAAATCGATTTTTAGAAAGGGGATCATGCTTAGTGTTTACAGTGTAAATGCCATATTGAAACGATCAGACACGGATGTGTAGTTTTTGGGTTTTTTTTTCCGGATTTTATTTATTCTTTAAGAGTATGAGGAGGAGGAAAATCCATAATGGTAGGAGAAAATGATTAGCACCCCCCACCCTTTTTTTTTTAAGTTGACGTTTGTAAATAAAATCAAAGGGAAGATAACTCGTGTCGGAATATCAACCAAATTAAATCGTTTAGACATTGTTAATTAAATTGTAAACAGACAGGAACAAAAAAAAAAAAAAAACAAAAAAAAAACAATATTTTATCGAAACTGACAATCACACTAGTAGAGATAGATCTTCTGTATAAAATAAATAAAATATGGCAAATATTTCTATTATCTTCATATGTTTCCATTTTTTTTTTTGTTATTAAATGAGACGTGTGTGTAAGGAAGGTCCTACTACATAATGGCTAAATGGCCAGACTTTGTCAATTGGGCCATCAATAAAACCTTAATTCGTCAAGTAAATCTAGGGGAGATTTGATGAAAAAAAAAAAAAAAAAAAAATACAATTTCGCCATTGTAGTAGAAAGGGTCTATATAAAAAAAAAATTAAATTCGTGGACGAAAAGGAAAATTATCAGTACCATTTTTTTTTTTTTTTTAAGTTTCATATCGAGAAAAAAGTAATTTAATAAAATAAAGCAGAACCTCTTCGGGGATTGGAAAAATGTTTAAGTACACTTATAGAAGCTTTAAATGAATTAGAAAAATATTAAGACTAAAGTTTAACCTAAAAACAGTATGATATTAATACAAATTCTAAAAAGGATACATTTTAAAAACCGTTACGGATGTGAACTACATAACCTACAAATAATTTTTTTAAAAGCCCTAAAAATATTCTGAATATAAAATAGGAAAAAAAAAACTCTAAAATTCCCAAGAAAACTTAATTTTGTTTTAAAATATTCTCAAAACTTCCATCCATTGCGGATTTTTTAAAATTGTTTTTCTTAAACAGAAATTCATTAATTTTTCCTATTCAGATTTTATTTCTAAAATAGACTTTCCACAGTGAGAAGAAAGAAAAAAAAAACTTTCATCCATGTTACAGATTTAAGTTTTTCACAAGAATTATAAAGTTTTTTTTCCCCCCTAATGGAAAAAGTCAGTTTTAAAATAAGATCTGAATATTTAAAAAAAAAATGTAATGATTTTCTGTTTAAGAAAATTATTAAAAATCGTAACAAGAATTTATAGAATATATAAATAAAATTTTTTTAAAAAGTTCAATGTGGTATGTCAATTTGAAAACTTAGAATCAATAAAATCACATATAATAGAAATAAATGAATTAAATAAAGTAAAATGAAAACGAAACAAATAAGATCGAATATAAAAAGAAAAAGAAATTTAATAATTTAAAGATAAAATTAAATATAAAATAAAAAGGTAAAGAAGAACAATTTCCTCGTAAATTCCTGCCATAAAATAAACCGAACCCTCATTTTATGTCCGTGTTTTTGCAATAAATGTTTTATTTTTCTTGCACCGTTATTTTAAAATACTAAATATATTTTCTTTATTTGTTAAAGGATAAAGAATCAAGAAAATATATTTAGTATTGTAAAATAACGGGTGCAAGAAAAAAACATTCATTGCAAAAACACTGACATAAAATGAGGGTTCAGTTTACTTTATGGTAGGAATTTACGAGGAAATTGTTCTGTACCAAAAAATATATAGAAACTAAAATAAAAATTTAAAAAATAAAAGAAATAAAATATAAAATAAATTAGAAAATATATAAGTATTTACTTACGTTGTTGGCTTTGAGCATTTGTTATTTGCAGGTCAAATTCTGTCGACTTTCCCAACTTTTTTTGTTGAATAATGGCTTTTTTCAAATCAAGCAGAGAAATATGAAGACCATCAAAAGTTACAGTATCATACTGCAAACAACTTTTGAATTTATAATGTACAGACGACATTTTTAAAAAATAAAATTAGTGAAAACCTCAAAAAAGTCTCACTTAAAAGTTTAAATATGAAAAAATAAAATAAAAATTGTAAATCCAGGGGGTCGTCAAATTAAATGTCTTTTTTTTTTTTAAAGTTGGGGCAGCAACAGTGCGACTTTCTTGTGGATTTTTTTTTTATTTAAATGGTTATTTAAATAAAAAAAAATAATCTACTAGCAAATAAGATGAATCCTTTTGTTGAAAGCAGAAATAATATCGTAAGCGATGCTGTTTAATAATAATGATATGCTGAATCCTTTCTTTGGGTTTTCTTTTTTGTTGTTTAGAACATCGCCATTAAAAATGCATTCTTATTATATATCTCGTCTTTTTTTTTTAAGAATTCAAGAAATTTGGTCCAAGTTGTGTTGAATATTCTTTTTTTTTTATCGAGAAAATAAAATAAAAATCTACTTCTAATAAGGAAGTAAATTTTATGCTTTCTTTTTTAAATTACGTATTTTTTCTTTTTTTAAACACGTAGTCGAGTACCTTCCCTTATGGTGTTGTATATGTCACAAGTTTTTTTTCTTCTTCTTCCTTCTTCGTAAATCACAGCGAAAAATAAGTTTTCAAAATGTCTTTTACCCCCGCATGTGGGGGAACTACGTTGACGATAAAAACTAGCAGGGAATTGGGGGGGTCAAAACGGGCTGTGTAAGAGAGAGAGCAGGTTTGAGTGGTAGTATACAGCGTACAATGCTACATCAACTGCTAGAGGCTTCTTGCCTCAGCCTACAAAATGGCGACGGGCTAGCGTTGTTCTTTGCTTATATACTAACCAGACCACGTGGCTATGACGTCATTAACGGCTTTAGCAAAACGAGGCTGTTCGCTAGTTACGTATCCCTCTGTTTTTCCAAACCAAATCTAAAAATGAAGAAATGATAAATAAATAATTACTTTTTTTTTTTTAAATAATTTACGAATATTTTTAAAGAATATTTGAAAAAATTATCTATTCGAGTTTTAAGATAAAAATTAGTTTTTAAAAATAATACGCATAAATGTCATGCACAATAAGCAGAGCTAGCAGGTTGTTTTAAAGAAAAAAAAATACTGGGTTACATTAGCTGAGAAAAAAATATATACATTTCAAGAGCAAAAAGATAATTAAAATTTATTTTTTAATGTGTATGAATTATCAGTTGATGGTAAATCTTTTGATTATGTGAGAAAATAAAAATAAAAAATGGTTACATAGCAACAAGTTACATTCAAGTAATGTACCATGTGGCTCAAAATTCAGAGTGCCGAATTCAATTAATTTCAAACAAAACGTTATCTTCATTAAATAAATTTTGCACTTGCTTTTAAAATTTTTTTAAATATTTAATTAAAGTACAACCTTAAATTTACGAGTTGCATTTAAAAAAAAAAATACTATTAAAAGAAAAAAAACATTTGTAACACAGCCGAAGGCGAACTCGCTACCGCACTCTTAACGAGTATTATTACGACTTACGGAGACGTTTTTACTACAATTTGTGGTTTTATTTTATTTATTTTAATCCATTTTTTGTGCAAATTTAATAAATTGGACTTATAAAAAAAAGTTTAAAAAGTCACTAAAAACTGACATTTTTTTTTTTTATTTATGTAAGGTTTTTTTTTTTTTGTAATTTTATTTTGTATTTGTGTGAGAAAGGAGTTACGAGTTATTCCGATATATTACAATTTTCACGGAAAATAAAATTTTAAAAAGAAAAACGAAATTAAGATATTTTAATCCCAAAACTTTAAAAAAAATGTTAAACATAAAAAAAAATGAAAAAATTAAAAAAACAAACAAAAACCACGTGCAATGAAAGCGGGGGGGGGGGATTTGACATTTTTTGGAGGGGCTTTAATTGTAAAAAGTTATAGTTTTATATCTTTTTAGATACACTCAAATTTAAAATTTACAATTTTAAAAGGAGTAATATATAAATACATATTCATATAGAAAAATAAAAATACTTTTAAAGAAGAATTAAGTTTTTTAGAATTAGAAAAAATTTGAAATATTTAGACTTCAATAGCCAGGGTTAAAAAGATGTTAATTCTAGACAACAGGTTGGTCAGAAAATCTCGCCACCCCCTACATATTTTTTAAACAAAAATAAATAAACAAATTAAGATCATATTTTAACCCTAAAACTTAAATTAACTAGAAACGCTTTTAAAAATATAGAAAAAAAATAAAATAAAACAAAAAGCCACGTGGCGAGAAAGCGGTCGGGGGTGGGTGATACTATTTGATTTTAAAATTGAACTTAGTTGTAAAAAGTTATTGTTTTTAGAAACCCTAAAATTAAAAATTTACAGTTTCAAAAGGAGTAATAAATATTCACATAGAAAATAAAAATGCTTTTCAAAAAGAAGAATTAAGTTTTTAGAATAAGAAAAAATGTGAAATACCTAGTTGAAATATCAGGTTGAAGTTAGATTCATAATAAATTTAAAAAATTGACCTTTATTGTTTCACAATTTTTTTTTTCATAAATAGGACTTTAGACTTATACAAATTTGACTAAAAGTTTGTATCTAATATTTAGCTATTTAAGTAAACTACTTCGTGTTAATTCTAGACAAAAAATAAAGATTTTAACCCTAAAATTAACCTGTTTTTTTTGTTTGTTTTTTTCACTATTAAAAAGAAAAAAAATCAACGTTTATACACAAAGAAAAGGACTTCCTTAAACTCATACAAATTTGACCAACAGTCCAAAATATATATTTGACATTAGTAAAATAAACTGCTTGATATTAATTCAGACTGGTCCTAAAATATTGTCACCTAAAAAGGCCTACAATTTGGATCAAAATCAGTCGTGGGGGTGGTGGGATATTTGCCATTTTTGCCTTTGTTGTAAAAGTTAGTTTTTAGAAAGCCTCAAATTCAAAATGTTCGCTTTTAAAAGGAGTAATATATACTCATATAGAAAAATCAAAATTTTAAGGAGAATTAGATTTTTAAAATAAAAACATTTGAAATATCTAGACTTTAATATCCAATGTTACAAGATCTGGTTGAAGTTAAATTCCTAAACAAACAAAAAATTAACCTTTGTTCCACATTTTTTTTTTTCTTAAATAGGACGTCTTTAAACTTATACAAATTTGACCAAAAGTTAATATCTAATATTTAACATTAAGTAAACTGCTTCTAATGTTAATTCTAAACAACAGGTTGGTCCAAATGTCTCGTCACCCTCCCCAGATATTAAAAAAAAAAAAAAAATATTTTAACCCTAAAACTTAATTAACTAGAAACTTTTTTTCTTAAATATGAAGAGAAAAATAAACTAGCCAAAAAAATCCATGTGAAGTAAAAGTGGTCGGATTGGGGGGGTGATAGATATGATTAATTTATTTTACATTTGACCTTAGTTGTAAAAGATAGTTGGGTTTTTTTTGGGGGGGGGTAGAAACCTTCAAATTTAAAATTTAGTTTCAAAAGGAGTAATAAATATTCACATAAAAAAATAAAAATACTTTTAAAGAAGGAGAATTAAGTTTTTAGAATAAGAATAAATTTGAAATATCTAGACAACCAGGGTTGAAGTTAACTTACTACAAAAGAAAAAAAAATTAATCTTTGTTCTTTTACTATTTAAAAAACAATTACATTTATACACAAAGAAAAACACATTTTTAAAACTCCTACAAATTTGACCAACAGTTCAAAATATATAATAACATTAGTAAAGTAAAGTAAACAAAGTCTAACCCCCCCCCTATATATATATATATATATATATATCTATTATAATGGAGATTGTGTGTTTGTCTGTCTGAAGCCGAAATAAATCACTACTCAAGTCACAATTCCCTTAGTTATTGACGTCACATTCACCATGAATTTATTTTTATTTAAACCTTAGTTATTGATAAAATTGTTATACCTTATTAATACTTTTGACTTTATCTACATTCTAATAACATGCAATTGTATTTATATATGCAACAAAATAGCGGGTTACAGTGTGAACAGGAAAGCTAATTTGCATATTGATATTAAAAGTTTAATTTTATTAAATATGCGCTTGGTATTATTGATTTCTAATTGTTTGTTTTTTTCTTAATGAATATGAGCAAAAATCTCGAGATAAATCTTAAAAGAAATCCCTTAACAAGAAGAAATAACTAATATTATTTTTTACTTCCTATTTTAACTAAACAGTTAAATTAGGAAAATTTAACAATGAAAGACGGGAGTAAGGAAAATGATGGAATAGTTTCAAAGTTGTTCTATTTTTTCAATCATACCCCTCTGTCCCAAATCTTTTTATCTACATTCTTATTCAGTTTCATTAGCCTTTCTAATTTAATATGATATTTTATTATATTAAAACTTAAATACTTGCACCCGGAGGGTGCATACATTTGCTAGTATATATATATATATATATATATATATATATATATATATATGTGTGTGTGTGTGTGTGTGTGTGTGTTTGTTTTGTTTGTTTGTTTGTTTAAATAAAAGATGTTTTAACTGGAAACATTTCTGAAAATATAAATATAAAAATAATCCAACAGACTGGTCCAAAGATCTTGTCATCTAAAACAGCCTACAATTTTAACTTAAAGCAGTTGTGGGGGGTGGTAGGATATGACATTTTTGCTTTAGATGTAAAAGTTGGTTTTTAGAAAGCCTCAATTTCAAAAAGTTCACTTTTAAAAGGAGTAATACATATTCACATAGAAAATCAAAATCTTATTATAATGGAGATTCTGTGGTATTCTGTCTGTAACCGAAACTATATAGCTACACAAATCACAATTCCCTTAGTTATTTACGTAACATTTTCCATGATCTAATTTCTTTTTAAAACTCAGTTATTAATAAAATTGTTTTACATTATCAATACGGTTGACCATAGCTACAAACTAATAACATGCAGTTGTATTTATATATACAACAAAATAGCGGTTTACAGTGTGAACGGGAAGGTTCATTTGCATATTGATTTTAAACATTTGATTTTAATAAATATGTGCTTAGTATTATTGATTTCGAAATGTTTGGTTTTATCTTAATGAATATGAGCAAAGATCTCTTCAATAAATCTTAAAAGAAATTCATTAACGAGAAGAATTAACTGTAATTTTATTCTTTACTTCCTATTTTAACTAAATAGTTAAAATATGAACATTTAGCAATGAAAGGCTGGAGTGATTGCAGAGTAAGTTTCACTTGTTCTGTTTTTTTTTTATTATAGCCCCCTATGTTTCAAATAGTTTTATCTGTATTCTTATTTAGTTTCATTAGTCTTTTCTAATTTAATATAATATTTTATTGCATGAAAACTTAAATACGTGCGCCCGGAGGGTGCATATATTAGCTAGTAATTTTAAAGAGAATTAAGTTTAGAATAAAAACAAATTTGAAATATCTAGACTTTAATATCCAATGTTATAAGATCTGGTTGAAGTTAAATTCCTAAACAAAAAAAAACAATTAACCTTTGTTCCACAATTTTTCTTGTATAGGGCTTCTTTAAACTTATACAAAATTGACCAACAGTTAATATCTAATATTCAACATTAAGTAAACTGCTTTGTTTGTTAATTCTAAACAAATAGGTTGATCCAAAATTCTCGTCACCCCCACCCCAGATACTTTTATACAAAAAATAAACATAAAAATAAGATATTTTAACCCTAAAACTAACTAAGTTATTTAAACTAGAAACGTTTTAATAATAATAATGTAATTTATTGTGTACAGTGCTCAGGTGCACTACAACTCATCAAAGTCTCATGTCAGGTACACAGAATAATGTTGTGCCAGGAACATGAACAGTTCACAGTAGTAATATGGATGTATGTGTGTGCATGTGTATGTGGAGAGTGGTATCAGGTATAGTGTCGGCAGACTACAGGAAGCATGGAGGCTTTGAAAGTTTCAGTGCTCCGGCAGCCTACAACAGATGCAGGCAGTTTATTCCATGTCTCCGCAATTCTGAGCGTGAAAAAATGTTTCTGAAAGTCACGTGAACAGTGCTGTTTTCTGACTTTGTAGGCATGCCCGCGTGTATTGGAGAGATGGAGATCAAAAAGGTGCTCAAGGTTGCTGTTGTTAAGATGATTAATGACCTTATGAGCATTTACCAGGTCAGTTATGCATATTACTACTGTAAACTGTTCATGTTCCTAACACTAATACATTATTCTGTGAACTTAACATGAGACTTTGATGAGTTGTGGTGCACCTGAGCACTGTACACAATAAATTTCATTATATTATTATTATTAAAATCAAAATACTTTTTAAAGGAGAATTAAGTTTTTAGAAAAAGAACAAATTTGAAATATCTAGACTTTAATATCCAGAGTTAAATCAGGTTGAAGTTAACTTCCTACAAAAAAAAACAAAAAAAAGGGATTAAGCTGTGTTCTTTTACTATTTAAAATAAAAAATTCTACATTTCTACACAAAGAAAAGGACTTCTTTCAACTCATACAAATTTGACCAACAGTTCAAAACATATATAACATTAGAAAAGGGAAGTGTGCGTGGTATAATGGTTAAAGTCATGGGAAATGGACTCGTCGCCCCGAGTTCAAATCCTGGATGTGGTAATTGCATTTCACTTAGCGCTAATACCCTTGGGAAAGGTATGAATCCTACTCTCCCTCCAGTTATGGGTAAATAGAAGGGCAGACTGGGCTCTTTAACCTTGGTTAGGCAACCGGTCTAGGAGAAGGAAAACTCTGAATTCAAACCTGTTGGACTCCGCTTAAGAAATTGACCTTGTGTCACATCCTGCTTGTGCGGAGGGGTTGGTAAATAAATAAATAAATAAATATATATATATATATATATATATATATATATATATAATATATATCATTAGAAAAGTAAATTGCTTCATATTAATTCTAGGTTCAACAGGCTGGTCCTTAAGTCATGTCAACTATTAGATATACTAGCAAATATATGCACCCTCCGGGTGCAAGTATTTAAGTTTAAATGTAATAAATATTAGATTAAATCAGAAAGGCTAATGAAACAAATTAAGAATTCAAATAAAAAGATTTGAAACGGAGGGGGTATAATCGGAAAATAGAACAACTGAAACTTACTCTTTCATCACTTCCGTTTTTCAATGCTAAATTTTCCTAATTTAACTATTAATTAAAATAGGAAGTAAAGAATAAAATTACAGTTATTTCTTCTTGTTAATGAATTTCTTTTAGGATTTATTGAAGAGATTTTTACTCATATTCATTAAGATAAAACCAAACAATTAGAAATCAATAATACCAAGCACATTTTTATTAAAATCAGTTTTTTTAATATCAATATGCAAATTAGCTTTACGTTTACACTGAAAACTGGTATTTTGTTGTATATATAAATACAATTGCATGTTATTAGTACTTAGGTAAGGCTAACAGTATAATAATGTCAAACAGTTTTATTATTAATTGAGGTTTAAATAGAAATAGAATCATGGAGAATGTGACGTAAATAACTAAGGGAATTGTGACTTGAGTAGTAATATAGTTTCGGTTACAGACAGAAAAACACACAATCTCCATTATAATAAGATTTAACAGGTTAAAAAAAAAAAAAAAAAAAAAAAAATAGGGGGGGGGTTATTGTACAGAAAAAAAAAGGACTTCTACTAGGATTGAAAGATGTCATGGATAGGGAGAGATTTGACATTTTTCTTTTGCAACAGACCTCAGTTGTAAAAGTTAAAGTTTTTGGAAATCCTGAATTTAAAAGTTTTAGAAGGAGTAATATATATTCACATAGAAAATCAAAATACTTTTAAGGAGAATTAAGTTTTTAGAATAAGAACAAATTTTTTAAAAAAATCTATACTTTAATATCCGGAGTCAAAATATCAGATTGAATCTAGATTTTTTTTAAAAAAAGGTAATTTATGGTTTTCAGTAATTTATGATTTTCCTTATTAACTCTTAACATCCTGTTGAGAATTTTCTGAGTCCAGTGCCCCACACCTCTAAGGATTCATAAAAAGAAAATAGTTTAAAAATTTCCTTTTCATTTAAAGTTACCTGTTATTTCCCTAAAAATAAAAACTTCTAAATATGTTTAATACTACATTTAAACAAAGGCTAACATTTGGGGCAGATTATGAAAACAAATTTTTCTTCCGACCGGGTGGAATGAGGTGGTATAGGACATTAAGAGTTAATATGAAAACTACCTTTAGTTATTTAGGTGTGGCACAAGGCCAGAGGTAAGGAGCACCCAGTGTTAATAAAACTCATCAATGGCAGCTACTAACCATTACACAACCTGTGCCTCCTAGGACATCATCTAACAACCTGTATGCAAATTTGGAGATTCTCAAATTTTCTGATATGGTCCATTGTGAAAATATTTTGTTCATACATAAACTGTTCCACGATAAAATGCCTGTTTCTGTTCAGAATGCTTTTGCAGTTGACTTCACCCATGCTGCTCAGGTCACTCGTGCTGACCAAACTGGTTTGTTTAATTTCCCTATCATTAACACTGTTAGTTTTGGGCATAATTCGATTCGTTTTAATGCACTTAATTCTTGGAACACTGTTCAGTCGGTATTGTTTGATGAAGAAAAGGAGGAAAAGGTGAAGCTTGTTTCGGTAAATTATTTTGTCCTTAAAAAACTTTTGAAAAAGTATTTTATTTCCTTTTACAAACAACAGATTTGCATTTAGATTCTCACACAGCTAATTTGTCTCATGATATATATCTATATGTTTGTGTTGTCTGGTGTGTCTTGTATCGTTTCCTGTGAGCGTCCAAGGGTGGTCATGTCCATGGGCTTAGCTTCACGCTATTAGGCATGACCTCCCTTCAATAGTAGTTTAACAAAAATAAAGTTTTTCTTTTACTTATTCTTTATAACTTGTACCTACTATTGATAAATAAATTTCTTATTTCTTAGTTACTAGCAAAAACTACCTGTACTTATGACGTGGCACAAGGCCAGAAGTATGGGGCACTAAATGAGAAACAAACTCCCTAACAATGGTCTGCGAATCTTGCTTGCTAACCATTACACTACGTGAGGTGCCCTTTAAAGTTATTTACTAAGCTTAGTTTAGATGTGGCACAAGGCCAGAAGTATTGGACACCCAATGAAAAACAAACTCCCTAACAATGGCTTGCTAACCATTACACCACCTGAGGTGTATTTGATATGTTCCGGCTGCATCCCTGCAACCGACCCCATCAAATACGTTTATTCATGTAAAGTCGGTACAGAGATACAGCCGAATACACATCTGGGCACAAGGCCCTAAGTTTTGTTTGAAGGGGGGAACGGGTCAATAACTGGTCGTGTCACTAAACTTATAGACTTATCTTAGCTAGTCTCATTCACCGACCGATCCATTTTAAAAGTTACTTACAGTTGTATTACCTGGTTATAGTTATTTACTAAGCTTAGCTTGGCACAAGGCCACAAGTATGGGGCACCCTGTGAGAATCGAACTCATTGCCAATGGTCAGCTAATCTAGTTCGCTAACCATTACACCACCTGAGGTGCCCGTTAAAACTACCTGTAATTGCTAGCCACCAATTTTGGTAGATTATATAGTTAATAATAATAATAATAATAATAATAATAATAATAATAATATCTTTTCAGCTAGTATGAATAGACAAATATCTGGACCTTGCCAGAGAACTAAAAGAGTTGCGGTGCACCTAAGCACTGTACACATACATGCATATTACTACTGTAAACTGTTCATGTTCCTAACACTAATACATTATTCTGTGTACTAGACATGAGACTTTGATGAGCTGTGGTGCACCTGAATACTGTACATACATGTATATTATTACTGTAAACTCTTCATGTTCCTAACACTAATACATTATTCTGTGTACTAGACATGAGACTTTGATGAGTTGTGGTGCACCTGAGCACTGTACACATACATGTATATTATTACTGTAAACTGTTCATGTTCCTGACACTAATACACTATTCTGTGTACTAGACATGAGACTTTGATGAGTTGTGGTGCACCTGAGTACTGTACACATACATGTATATTATTACTGTAAACTGTTCATGTTCCTAACACTAATACATTATTCTGTGTACTAGACATGAGACTTTGATGAGTTGTGGTGCACCTGAGCACTGTACACATACATGTATATTATTACTGTAAATTGTTCATGTTCCTGACACTAATACACTATTCTGTGTACTAGACATGAGACTTTGATGAGTTGTGGTGCACCTGAGTACTGTACACATACATGTATATTATTTACTGTAAACTGTTCATGTTCCTGACACTAATACATTATTCTGTGTACTAGACATGAGACTTTGATGAGTTGTGGTGCACCTGAGCACTGTACACATACATGTATATTATTACTGTAACTGTTCATGTTCCTGACACTAATACATTATTCTGTGTACTAGACATGAGACTTTGATGAGTTGTGGTGCACCTGAGTACTGTACACATACATGTATATTATTACTGTAAACTGTTCATGTTCCTGACACTAATACATTATTCTGTGTACTAGACATGAGACTTTGATGAGTTGTGGTGCACCTGAGCACTGTACACATACATGTATATTATTACTGTACACTGTTCATGTTCCTGACACTAATACATTATTCTGTGTACTAGACATGAGACTTTGATGAGTTGTGGTGCACCTGAGCACTGTACACATACATGTATATTATTACTGTAAATTGTTCATGTTCCTGACACTAATACATTATTCTGTGTACTAGACATGAGACTTTGATGAGTTGTGGTGCACCTAAGCACTGTACACATACATGTATATTATTACTGTAAACTGTTCATGTTCCTGACACTAATACATTATTCTGTGTACTAGACATGAGACTTTGATGGGTTGTGGTGCACCTGGGCACTGTACACATACATGTATATTATTACTGTAAACTGTTCATGTTCCTGACACTAATACATTATTCTGTGTACTAGACATGAGACTTTGATGAGTTGTGGTGCACCTGAGCACTGTACACAATAAATTTCATTATTATTTAATAATAATAATTAATGATAATAATAATTATTTATTTAATAATAATAATAGTAATATTCAATCATTTAATAATAATAATATTTATTTATTTAATAATAATGATATCTATTATTATGCTGAAATTCTGAAAAGTAAATGTCCTGCATCACTGACATAAAAATCTAAAAGGATGCAGTAAAATCATATCCATGCATCCCAGTGTTTTTTTTTTCTTCCCTCACCATCTCCAGCTTACTGTAAATACATTTCAATATTTTCTTGGAAATGAATTACACTGTATGGGGTTATTATTTTTCATTTTATATTATTTCATATTTATTTTATTTTATTAATTCTTTTATTTTTGTATCTATATTTTTTATTTCATTTTATTTATTTTTTTATTTTATTTTTTGTTTTATATTATTTCATATTTATTTCATTTTTAAATTTATTTTATCTATTTTATTGTATTTTATTTCTTTTATTATTTTATTTTATCTTTTTATTTCATTTTATTTTTTATATTTATTTTTGTTTATTTTATACCTTTTTTTATCTTTTGAATTTATTCTTTCTGGTTTTTATTTATTATATTTTTTATTTATGTATTTATTTCATTTATTTATTATGTTGAGATATTACTACCAAGGTATGAGAACTGGTCTACTAATTTCATAGGCTTACCATCCAGTGTGGAGATGTCTCTATCTTGTTTAAAACACATTTATTTATTATGTTGAGATATTACTACCAAGGTATGAGAACTGGTCTACTAATTTCATAGGCTTACCATCCAGTGTGGGGATGTCTCTATCTTGTTTAAAACACATTTATTTATTATGTTGAGATATTACTACCAAGGTATGAGAACTGGTCTATTAATTTCATAGGCTTACCATCCAGTGAGGAGATGTCTCTATCTTGTTTAAAACACATTTATTTATTATGTTGAGATATTACTACCAAGGTATGAGAACTGGTCTATTAATTTCATAGGCTTACCATCCAGTGAGGAGATGTCTCTATCTTGTTTAAAACACATTTATTTATTATGTTGAGATATTACTACCAAGGTATGAGAACTGGTCTATTAATTATCCAGTGAGAGATGTCTCTATCTTGTTTAAAACACATTTATTTATTATGTTGAGATATTACTACCAAGGTATGAGAACTGGTCTATTAATTTTAGAGGCTTACCATCCAGTGAGGAGATGTCTCTATCTTGTTTAAAACACATTTATTTATTATGTTGAGATATTACTACCAAGGTATGAGAACTGGTCTATTAATTTTAGAGGCTTACCATCCAGTGAGGAGATGTCTCTATCTTGTTTAAAACACATTTATTTATTATGTTGAGATATTACTACCAAGGTATGAGAACTGGTCTATTAATTTTAGAGGCTTACCATCCAGTGAGGAGATGCCTCCATCTTGTTTAAAACAGATGAACTCAGTTTCACCTGAGTTCATATAAAGGTCAAGCCACTTCCTGCTTTTTTAAATTAGTTCAACTCTGACCAGAAGTGGTAGTACATGTTAGGGTCCCATCTATGGGTTAAATAGATTTTTTAAAATGAGTTTAAAAATGTTTATTAAAGATTTAGCTTAAAAAAATATGAATACCCAACAAGAATTAATAAAAACAAAACATCTTAGGCATAAAATAATCCAACAAGGGTTGACATGCTGTAAAATCCAACCAACTGACCCCCCCCCCCCCCTATGAGACTTTAACCAAATTCCATTGTTAGTGGGGTGAAGGAGGTGTCACATCCTATGGGAGTCTCTTAGATCCATTACTACTGAATAGTGAGTTGACCTTGTGTCACACCCTACCAGGGTTGGGTAAATAACTACTAGATTTGGTTTTGTTTTAAGGCATATCAACCTCAGTGGGTCATTTAATGCTGATAAAGTTTTGAAATATATCAATTCTTAATGGATAATACAATTTTTTTATAAATACAAGTATGCAGGTGTGGGGTTGAAAGTCAGTTCTGGCTGATAAACTTGGCTCTGCATGATGGGGGTGTGGGTTCGAGGTATAGTGGTTCCTTTATCTCAGCCTGTGTGGCTTGTTCTCTGATGCCAGCCTGTGGTCAAACTGCCTATCGACTCTAAGTCGCCTGTTTATATAGCTGGTGAGAGGCTCAAGATGGCTTTGAAGGGTTTTGGGGGGAACATTTTTTATTGGTTGAAAAACATTAAATAGAGGATATTTTTAATTGTTTATAAATTTTGTTTTTTGACTGGAAGTTTGATTGGCTTCTATGTGTAGGATGATGTTTTATTTTCATTTTGATTAAGTTGCCGTGGGGTTAACATCCGGTCGATGTCAGTAACTTAAGTTTTGTAACTTATGTTCTGTTCATATGTTGATATTATCCATTAAGAACATAAGTATTGATATAAATCAAATAAGTCGATTTGGTTTGGTTTGTTTTGTTTTACGGCATATCAACCTCAGTGGGTCATTTAATGCTGATAAAGTTTTGAAATAAATCAATTCCTAATGGATAATATCAACATATGAACAGAACATAAGTTACTGACATGGACCGGATGTTAACCCCACGGCAACTTAATCAAAATGAACAAAAAACAATCATTCTACACATAGAAGCCACCCAAACTTTCAGTTGAAAAACAAAATTTATAAACAATTAAAAATATCCTCTATTTAATGTTTTTCAACCAATAAAAAATGTTCCCCCCAAAACCCTTCAAAGCCATCTCCAGCCTCTCACCAGCTATATAAACAGGCGACTTAGAGTCAATAGGCAGTTTACCACAGGCTGGCATCAGAGAACAAGCCACACAGGCTGAGATAAAGGAACCACTATACCTCGAACCCACACCCCCATCATGCAGAGCCAAGTTTATCAGCCTAAACTGACTTTCAACCCCACACCTACATACTTGTATTTATAAAAAAATTGTATTATCCATTAAGAATTGATATATTTCAAAACTTTATAAAAAAGCAGGAAGTGTCTTGACCTTTATATGAACTCAGGTGAAACTGAGTTCATCTGTTTTAAACAAGATGAAGGCATCTCCTCACTGGATGGTAAGCCTCTAAAATTAATAGACCAGTTCTCATACCTTGGTAGTAATATCTCAACATAATAAATAAATGTGTTTTAAACAAGATAGAGACATCTCCACACTGGATGGTAAGCCTCTAAAATTAATAGACCAGTTCTCATACCTTGGTAGTAATATCTCAACATAATAAATAAATGTGTTAACGTCCTATACCGCCTCATTCCACCCATCTGGAAGTCACATTCATTTTCCTAATCTACCCCAAATGATAGCCTTTGTTTAAATATTTAAAATTATTTTTAGGGAAATAATTCAGGTTACTTTAAATGAAAAGAACATTTTTAGGCATTTTTTTTATAAATCCTTATAGCAATGGGGCTCTGGATTTGGAAAATTCTCAACAGGATGTTAAGAGTTAAACAAGATGGAGACATCAGCACACTGGATGGTAAGCCTATGAAATTAGTAGACTAGCTGTCAATATTGTGGTAGGTAGTTGCCCATCCTTGGTAGGATGTGACACCAGGTCAATTCACAATTCAGTAATAATAGATCTGGGAGACTATCTGACACTTCCTTCACCCCCACTTACAATGGGATTAGGTTTGTTGGCTGGTTGGTAGGTTGGTTTCATTTTTCAGCATGTCAACCCTAGTTGGGTTATTTTATGCCTAAGACGTTTTGTTTTATTCATTCATGTTTAGTATTCAACCTTTTAAAGCTCAATTTTTAATTAACATTTTTAAACTCATTTTTTAAAAATCTATTTAACCCATAGATGATACCCTAACACGTACTACCACTCTTCATAGAAAAGAGGTATTTATACTGCAGGACACCATTGGAACCATCTATATTTTAAACACAATTCTTAAACTTTACAGTGACCTATTTCTCTGAATTTTTGAGATGAGGCTTGATAATTAGTATTATTTGGATTATTCGGACTATTGTCCTCATCTTTATTGTTATCTACACTATTTCTCTGAATTTTTTAGATGAGTCTTGATAATTACCATTCACTTCAATGTGTATATTCTAAAAGTTTTTATTTTGTGAGAATGGTTAGTTTTAAAGTGGGGGTTCGTTTTTACACTTCAACTTTTTACTCGTAAATTCCTACCACAAAATGCCCAAGCCTAATTTTATGGTAGGAATTTACGAGTAAAAAGTTGAATATTATTTTTTGTTGTTGTTATTTCTTTTCTTTTTGGCTTTGGTACTCTAAAATAAAAACTCAGATTCAATCATCGTCAACGAAAAAACAAAATTACGGTCATAAAAGGAGGATCCAATTTATGCCTAAATTGTAAAACGAGCCCCCACTTTAAAACTAACCATTCTCACAAAATAAAAACTTTTAGAATATACACATTGAAGTGAATATTAAAATAAATAAAGAAAATATATTTTGTATTGTAAAATAACGGGTGCAAGAAAAATAAAACATTTATTGCAAAAACACGGACATAAAATGAGGGTTCAGTTTATTTTATGGTAGGAATTTACGAGCAAATAGTCCTTTATTACCGGGGGCATTTCTTAAAAAAAAAAAAAAGAAAAAAGAAAAGAAGCTTTATTGATATTTTCATTATTTCCGTAAGCTGAAAAAAATCTTTTAAAAAATCATCAGAAGTTTTTTTTAAATGTTTTTCTTTTGAATGTTACAAAAATGTTCACATTAACCTTTATGCAACTATCATGGTGTTAAATATAGGGAGAGGGGTAAATTTCACAGGGAAAATTGGAAGTACCGGTCGGCAGGCCACACTGATTCAAAAATACGTTGACCAAAATTGGCTGACCTGAAATGTGTCACGAAAAATGGACGACGTGACTAAATTGGCGGTGAAAGTTCACCCTCAACTTGAACTAAATAAACAATGAGCCCCCTCACCTGCTACTTAGGAAATCGTCTTCAATCTATTTACTCGTTTATGGTTGAACGACAAAACAAATAAAGGTTGTTGTTGTTAAAAATTAACCTCGAAACACGTGTGGGTCACTCGTGAAATGATCCCGTACTGCCTTAAGGAATTACAAATTGTTGTCGCTTAGGTGTACAAGTCAACCAACAATTATGTTTAAATTTTATTTATGAGAATTTTAGTCCGTTTTCTTTCTTTAAAAAAAAAAAAAAAGAAGAGAAAATATTTTAGAATCTTTAATTCATTATGCCAGTCCAAAAACCGCGTATGTTTTGCCAGCATATCCTCCATATTTTTATAGACTAAATTTTGAGCCGTACGACATCCTAGTGTCTTAATACGGTTTTAAATTTCGTTACTCGTAAAGGATTGGCTGAAAAGCAAATAACGGTTATTTATTATTTGTGCAGAAGACGAACTAACTTTCCACATTTTTCAGCACAAAAGTTAGGAGTGCATATTATGCATAAGACCTATATTAATTGTGTATAATAGGGACTAGCAAAAAAAATCGGATACTACGAGTTTTAAAAGCGAGTTAAGAATAATTAAATCTATTATTTAAGGTTAAACTTTGTCTAAATCGATAAGTAGTACCATAATAACCATCATTAAAAAAGAAAAATATCATTACATAAACAGTTTATTTTTAAAAGATTTAAAAGTATTTGTTTTGGTCAATTTTGTTCGCCGACGCCATTTTGGCTGTTTTTCAATGGTTTTAGGCGCTTGACATTTTAAAACATCTAGGATGCAAATTTTTTTTTACCAAAAATCAGGTAATTATCCGATTTTAATGAAATTTTCAGTAATTGATTTAACAATTAATGAATTTTATAATGCATCAGTTATTTTATTTCAAAAGTTTAATTTAGTATTTTTGCTATGAAAAATGAATATATAAAATTCATTAAAATATGAAAATCCTGATGTTAAATTTAAATGTTATATTTTTAGATTCTAAAAATAAATATCTACTTAATGCAAACCTTATTTTTTTAGACGAAAGTAATAAGTTTTGAAGAAAAACTCGATTGAAAATTTAAAAAAAAAAAATCTGGAAAAATAGCATATCTTATACACTGTATAAGATATGCTATTTTTCCAGATTTTTCAGGACAAAAGTTATGGTGCGTGAACTATACCATAATTATTTGTGTATATATTTTACATATGTTTTGTACGAAACGCTAAGGCTACGTATTATACACGAAAACTATATACTGTAATTATTTGTGCGTAAGACACTCTACTTTTCCAGATTTTTCAGTCGATAAGTTATGGGTGCGTATTATACACGAGAACTATATATCGTAATCATTTGTGCTATTTTTGCAGATTTTTCAGCCTAAATATGTTAGGGGTGCGTATTATACACAAAAAAAAAACTTTTTTGTTTCGTGCATCGCCACAAAATACTATTTGAGATAGGTATACCCAAAATCGACCTAAAATGCGTTTTTGACAAAATTAATTTAGCCCCCCCCCCCTACAGAAAATAATTTACCAAAAATCAGTGAATTATCGGTTTTAATGAAATTTTCAGTGTTGATTTATCAATGAATGAACTTTATAATGCATTATTTATTTTATTTAAAAACTTTCTCATTTTTTTCCAGGTCACTTAATTTTGACCCCCTCCTTATTTTGGGGGCGTAAAATCTCGGCGAATTTGATACTAATTAGTAAGTAGAAATAAAAAGATAAAAGACCAAAGTTGTGAATAGAAAAAAAAATAAGGGGAATATTTTATGAGAAAATGAGTACCGAAAATCGGAAAATAAAATATTAAAAAAAAAAAATGAATAAATAAATTTTTTTTTGGAAATTTCTTTTATACTCATTTCGATAATTATTTAATATAAAAAAATTATACATCGATATTTGTTCTGCTTAAAAGGGGGGGGCTAAATTTTCAATAGAGTTTTTTTTTCAAAACTTATACTTTGTTTGACTAAAATAAGGTTTGCATGAAATAGATATCCCGTTTGAAATGGCCTAGGACAAGGCCTATGTAGACCTTGCCGCAGGCGTGTTTAAATTGCCCCGCAAAAGGAAGACAGGAAGTAGGCACTTAAAAATTAATTATTATCAATACCCTTGGGGATAGGTATGAATACTACTATTCTCACCCTCCCCACATACACACACCTCAAGCTGTGAGTAAATAGGTTTAAGTTTGGATTGGTTTGTTTAATGGCATGCCAACTCTGTGGGCTATTTAATGCCAAATCTTTTTCTTTTTTTGTGAGATGATAGAATGTATTTCTCTGCATTTTTGAAATGAGGCTTGATAATTAGTATTATTTGGATTATTTGGACTATTGTCCTCATCTTTATTGTTATCTACACTATTTCTCTGAATTTTTGAGATGAGGCTTGATAATTTGGATTATTTGTATTATTCGGACTATTGTCTTCATCTTTATTGTTATCTACACTATTTCTCTGAATTTTTTTAGATGAGGCGTGATATTTAGTATTATTTGGATTATTTGGACTATTAAAAAACAAAACAAAAAAAACACAATATGAGCCAAGGTAAAAAAAATAGGTACTCTTCGCGGAGAACCGCCTCGGCCTCCTGCCTCAAAAACCGCTAGCCGGTGGCTGCTGAAAAAAACAACAACAACACCAGCTACGATTGAAGTCCGTAGCCGAAGCAGTGTCACTTGACCCCCCCCCCAAAAAAAAAAAAAACTAGGGTTGGGGTTTAGGGTTAGTTTAATGGGAAAATAAATAATTTGGGCTCTGTTTTTTCTGGGTCACCCTGAAAACAGAACCAACAAATTTTGTAATAAAACTGTTAATTTTAACTGGGGGGGGGGGGGTTTAGGGTTGGGGGGGTTAGGGTAGGGTTTTCGGGAAAAACGCCCTAAGTTGGTTGTTGCTTTTTTTTTTTTTTTTTCGAGTGACACTTCAATCGTAGCTGGTGTTTTTTTTCAGCAGCCACTGGCTAGCGATTTTTGAGGCATGAGGCCGGGACGATTATCCGCGAAGGGTACCAAAAAATTATACATAGTGCTGGCTTCCACAGGAGAACGTTGCTTATGAGTTCGTCCTTGCTCCCCAGCAGTGTCCAGCATGCCCTGTCCGTCTCACTCGGATGGTTTGTGAGATAGGGGGCAGGTGGCCGTACAGCTGCTTCCTTGTGGGCTGCTGTTTCCACGATTTGTTCAAGACCGCGCGCAGCATTCTTGTGCAGCTCCCATCTAGCTTATTCTCAAGGCGCTTCGTTAGGGTCCAAGAGGTGCAGCCATACAGCAGCACTGATACAACCACAGCTTGGAAGAATTGTCACTTTAACTTGTCAGTGAGATCGGATTTCCACAAGACTAGATATACCCAAAAATCGTCTGCTACATTTAAAAAAAAAAAAACGAATTAAAATTAATTAAATCTATTATTTAAGGTCAAACTTTTGTCTAAAACGATAAGTAGCAACATAATGACCATCATTAAAAAAAAGAAAAATATCATTACATATGCAGTTTATTTTTAATACATTCAAAACGATTTTTTGGTCAATTTCGATCGCGTTCGGCCATTAACGCTCTTTATAAATGGTATAAATGGCTTGTTTACAAATTTAATGTAACATTCGCGATTGCAAAAAAAATTTACCAAAAATCAGGGAATTATCCGATTTTAATGAAATTTTCAGTATTGATTTATCAATTAATGAATTTTATAATGCATCAGTTATTTCATTTCAACACTTTAATTTAGTATTTTTGCTATGAAAAATTAATATATAAAATTAATTTAAAATATGAAAATCCTGATGTTAAGTTTAAAATGTTATATTTTTAGATTCGAGAAATAAATATCTATTTAATGCAAACCTTATTTTAGTCAAACAAAGTATAAGTTTTGAAGAAAAACTCATTGAAAATTTAGAAAAAACATCGATGTATAATTTTTTTCTTTTATAAGATAATAGCCAATTAAATAATTATCGAAATAAGTAAAAAAGAAATCTCCAAAAAAAATGTTTTTTTTCCATTTTATTTTCCGATTTTCGGTACTTATTTTCTGATAAAATATTCCCCTTAAAATTTTTTTTTTCTATTCACAACTTTGGTCTTTTATTTCTACTGTAATTAGTATTAAACGCTGACCAATTCGCCATTTGGGTGTACCTACATAAGACTGATAATCTGTTTATACCCGACCATGCCTTCCCTAAAAGCCATGTCTATCCTACTATTTACCCATAACTGGAGGGAGAATAAGGGCAATAGGGTTGGGGCAATCATATAGGTGCTATGACTTGACGTGATCAGCCGATTCATCGGAGAGGGCCTCTCAGACCGACCCACAATGGGGCGGCAAAGAGGCGAAATTAAGTATTTATTTACCGCGTACCCCACTTGTACGGGTCAGGCACAAAGTCCCTATTAACGTGGGACCACCCACAAGCCGAAGCTTATGGAATGGCAGGTGAAAAATTGCGTCGATCCCGTCGGCATTCCCCCTCAAGGGGTGCGCCTCAGGCACTGGGCAATAAACCCAGCCCTGACCCTTTAAATCGAGGGGGCAGGTGTTGCCTGGGGGGATGGCCCCCTGGGATCGACGCTATTATTATAACCTAACCGAAGCTTGCCGGACCCCCAGTCGAAACCGGGTGAAGGTAAGAGGCGAAATTAAGTAGCAGGGAAAACGGAACAATTTAAACAAGGTACTGTTTTTAACTTTTCACCGAAGGGGAGATAACTCTTAATGATATTTTTCAGTCCCGACTTACCTCTATTATTCTTCGTAGATTTAAACAAGACTTAAAAAACAACAAACAAACTGTTATTTAAAATATCAACATCATGACGGAAGAGAGGGTAACAAATTTTGTTGCCGTTCACAAAGGCAGTTATTACGATTCGGATTTTGAGAGTGATGCCGAATTAGATCAGGGACAGCAAAACAAATCGGTAAAAAGAAAACTCGAAGAAGATGACGAACTTTCTGTTTCCTGGTCGTCTTCGTCCCAAAAAAAGAAGAAAAAGAAACACAAAAAGGAGCGGAGAGGGGGACCGGCAAAAAGAAACGAAGTAGAAAAAGAATATTGTAAAGAAGCCTCGCGAACTCAACGATTTCATATTGTAAGTATGGATGCCTATTCGAGACATAAAAAGTTTATCAACGACTACATGATGTATTACCGCGGTAGTCAGGGCGACTATAAACCAGACACGTCTAAGTATAAGACGGATCTGGATATCATAAGAGAAAACCATAAATTTTTATGGAATGAAGACGAAGAAGAAGAAGAAGAATCCTGGGAAAAACGGCTTGCTAAAAAGTACTATGATAAATTATTTAAAGAATATTGTATAACTGATTTGAGTCGTTATAAAGAAAATAAAGTCGCTTTTCGGTGGCAAATGGAAAAAGAGGTTGTGAGTGGCAAGGGACAGTTTATCTGTGCAAATAAGTTCTGTGGGGTCGAGGAAGGCCTTAGAAGTTGGGAGGTGAATTTTGGTTACATGGAAGACGGACAGAAGAAAAACGCTCTGGTAAAAGTGAGACTATGTTCGGATTGTTCCTATAAACTTAATTATCATAAAAAGCGAAAAGAAGTTACGAAAAAGAGGAAGGGAAGCAAGAAACGAAACGAAAACGAAGATTCGGTTGACAATTCTAAAAAGGATAAAGATAGTTTAGACGAAGAACAAGAAGAAGGAGAGGGGACAGTACCCCCGCCACAGACCGAGAAAGACGAATCGGTCTGGACAAAAAAGCCACAAGATATCATGGAAAAATCCAGAGACGAAGAATTTGAGGAATATTTCGAAGATATGTTTCTCTGAAAATAAATTTTGTTTTTTACTTTTTTAGACTTCGTTTATTTATTTATTTATTTATTTTTGGTACTAATGCAGAATAGTGCGCAAGAGATAATATCATTAGGATCCCATTTTACATAATAAATGGCATTAGAATACAGAAACTCCCAAAGTAGCCTAGCTTTATCCTAATGTTAACACTAATCCTAGCATTAGATTATGGAAACTCCCAAAGTAGCCTAACCCTAATCCTAACACTGACCCCTAACATCTCAAAGGTTTCAGGTATTATTATTTTTTTTTTGTTGTACAAATGCAGAATAGCGTGCAAGAGATAATATCATTAGAATTGCATTTTACGTATAAATAGCTTTAGATTACAGAAACTCCTAAAGTAGCCTAAACTTAACATTGGTAGAAATGCAGAATAGCGCGCAAGAAATAATATCATTAGAATTGCATTTTACGTATAAATAGCTTTAGATTACAGAAACTCCTAAAGTAGCCTAAACTTAACATTGGTAGAAATGCAGAATAGCGCGCAAGAAATAATATCATTAGAATTGCATTTTACGTATAAATAGCTTTAGATTACAGAAACTCCTAAAGTAGCCTAAACTTAACATTGGTAGAAATGCAGAATAGCGCGCAAGAAATAATATCATTAGAATTGCATTTTACGTATAAATAGCTTTAGATTACAGAAACTCCTAAAGTAGCCTAAACTTAACATTGGTAGAAATGCAGAATAGCGCGCAAGAAATAATATCATTAGAATTGCATTTTACGTATAAATAGCTTTAGATTACAGAAACTCCTAAAGTAGCCTAAACTTAACATTGGTAGAAATGCAGAATAGCGCGCAAGTGATAATATCATTAGAATCATATTTTATATATATAGGGACTAGCAAACGGAGTCTAAAATTCGTTTTTGTCAAAATGACTTTAGCCCCCCCTACGGAAAATAATTTACCAAAAATCAGGAAATTATCGGATTTTAATGAAATTTTCAGTGTTTATGTATCAATGAATGATCTTTATTATGCATTATTTATTTTATTTCAAAACTTTCTCATTTTTTTCAGGTCACTTAATTTTGACCCCCCTTATGTTGGGGGCGTAAAATGTTTTGCAAGTTGATCATTTTCGATACTAATTACAGTATAAATAATGAGATAAAAGACCGAAGTTATGAATAGAAACAAAACAAAATTTTTTTACGGTTGCGCTTTTATGAGAAAATAAGTACCGAAAATCGAAAAATAAAATGCAAAAAAATAATAAATAATTAATTTTTTGGAGATTTCTTTTTTACTCATTTCGATAATTATTTAATTGGCTATTATTTTATAAATGAAAAAATATACATCGATGTGTTTTCTGCTTAAAAGGGGGAGGGGGTACATTTTCAATCGAGTTTTTCTTCAAAACTTATTACTTTTGGCGCCTAAAATAAGGTTTGCATTAAGTAGATATTTATTTTTAGAATCTAAAAATATAACATTTTAAACTTAACATCGGGATTTTCATATTTTAAATGAATTTTATATATTAATTTTTCATAGCAGAAATACTAAATTAAAGTTTTGAAATAAAATAATTAATGCATTATAAAATTCATTAATTGTTAAATCAATACTGAAAATTTCATTAAAATCAGATAATTACCTGATTTTTGGTAAAATTTTTTGCAATCTCGAATGTTACAGTAAAATTGTAAACAAGCACTTAAAACCATCGAAAAAGAGGCTGAATGGCGGATATCGTCGAAATTGACCAAAACAAATAGTTTTAAATCTTTTTAAAATAAACTGCATATGTAATTATATTTTTCTTTTTTTAATGATGGTTATTATGGTACTACTTATCGATTTAGACAAAGTTTAACCTTAAATAAAAGTTTTAATTATTCTTAATTCGCTTTTAAAACTCGTAGTATCCGATTTTTTTTGCTAGTCCCTATATATATAAATAGTATTAGATTACAAAAACTCCCAAAGTACCCTAACCCTAACCCTAACCCTAACATTTCAAAGGTTTTGGGTATTATTATTTTTTTTTTTTTTTTTTTTGTACAAATGCAGAATAGTGCACAAGAGATAATATTAGAATCGCATATGTATAAATATCATTAGATTACGGAAACTCCTGACGTAGCCTAACTCTAACCCTAAAACTAACCCTATCCCTAATCCTAGCATCTCAAAGGTTTCAGATATTTCTTTGAAATCTAATGAAATGTAATGCTTTTTATACGTAATCTAATGATATCTCTTGCGTGCTATTCTGCTTTCGTACCAGTTTTAGGGTTAGGATATTTTGGGGGTCTCTTTAATCTAATGCTATTAATACATAAAATGTGAATCTAATGATATTATCTTTTGCGCACTGTTCTGCATTAGTACCTTTTTTTAAATTTTGTTTAATAGCATATCAACCATGGTTATTTCCTATAAATCTAACATAAACAAAGGGGAACCACTCTTGACTGATAAATTATTTATTGGTTATTTCCTATAAATCTAACATAAACAAAGGGGAACCACTCTTGACTGATAAATTATTTATTTATTGGTTATTTCCTATAATTCTAACATAAACAAAGGGGAAACACTCTTGACTGATAAATTATTTATTTATTGGTTATTTCCTATAAGTCTAACATAAACAAAGGGGAACCACTCTTGACTGAATAAATTATTTATTATTGGTTATTTCCTATAAGTCTAACATAAACAAAGGGGAACCACTCTTGACTGATAAATTATTTATTTATTGGTTATTTCCTATAAGTCTAACATAAACAAAGGGGAACCACTCTTGACTGATAAATTATTTATTTATTGGTTATTTCCTATAAATCTAACATAAACAAAGGGGAAACACTCTTGACTGATAAATTATTTATTTATTGGTTATTTCCTATAAATCTAACATAAACAAAGGGGAAACACTCTTGACTGATAAATTATTTAGAATGTTGGGTCTGGGCAAATAAAAGATGACAAGTTTAAAATGAGTCTTTTTGTCATTAATGATAGCATGAAATGGACACAGAGATTCAGCAATCTTAGAAACACCCTAACCAACCCCAGGACGACAGGAAAAGAGAATAATAAAAATTATTTTTGTCTGTATTAGATTATATGAAGATGAAAAAAGAAAAGAAAATTTTTTTAAAAGAGCAAATAAAAATGAAAAAAAAATTTATTTAAACTTTTTGTACATTAGCCATAAATAATTGTTTCTTTAATAAATATTTATTTTTTGTCTGTATTAGATTATATTGTCATCTTTGATGTTATAATTCCTTGTTTTGAGTTTCGGTTTCTTCTCCTGTTGGCCTTTCATCTTACTTAGGCTACTGTGCGCTAGAATGTTGGGTCTGGGCAAATAAAAGACAAAACTTTTTGTCTGTATTAAATTATATTGTCGTCTTTAATGTTATAATTCCTTATTTTTGGTTTTGGTCTCTTCTTGCTTTGGACTTTCGTTTTGGATCTTGGAACTGAAGATGATTTATTCTTCTCTGCTTGTTTGGTTTCTGGATCAGCTGCTAAAAATTCTGAAAAGAATAAAAGTTTAGTGAGAGGAGAAACTGTTGGCGTTTTTTGATATAAGGTGTGTGCCAGATGTCCACTTCTACTTATAGACTCGCCGATAACCATATGACCAACCTACTGGCCAACCACTGGCAGTAGTCTGTTGCTGATATTGTTACTTATACTGGCTGTTCTAGTTATACCTACGCACAATGCTTTGAACCTTTGTGGACGACGGAACATAGGATTATATCACTGGACCTTTGACACTACGTAGGATTCCATAACACAGGACTTATTCACTTACCAAAGGATTCTATAGCTCGGGACTTACTTTAAGTTCTTTTTCAACTGGCGGTCAGAAACGAATTACATACAAGATGACCATTTATCTCCTTAAAGTAGAGGAGTGTGGGATAACGGTTAGAGTCATAGGAAATGGAGTCATTGACCCGAGGAATATTTCAAAGATTTTTTTTTTAAATAATATTTTTTAAACTTTTAAAAAACTTTTTTTTTTTTTTTTTTTTACTATTGCAGAATTGTAACACAAGGTACCAAGTATGGGGCAACCAGTGAGGATCAATTCAGTAATAAAAAAGAAAAGACTATGTGTTACAATCATATATGCTGTAAGGTTCAAGGTTATAATTATGTTATAACTAGTTGAAACTATAGAAGGGGGGGGGGAATATATGGGAGAAAATAGATATTCGAATCAAGAAGTTCACTGTCTTTATTTACGAACTACTGCCGAGTTTTTCTATTAACACCCATCCATTGCTTTCTTCAGACATTGTACCTGTTGCGCCCCTGTGTTTGTGGCTTGTTCTATAAACTTGTTTTCTTTCCACTTTCTGGTGAAAGGAATTATGAGAATACTATAGAAGGGGGGGGGGAATATATGGGGCGAAATAGATATTCGAATCAAGAAGTTCCTGCTGAGGGGGGGACCAAAAACAAGCGAGTTCACCGTCTTCTCACAAGCCAGACTTTCTTTTGGTCAACACATTCTTCGTCTTTGTCTAGCAGCTGGAAAATCCGTCGTCATAATCGAAATAATTTTTAGCAGTTCAAAATCGCATTTCCTATTTAGTTTTGTTTCTGTTGGACTAAAATCCATTTCTTTACTCGGTCGTTCGCAGAGCGCTTCGTCATCGACTGCTTCTGCTGACTGCCCAGCGCTCAACTCACTTGTTATTTATAGACATATTTACCCAAACATCCGGGCACGTCAGTCAAACCTCGCGTCCGTCCAGTGCCTAAATCGCATTTGTTTTTGCATGCGGGAGGACGCGGGTTCGATCCTGGCAGGCAAGACAATGTCTTGCTCTTTTTCCTTTCTCGTTCTCCGTCACAATTACCTTACCCACGGTGTTTGTTGTTCTATGCCAGAAGGAGTTAGACTACGTGAGACGAAAAGTCGTTCATACACTTCGGAAAAGATATAAGCGGCGTAGTAGGAGTCACGATATAGATATCTCTTTAATTTCTAGAGTAGCAATAGCTCTTGTAGCTTAGCGCTAAAGCAGTTAGTTGGATGGTTGGATTTTATGTTTATTCTTATTGAAGTCAGTAAGTCTACTGTTGGTTTGAATAACAGCAGCTAACTAAGTACAACTTAAGCAGTGTCAAGACAGTTGGTATATATAGAAATCAAGAATGACCCATTCATGAATTTGGGTGATTTGGGTGATTCCATTCCTTGAGTTCTGATTGGCTGCTTGACTGCTTGATTTGAATGACATTGTGGAGTCTTATATATATCCTGTCATTCTGCAGTAGACTTTGTGACTATTCGGGTTTGTATTTAAGTTACAACCGTTTGTTGCCTTGTCTTCCCATTTCGACGGTAATTGGAACTTTAATTATTCTTCATCTCCCCTTCCTCCCCCACCCCATTGCGCGGGCATGGTGGCCTTTGAGGGGGAATTAGTTCCTTTCGACCTGGCCAATTACAGGGGAGTAATCTTGATAATGCACAGGGCATTTTTGATGGCATTGACTTAGGGGTTGGAGTGACACTGGGTGAGGCTTGGTCCCTAGTTGAAGTTACCATTCTTTTGGTTTGTAGAACATCCTCAAATATTGGATATTAAGAATAGGGACAGGGGCCACTTTTTCTTGGAGCTTCCTGAGGAATCAGCGATTCCGCAATGTGATTCTACCTGATCCATCAATCCTGATTCGGTATTGGTGATTGGGGAGTGTTTTGACAACTCTGCCTGTTATGTCCCACCGATGGTTGTTTGGACGTTGTACAGGCACTGTGTCTCCCTTTTGAAGTGGATACAGTGTATGTGCTGTGCGATTGTATCCCTCTGATGAGTTGGTCTTTGATGTATGTGTCAGACAGGTCATGCTCACACAGGGGACAGGAGAAGTTGCAGTCTATGGCTGTAGCCCTAAGGTGAACAAGGTATTGTTGAATTGGTTCATCTTCATACTGTGACATCAATGCAAATGTAATCCGATGGACCATGGGATTTGATCTTTGGGTCACTAATTATTCTAACATTTCTAACAGCCTGTCTGGGTGAGTGGTGAAGAATTTAGGGTGGGTGTTAATGATTGCGTTTTGGACAGATTCATCAGCACAATTGTATAATTGGATGTTGGTTTGAGAAGTCGGCATATCTATCATTCTGGTAAAATGTCTCGGATATTAGTAATTAAGTTTGAGTGAGTTTTGTTTAACGGCATATCAACCTCTGTGGGTCATTTAATGCCAAAAAGGTTATTTTGGATTTCAGACTTTAAGGTAGTGGTTCTATGGAGATAATTGGTTATGTTCTGTTATATTTTGTTGAAAAGGTTGCTTTTTTTAATAAAATTAAAAATGTTTTCAGGGTTTGTATTCTTGAAGATGTCTTTCAGGTTTCTAGCTTGATAGTAATTTGCGCGGATATGTTTAAGTCTGTTACAATTTAGAAGGATATGCTTGGTTGTAAGTTGTACTTTGCATGTTGGGCACACTGGGGGCACCCTCCCCCCTTTTTTATTAGTAATTACCTGAATTATCTTGATTTATTTGTAACGATGGCACCGAGCTGATGGTTGACGTCTCTTCTAATAATTTCCAAACATCAAAGAGAGACTGGCCTCCTTCGGATGAAGCTCTCAGCAGAGACGGTTGCGGATGCTGCTCTATTGTATCATTACTTGGTTTCGGTGCATCTACAATGAAAGAAACAAAAAATCAATCTGAGGTGTTGGACACACAGAAGATCAATCGAGGTGTTGAGAAGATCAATCTGAGGTGTTGACACACAGAAAATCAATCTGAGGTGTTGGACACACAGAAAATCAATCTGAGTGTTGGGCACACAAAAAATCAATCAGAGGTTGGACACACAAAAAATCAATCTGAGGTGTTGGACACACAAAAAATCAATCTGAGGTGTTGGACACACAGAAAATCAATCAGAGGTGTTGGACACACAGAAATCAATCTGAGGTGTTGGACACACAGAAAATCAATCTGAGGTGTTGGACACACAAAAAATCAATTGAGGGTGTGGACACACAGAAATCAATCTGAGGTGTGGACACACAGAAAATCAATCAGAGGTGTTGGACACACAGAAAATCAATCTGAGGTTGTTGGACACACAGAAAATCAATCTGAGGTGTTGGACACACAGAAAATCAATCTGAGGTGTTGCGACACACAGAAAATCAATCCTGAAGGTGTTGGACACCAACCCCAAATCCAAAATCTGACGGTGTTGGACACACAAAAAATCAATCAGAGGTGTTGGACACACAGAAAAAAATTCAGAGGTGTTGCGACACACAGAAAATCAAGTTCTGAGGTGTTGGACGATACAGAAAACAATTCTTGAGGTGTTGGACACACACAGAAAATCAATCAGAGGTGTTGGACACAACAGAAAATCAATCTGAGGTGTTGGACACACAGAAAATCAATACAGAGTGTTGGACACACAGAAAATCAATCTGAGGTGTTGGACACACAGAAAATCAATCTGAGGTGTTGGACACAAAAATCAATCTGAGGTGTTGGAAAAAAAATCAATCAGAGGTGTTGGACACACAGAAAATCAATCAGAGGTGTTGGACACACAGAAAATCAATCTGAGGTGTTGGACATACAGAAAAACAATCTGAGGTGTTGGACACACGAAAAAAATCTGAGGTGTTGACACACAGAAAAAACATCTGAGGTGTTGGACACACACACAGCCAACACACAACACAGAGAAAAACAATAAACAATTACTAAGGCTATCTAATAAATAATGTTTTTAAAAAAAGAAGGCTAGGTGTTATAATCTTATGGGCTGTAAGGTTCAAGGTTATAACTATGTTATAGCTAGTTAAACATAACAAACACAATACAAGTGTAAAGAAAATAGAGGTAACTATGTTATTAGCTACCTTATATTTCTTACACTTGCATTGTGATAGCCTTATAAAACCAACCACCAAACCAATATAAACACAATGCTTAAACAAAATTATCAAACTTTTAATTGGAGTGTGTACAAAAAGCATCAATATAATATAATGAGATGGGAAAAACCAAAATTCTAGATAAGAGTGGAAAGTTAAAATAAATTTTGGACCAAAAATTCTAGATAAGAGTGGAAAGTTACAATAATTTTTGGAAATGACGCTTAAAAAATTTTTTTAGCAAAAACTTACTTGAATAAATCCTGGCTCATCTCGAACGGGCGTGTCGCTTATTTGGGAAGATTTTGAAGGGAACGTTTGATACTTGTGTGCATATTGTAATTCCTGAAAATGAAAATAAAGGAAAACTTTTATTCTGTTTATACTCTATAGGTCATACCAGCCAATTCACCTAGGGTCCATCCCAAAAGTCATCAAACCCTTTACATTGAATTTTTAACACCCACCTGGCAATATATATATATATAATATTGTGAACAATGCGACAAGATTTAATTGGTGAAACTGCAGAAATCTAAAAAAACGTTTATATGAACACTCTAAGGACCTAAAATTTGGAAACAACATCCAATCGTTAGTAACACACAATTTACTAACAAATCACAATTTTACCTTACAAAAATCATCAATGATCGCCTTCATCCACAATCGAAACACACGCCGTATTGTAGAATCCTCGGATTTCGATCCTTAATACCTTACACAAGACCTGTTTTTATAAAATATCACCATATATATATTATATATAATATATATATATATATATATACACATGTAGAATTAAACAAAAGACACATCTCCTGTTTAACAATTTTATTTTGATCTTTCTAGTTTTCTGGCCAACTTTTTAATGTTTAGGTGGAATTTGTGGATAAGTCCACCAAAGTTCAAGTCCCGAGTACTTTCGGCACTTCGAAGTGCCATCATCAGGGGTGATGTGTTCCAGTTTTTTAAAAATTATATTAATGTAGAGGCTGGAAGGAGAAGAATTGTGAGGAAAGTTGTATAGGCATTTTAAAATGTGAGTACTGCATTGGAAATTAATTTTGTTTAAGGATGGTTTGTATTGTTTTATGTATAAAGCTTCTAGTATTTGGAGTTTTTGTTTATTGTTTTCTTGTGCAGAATGTGTGTATTTTCCGTTAGGATATTTCGGTAATTAGATTGGGGCATGAATATTATATATATTTACTAACCTCAACGCACGAGAATGATGTGACACAAAGTCAATTTTTAAGTGGAGATAAGTTTGAATTCAGAGTTTTCTTCTCTAGACTGGTTACCTAAACAAGATTAAAGAGCCCAGTCTGACCAAGTATTTACCCATAGCTGGAGGGAGAGTAGTTATATGCATACCTTTCCCATGAGTATTAGCGCTACGGGAAATGCAAACAGCCTCATCTCATAACAACTTTATTGCACGGAAAGGAGTGACTTTTAGAAGAAACCATGACCTTTAATTCATTTTTACACTAACGGGAAAATTCTTCTATCGGTAGAGTTGCCAATTTGTCTAATAAGAATGTTCTTGGGGGGGGGGGGGGCTCAGTTAAGTCTGACGCTTGACTCTCCCAGCAATGCTGCACTCTTCTCACAACACTATCAAAATATCTTGTCTCTCGTCCACTCATCGCAACAGCCAAAATGCTACTGCAACCTTTCTGCGCGTTTGTGAGGGCTGGTCATTAAATACACAATTACAGTGTTCATCCGGGCTCCTTACTCTGACTTCGTGCAGCACGTGCGACACTAATCAGCAGGCGTCAATCCTTCACATCCAGGCCACTCTGGACAGTTTAGTAATTCACCTGTGTCAGCCACGACTCACGATCAGGAGGATGCGAGTTCAATCTCCTCACTCGCCTCTGATCTCATTCTGCATGCCAAACACAGTCGTGCACGCTTCGAACCACTACGTTCGTGGTTTTCTCTGCCAAATTTGACATGCACTTGTATGAAATTGTGCACCAGGTGTTGCGTTGAATTCTAAACATAACTACACGCTTGATGTATATCTTTGCTATTCATACATGGGCAGAATATTCTGCAATAAGAGAGAGAGGAGAGAGGGGGAGAGAGAAATGAAGAATAAAGATGAAAGGTATGAGAGAGGGAGAGAGAGGGGTCGAAGAGACAGATACAAGAGAGAGAGAGAGAGAGAGAGAAAGAAAGAAAGAAAACAAGAAAGAAATAAGACAAAGTTACAGAGAGAGAGAGAGAGAGAGAGAGAGAGAATGAATAAAGCAAGAAATGAATAAAGATAGGTATGAGAGAGAGGGGGTGAGAGAGAGAGAGAGAGGAAGAGAGAGAGAGATACCAAGAGATAGAGAGAAAAAGAAAACAAGAAAGAATAAGCTGGAAGAAGATATGAAGAGAGAGAGAGAGAGAGAGTGATAAGAGAGAGAGAGATGAAATAAAACTAGAAATGAAGAATAAAGTCAGGTATGAGAGAGAGAGAGAGAGAGGGGGAAGAGGAGAAGAGAGAGAGAGAAAAACAAGAAAACAAGAAAGAAATGAGAGAGAGAGAGAGAGAGAGAGAGAGAGAGAGAAAGCAGAAATGAAAAATAAAGATAGCTGGATCTGGGCTGGAAGTCTTCTGTGTTTGGCCGTTTGGTCTTAGTAAATAAACACAAGACTTTGTTTTTTTTTCTTAGAGCTCTTTATTATTTTATAAGATCCAGATCAAATCAAACATGCGAGTGAGAATTTAGTTTCAACAGACAGATCGCCATTGCAACCATCCTGTTCAGCTAAATAAGGAACAGAGTGGAGTGTTGCAGGTCATGGACTGCTCATCCACCTAGGTAGTAAATACTCATCTACAGAAAGATGGGAAAATTGATATGCGTTAACTCACCTGTTTTGGTCAGCTGATAATGCAAATCTTCGAGCTCATGGAATCGGCCATTTACCATTTCTGGATCTCTGGATTCAGGCAGCCCCAAAGAACAGGATCTATTGTCGGCAGGAATTTGCGTTTTATCAAACAAGCCAAACTTCATTTCTAGAAAAAAAGAAAATAGAAAAAAAAATTTATTAACCAAATTTTTTTTTTGCTGGGGTGTGAAAAAGTTTTTTTTTGAACTTGAGTCTTTTTCAATCAACAACAGTAATCCCTTTCTGCAACAGTCTGGTTAAATAATCATATTTTTACATATTGAAGCATTTAGCAATTGNCGCAAAGCAGTTAGTTGGAATGGTTGGATTTTATGTTTATTCTTATTGAAGTCAGTAAGTCTACTGTTGGTTTGAATAACAGCAGCTGAGTACAACTTAAGCAGTGTTCAAGACAGTTGTATATAGAAATCAAGAATGACCCATTCATGAATTTGGGTGATTTGGGTCATTCCATTCCTTGAGTTCTGATTGGCTGCTTGACTGCTTGATTTGAATGACATTGCGGAGTCTTATATATATCCTGTCATTCTGCAGTAGACTTTGTGACTATTCGGGTTTGTATTTAAGTTACAACCGTTTGTTGCCTTGTCTTCCCAGTTCGACGGTAATTGGAACTTTAATTATTCTTCATCTCCCCTTCCTCCCCCACCCCATTGCGCGGGCATGGTGGCCTTTGAGGGGGGAATTAATTCCTTTTGACCTGGCCGATTACAGGGGAGTAATCTTGATAATGCACAGGGCATTTTTGATGGCATTGACTTAGGGGTTGGAGTGACACTGGGTGAGGCTTGGTCCCTAGTTGAAGTTACCATTCTTTTGGTTTGTAGAACATCCTCAAATATTGGATATTAAGAATAGGGACAGGGGCCACTTTTTCTTGGAGCTTCCTGAGGAATCAGCGATTCCGCAATGTGATTCTACCTGATCCATCAATCCTGATTCGGTATTGGTGATTGGGGAGTGTTTCGACAACTCTGCCTGTTATGTCCCACCGATGGTTGTTTGGACGTTGTACAGGCACTGTGTCTCCCTTTTGAAGTGGATACAGTGTATGTGCTGTGCGATTGTATCCCTCTGATGAGTTGGTCTTTGATGTATGTGTCAGACAGGTCATGCTCACACAGGGGACAGGAGAAGTTGCAGTCTATGGCTGTAGCCCTAAGGCGAACAAGGTATTGTTGAATTGGTTCATCTTCATACTGTGACATGGATGCAAATGTAATCCGATGGACCATGGGATTTGATCTTTGGGTCACTAATTATTCTAACATTTCTAACAGCCTGTCTGGGTGAGTGGTGAAGAATTTAGGGTGGGTGTTAATGATTGCGTTTTGGACAGATTCATCAGCACAATGGTATAATTGGATGTTGGTTTGAGAAGTCGGCATATCTATCATTCTGGTAAAATGTCTCGGATATTAGTAATTAAGTTTGAGTTTGAGTTTTGTTTAACGGCATATCAACCTCTGTGGGTCATTTAATGCCAAAAAGGTTATTTTGGATTTCAGACTTTAAGGTAGTGGTTCTATGGAGATAATTGGTTATGTTCTGTTATATTTTGTTGAAAAGGTTGCTTTTTTTAATAAAATTAAAAATGTTTTCAGGGTTTGTATTCTTGAAGATGTCTTTCAGGTTTCTAGCTTGATAGTAATTTGCGCGGATATGTTTAAGTCTGTTACAATTTAGAAGGATATGCTTGGTTGTAAGTTGTACTTTGCATGTTGGGCACACTGGGGGCACCCTCCCCCCTTTTTTATTAGTAATTACCTGAATTATCTTGATTTATTTGTAACGATGGCACCGAGCTGATGGTTGACGTCTCTTCTAATAATTTCCAAACATCAAAGAGAGACTGGCCTCCTTCGGATGAAGCTCTCAGCAGAGACGGTTGCGGATGCTGCTCTATTGTATCATTACTTGGTTTTGGTGCATCTACAATGAAAGAAACAAAAAATCAATCTGAGGTGTTGGACACACAGAAAATCAATCTGAGGTGTTGGACACACAGAAAAACAATCTGAGGTGTTGGACACACACACAGACACAGACACAGACACACAGAGAAAAACAAATAAACAAATTACTAAGGCCTATCTAATAATAATGTTTTAAAAAAAATAAAAGGCTAGGTGTTATAATCTTATGGGCTGTAAGGTTCAAGGTTATAACTATGTTATAACTAGTTGAAACATAACAAACACAATACAAGTGTAAAGAAAAATAAGGTAACTATAGTTATTATAGCTACCTTATTTTTCTTTCCACTTGCATTGTGATAGCCTTTAAAAAACCAACCACCAAACCAATATAAACACAATGCTTTAAACAAATTATCAAACTCTTTAATCTGGAGTGTGTACAAAAAGCATCAATATAATATAATGAGATGGAAAAACCAAAAATTCTAGATAAGAGTGGAAAGTTACAATAAATTTTGGACCAAAAATTCTAATAAGAGTGGAAAGTTACAATAAATTTTGGACCAAAAATTCTAGATAAGAGTGGAAAGTTACAATAAATTTTGGACCAAAAATTCTAGATAAGAGTGGAAAGTTACAATAAATTTTGACCAAAAATTCTAGATAAGAGTGGAAAGTTACAATAAATTTTGACCAAAAATTCTAGATAAGAGTGGAAAGTTACAATAATTTTTGGCCCAAAAATTCTAGATAAGAGTGGAAAGTTACAATAAATTTTGGACCAAAAATTCTAGATAAGAGTGGAAAGTTACAATAATTTTTGGCCCAAAAATTCTAGATAAGAGTGGAAAGTTACAATAAATTTTGGAATGACGGTTAAAAAAATTAGCAAAAACTTACTTGAATAAAATCCTGGCTCATCTCGAACGGGTGTGTCACTTATTTGGGAAGATTTCAAAGGGAACGTTTGATACTTGTGTGCATATTGTAATTCCTGAAAATGAAAATAAAAGGAAAACTTTTATTCTGTTTATGCTCTATAGGTCATACTAGCCAATTCACCTAGGGTCCATCCCAAAGGTCATCAAACCCTTTAACATTGAATTTTTAACACCCACCCTGGCAATATATATATATGTATAATATTGTGAACAATGCGACAAGATTTACATTGGTGAAACTGCCAGAAATCTAAAAAAACGTTTATATGAACACTCTAAGGACCTAAAATTTGGAAACACATCCAATTCATTAGTAACACACAATTTACTAACAAATCACAATTTTACCTTACAAAAATCATCAATGATCGCCTTCATCCACAATTGAAACACACGCCGTTATTGTAGAATCCTCGGGCATTTCGATCCTTAATACCTTACCCCAAAGACCTGGTTTTTATAAAATATCACCATATATATATATATATATATATATATATTATATATACATGTAGAATTAAACAAAAGACACATCTCCTGTTTAACAATTTTATTTTTGATCTTTTCGAGTTTTCTGGCCAACTTTTTAATGTTTGGGTAGAATTCGTGGATAAGTCCACTAAAGTTCAAGTCCCGAGTACTTTCGGCACTTCGAAGTGCCATCATCAGGGGTAATGTGTTCCAGTTTTTAAAAAATTATATTAATGTAGAGGCTGGAAGGAGAAGAATTGGTGAGAAAGTTGTTATAGGCATTTTAAAATGTGAGTACTGCATTGGAAATTAATTTTGTTTAAGGATGGTTTGTATTGTTTTATGTATAAAGCTTCTAGTATTTGGAGTTTTTGTTTATTTTTTTCTTTGTGCAGAATGTGTGTATTTTCCGTCAGAATATTTCGGTAATTAGAGTGGGGGCATGAATATATATATATATTTACTAACCTCACCACACGAGAATGATGTGACACAAGGTCAATTTTTTAAGTGGAGTATAAGTTTGAATTCAGAGTTTTCCTTCTAGACTGGTTACCTAAACAAGATTAAAGAGCCCAGTCTGACCAAGTATTTACCCATAGCTGGAGGAAGAGTAGTTATATGCATACCTTTCCCATGAGTATTAGCGCTACGGGAAATGCAAACAGCCTCATCTCATACACACTTTATTGCATGAAAAGGAGTGATTTTTAGAAGAAACCATGACCTTTAAATTCATTTTTACACTGATGGGAAATTCTTCTGTCGGTAGAGTTGCCAATTTGTCTAATAAGAATGTTCTCGGGGGGGGGGGGGGCTCAGTTAAGTCTGACGCTTTGACTCTCCCAGCAATGCTGCACTCTTCTCACCAACACTATCAAAATATCTTGTCTCTCGTCCACTTGTCGCCACAGCCAAAATGCTACTGCAAGCTTTTTCGTCCGGTTCGTGAGAGCTGGTCAATAAATACACAATTACAGTGTTCATCCGGGCTCCTTACTCTGACTTACCCGTGCAGCATGTGCGACACTAATCAGCACACGTCAATCCTTCACATCCGGGCCATTCTGGATAGTTTAGCAATTCCCATGTGTCAGGCCACGACTCACGATCAGGAGGATGCGAGTTCAATCTCCCCACTTGCCTCTGATCTCATTCTGCATGCCAAACACAGTCGTGCACGCTTCGAACCACTATGTTTGTGGTTTCTCTCGCCACAATTTGACATGCACTTGTATGAAATTGTGCACCAGGTGTTGCATTGAATTCTAAACATAACTAACACGCCTTGTATATCTTTGCTATTCACTACATGGGCAGAATATTCTGCAATAAGAGAGAGAGGAGAGAGGGGGAGAGAGAAATGAAGAATAAAGATGAAAGGTATGAGAGAGGGAGAGAGAGGGGTCGAAGAGAGAGATACCAAGAGAGAGAGAGAGAGAAAGAAGGAAAGAAAACAAGAAAGAAATAAGAAACAAAGGTACGAGAGAGAGAGAGAGAGAGAGAGAGAGAATGAAATAAAGCAAGAAATGAAGAATAAAGATAGGTATGAGAGAGAGGGGGGTGAGAGGAGAGAGAGAGAGAGAGGAGAGATACCAAGAGATAGAGAGAAAAAGAAAACAAGAAATAAGTTAGAGAGAGAGAGAGAGAGAGAGAGAGAGAGAATGAAATAAAACTAGAAATGAAGAATAAAGATAGGTATGAAGAGAGAGAGAGAGAGAAAGAAAGAAAACAAGAAAGAAATAAGAGAGAGAGAGAGAGAGAGAAAGAAAGCAAGAAATGAAAAATAAAGATAGGCTGGATCTGGGCTGGAAGTCTTCTGTGTTTTGGCCGTTTGGTCTTAGTAAATGACCACAAGACTTTGTTTTTTTCTTAGAGCTCTTTATTATTTTATAAGATCCAGATCAAATCAAACATGCGAGTGAGAATTTAGTTTCAACAGACAGATCGCCATTGCAACCATCCTGTTCAGCTAAATAAGGAACAGAGTGGAGTGTTGCAGGTCATGGACTGCTCATCCACCTAGGTAGTAATATCTCATCTACAGAAAGATGGGAAAATTGATATGCGTTAACTCACCTGTTTGGTCAGCTGATAATGCAAATCTTCGAGCTCATGGAATCGGCCATTTACAATTTCTGGATCTCTGGATTCAGGCAGCCCCAAAGAACAGGATCTATTGTCAGCAGGAATTTGCGTTTTATCAAACAAGCCAAACTTCATTTCTAGAAAAAAGAAAATAGAAAAAAAAAAAATTATATTAACCAAATTTTTTTTTTGCTGGGGTGTGAAAAAGTTTTTTTTTTGAACTTGAGTCTTTTCAATCAACAACAGTAATCCCTTTCCTGCAACAGTCTGGTCAAATAATCATATTTTTACATATTGAAGCATTTAGCAATTGTGTCGCAAAATTTTTCCTTGTTCAGAAAAATAGCGAACGTAGAACAAAATGACGTCATCAATAAAAAAGGGTAGGGAAAAATGAAAAGAATAATGGTCTTATTTGATAATGAAATAGAATCTTTATTATACAAACTAGCAAATATATGCACCCTCCGGGTGCAAGTATTTAAGTTTTAATGTAATAAAATATTGTATTGAATTAGAAAGGCTAATGAAACTAAATAAGAATACAGATAAAAAGATTTGAAACAGAGGGAGTATAATAAAAGATTTGAAACAGAGGGAGTATAATAAAAAATGGAACAACTGGAACTTACTCTTCCATCACTCTCGTCTTTCATTGTTATTTTTTCTGATTTAACTATTTAGTTAAAAGAGGAAGTAAAGATTAAAATGACAGTTATTTTATCTTGTTAATGGATTTCATTTAAGATTCATTGAAGAGATTTTTGCTTATATTCATTAAAATAAAACCAAACAGTTAGAAATCAATAATACTAAGCATATATTTATTAAATTCAATTTTTTAATATTAATATGCAAATTAGCCTTCCCGTTCACACTGTAAACTGCTATTTTGTTGTATATATCAATATAATTGCATGTTGTCAGTATGTAGACATAGTTAACAGTATTAATAATGTAAGACAATTTTATTAATAATTAAGGTTTAGATAAAAATAAAATCATGGAGAATGTGATGTCAATAACAAAGGGAATTGTGACTTGAGTAGGAATATAGTTTCGGTTACAGACATACAAACACACAATCTCCATTATAATAAGATTTCTCCACTAAAGGAGGCAAAAGAAATATAAACAATTTAAATTAAACAAACTTGCATAAATTTCCCATGCACGACTAAACAAAGATTTAGGAGTTGAGTAACACAATACAAAATACAAAAATAGGATAAAAGTGTATAAAAAAGGTTTACACTTACAGGAACAGAAAGGGTATTAAACAATAAAATGACCCTTAAAATAATGAGTTTCTCTCGCACAGGAGAGACAAACAGTCTCACAGTTCTCTTAAAATTTCCCGTTCCTTTTCGCCAAGGACTGAGGCTCCCGGCTTGAAAATGACAGCTGACCGAAAGATAAACCTTCTTTCAGTCACTTGTACTTTCTCGTGAAAGAACAAGGCTCTCGGATGAAATATAGGGCTGGCTCTTCTGCGCTATACTTTATATATGTATAGATGGAGATTGTGTGTATTTCTGTCTGTAACGAAAACTACGTCACAGCTTACGTCACAATATTCTTGTGTTATATATACTTAAATTTGAGTAAGCAATTTTAAAAATTGTTTTTTTACTCTCGTCCTTTTTTTTTTCAATAAGAAGAAGTTAACTAAAAAGTTTACAAATAAATAAATACCTATGATCATTTGAAAAATATTCAAAATAATTGTTTGATTAAGAATTAATACAGGCACGCAACATTTTACACTTAGGGGGACAGGACTAAGTTTCCATTTCAAATTGTTTTATTTTTTTTACTCCTTTATTAAACATAATGATTTTGCTTACTTATGATACAAACCCTCTGACATTGAATTTTTAACTCCCACCCCCTCAGGCAATATCTTTCAAAAATTAAATTTTACACCGCCCGGAGGGTGTTTTTTTGCTGCTAGTATATGACATATCCGGGTTAAGGGATATATTCTGAAGTTCGTATTTGGTATATTATCGCAGTAGTAATTGGTACATCCATCGGTCATGCTATCATCTAGCGAGTAAGTTAGCTTGTAAGGCATAAGGTCTGGTCAATCGAGTAAGTGTGGGTCGTTGGTCTAGAACCAACACAGTGTCGACTATTTATACATGAACTGTACAATGAGATTATAGTGAGGGGGTACCAAGGTATTTACATATTCATTATATCAGTATATAAAAAAAAATCTTTACTTACTGAGTTTATTCAGCTCGGACTGCAAACGATTGATACATGCACGCAACATTTTACACTTAGGGGGACAGGACTAAGTTTCCATTTCAAATTGTTTTATTTTTTTTACTCCTTTATTAAACACAATGATTTTGCTTACTTATGATACTAAGGGCCGGGTTAGCTCAGTCGGTAGAGTGTTCGGCTAGAAACCACAAGGTTCCTAGTTCGATACCGGTCCCCGCCAACTCAGTGTATGAGTAGCACAGGGATCTGTGCGGTAAAGTAAGGAGCTGATGGTAGGTGTGGCGCTCCACCTCAGATGCTAAAAAACAATCTCCTTGGTCTAGCGCTATTGAAAAGGGGATAGACTCCCTCGCTGACTGGCTGATACCGACTTTAGGCCGACCCTTCGACTTACTTTTTACTTTTATGATACAAACCCTCTGACATTGAATTTTTAAATCCCACCCCCTCAGGCAATATCTTTCAAAAATTAAATTTTACACCGCCCGGAGGGTGTTTTTTTGCTGCTAGTATATAAAAAAAAATCTTTACTTACTGAGTTTATTCAGCTCGGATTGCAAACGATTGCTGTGATCTATCAAACGTTGTCTGTCCTGCGAGATTGTAGCAATGCGCTTAACTGCATCAAACAATTTCTCCTGCAATTTAGTCACTAAAGAATTTGAATCCTCACTAGAAGATGTTGTCCGGTAGGTTGGCTCAGGGTCAGTCTGGTGGGCGAGGGTGGCGGCACGCTGCCGGAGATTAAGAATTTCTTCTTGAAGTTGCTGAATGGTTAGTTCCTAGAAGAAGAAAAAATCAAACAATACATACAAGGGCAATTCAATAAATGAGGAGGATTATTTTGATTGGGAGGAGGCTTATTATATATACAAGGGTCATTCAATAAATAAGGGGGATTATTTTGAATAAGTAGAGACCTATTTCATTTCTGAGGGTCATTTGACAAATAATGGGGATTATTTTTACTGAGGAGAGACCTATTTTATATACAGGGTCATTCGATGAATAAAGGAGATTATTTTGACTAGGCGGAGACCTATTATATATATGAGGGTCATTCAATAAATAAGGGGTGTTATTTTAACTGAGGAGAGACCTATTTTATATACAGGGTTATTCAATAATTAAAGGAGATTATTTTGACTAGGCGGAGAGGGTCATTCAATAAATAAGGGTGTTATTTTTACTGAGGAGAGACCCATTTTATATATGAGGGTCATTCAATAAATAAAGGGGATTATTTTGATTGAGGAGAGACCTATTATATATATGAGGGTCATTCAATAAATAAGGGGTGTTATTTTTACTGAGGAGAGACCCATTTTATATATGAGGGTCATTCAATAAATAAAGGGGATTATTTTGATTGAGGAGAGACCTATTATATATATGAGGGTCATTCAATAAATAAGGGGTGTTATTTTTACTGAGGAGAGACCCATTTATATATGAGGGTCATTCAATAAATAAAGGGGATTATTTTGATTGAGGAAGACCTATTATATATATGAGGGTCATTCAATAAATAAGGGGTGTTATTTTTACTGAGGAGAGACCTATTTTATATATGAGGGTCATTCAATAAATAAAGGGGATTATTTTGATTGAGGAGAGACCTATTATATATATGAGGGTCATTCAATAAATAAGGGGTGTTATTTTTACTGAGGAGAGACCCATTTTATATATGAGGGTCATTCAATAAATAAAGGGGATTATTTTGATTGAGGAGAGACCTATTTTATATACAGGGTTATTCGATAAATAAAGGAGATTATTTTGACTAGGCGGAGACCTATTATATATATGAGGGTCATTCAATAAATAAGGGGGATTATTTTGAATAAGGAGAGACCTATTTAATTTCTGAGGGTCATTTGACAAATAATGGGGATTATTTTTACTGAGGAGAGACCTATTATATATACAAGGGTCATTCAATAAATAAGGGGGATTATTTTGATTGAGGAGAGACCTATTTTATACATGAGGGTCATTTAATAAATAAGGGTGAATATTTTGAATAAGGAGAGACCTATTTCATTTTTGAGGGCCATTCAACAAATAATGGGGATTATTTTGACTGGGAGGAGACCTATTGTATATATGAGGGTCATTCAATAAATAAGGGTGAATATTTTGATTGAGGAGACGCCTATTATATATACGAGAGTTATTCAATATATGTGGGGGTAGAAAAAAGCAAAATAAAAATATTCTTCAGAATTCTTTTTCCATAAATACAAATTCTGCATTACTTGGAATTGGTTTATAGTGAAAATTATTCAAAAGCCAACAACCTCGTCTATTTTTTTATTACCTTTTCCTACTTTACTAATATGTCTCTCAACAAAACTCACCTGGGCACCAAAATTTAATGGCGGACTTTTTTCGGACAATTCTACTTTTAACGAAGACACCTGAAAGAAAAAAAAAAAAAATTGGTTAGCTGGTTGGTTGGATTTAATGGCATGTCAACACTTGTTGGGTTATTTTATGTCGAAGACGATTTGGTTTATTGATTCTAGTTGGGTATTCAATGTATTAGTGTCAGGAACATGAACAGTTTACAGTAATAATATGCATGTATGTGTGCGTGTGTGTGCATATGTGTGTGGAAAGGGGCATCAAGTATAGTGTTGGCAGACTACAGGAAGCATGGAGGCTTTGAAAGATGCAGTGTTTCGGCAGCCCACAACGGATGCGGGCAGCTTATTCCATGCCTTAACAATTCTGAGCGTCAAAAAATGTTTCTGAAAGTCATGTGAGCTATGCTGTTTTCTGACTTTGTAGGCATGCCCATGTATGTTAGAAACATGGAGATCAAAAAGGTGCTCAAGATTGCTGTTGTTAAGATGATTAATGACCTTATGAGCGTTTACCAGGTCAGTGGCCAGACACCAAAGTTTCAACGAATCCATTCCCAGGGCAGCATGACGTTCAGAATATGGCAGATGCCTAATGGAGGGTATTCGTTTGGTTGCATGTCTCTGTACAGTTTCTAGGAGGTTAATGTTCTGAACGAGATAGGGGTTCCAGACCGGTGATGCAAATTCCAAGTGTGGCCGCACCATAGCTTTGTACAGCTTTAAACAGATAGCTGGTGAGCGGCTGACAAAGGTCTTGCTGAGCAACGCCAGGACACCCTCGGCCTTTTTGACAATTTTAGAGATGTGTTTCGTCCAACGTATATCACTGCTGACAGTAATACCCAGATAACGTTCACAAGAAGATTCCTTGATATTAGTGTTGTGCAGGGAGTATATGTATGATGGGTTTTTCCTCCCAAAATGCATTTGTCCACAGCCAGCTTCAGTTACTTTGTATCTCTTTGTTAAAATTAGAATTTCATCCATATACTTGCTGTCTGACCTGCTTTTTCTGGTGTGTGTGTGTGTATGTGTGAATGTAATCAAATTCAGACATGATTAATTCAAAACTAATTCATTTGTCTGGAGGTAAAATCTAAAATTAGATCTTTATAGTCTATGAATAATAATTGCGCATAGAAATTAGAATAGACATAATTAGATGTGTTAAAATAGAAGTAGATAATATTAATGAGGTCAGATATAATAAATGAAAGGAAAGAGAATTATTCGACTGAAACAGAAAAGTTAAGTGACAATAAAATAGCAGCAAAACAGCTGACATTAACATCCAGAATTGATGAAAAAAATGGAGAAAAAAATGAATTGTTATTTTTTGTATTATAAAGTCTGTGTTATCAATTTGGAAGAATGTGTTAGACAACCAATTTAAACCTACTAAATTTCCAATGCATTTTTACAATAAAAAAACTTTTCTAATGCATTTTTATTGTAATAATCATTGTCCAATACATTTTTTATAGTACAAATCATTTCCAATGGATTTTTATAGTAAAAATCATTTCTAATGCATTTTTATAATAAAAATCATTTCCAATGCATTTTTATAGTAAAAATCATTTCCATTTTTATAGTCATTTCCAATGCATTTTTATTGTAAAAATCATTGTCCAATACATTTTTTATAGTACAAATCATTTCCAATGGATTTTTATAGTAAAAATCATTTCTAATGCATTTTTATAATAAAAATCATTTCCAATGCATTTTTATAGTAAAAATCATTTCCAATGCATTTTTATTGTAAAAATCATTTCTAATGGATTTTTATAGTAAAAATCATTTCCAATGCATTTTTATTGTAAAAATCATTGTCCAATACATTTTTTATAGTACAAATCATTTCCAATGGATTTTTATAGTAAAAATCATTTCCAATGGATTTTTATAGTAAAAATCATTTCCAATGCATTTTTATTGTAAAAATCATTGCTAATGCCTTTTTTTTTAGTAAAAATCAATTCCAATCGATTTTTATAGTAAAAATCATTTCCAATGGATTTTTATAGTAAAAATCATTTCCAATACATTTTTATAGTAAAAATCATTGTCCAATGCATTTTATAGTAAAAATCATTGTCCAATGCATTTTATAGTAGTTTTAAGTAAAAATCATTTTAATGCATTTTTATAGTAAAAATCATTTCCAATGCATTTTATAGTAAAAATCATTTCCAATGCATTTTTATAGTAAAAATTTGCCATTGTCCAGTGCATTTTTATAGTAAAAATCATTTTTAATGCATTTTTATAGTAAAAATCATTGTCCAATGCATTTTTATTAGTAAAAATCATTTCCAATGCATTTTTATAGTAAAAATCATTTCCGATCCATTTTTACTGCTAAAAATCATTTCCAATGCATTTTTATTGTAAAAATCATTTACAATACATTTTTTATAGTAAAAATCATTGTCCAATGCATTTTTATAGCAGAAATCATAGTCCAATGTTTATATTTAATTAAAAGAGATGGAAGTGCAGGACTTGTGTGCCCAAATAAAATCTTTACCTCATTTCTTAAAGTTGTAATCTCAATATTATTTTCCAGATTGGCCCGATGATATTCGTCTGCCGCACCCCTAGCCTCTGTTAATTGTAATCCCAATTCTGCAATCCGTTTCTTCAAACTGTTTATCTCGGTCTGTGACCTTTGCGTGTTCACACTCAACTCGTACTTCAATTGGTCCAGTGCAATTTGCTTTTTCTGAGGCTGAAATCAACAAGAAATTTTATAACCTTTCGTATTATAAAGTCTATATGTTATCAATTTGAAAGAGTGTGTTAGACAACCAGAGGCTTTCATGTAGACCTACTAAATACCCAATGCATTTTTATAGTAAAAATCATTTGTAATGCATTTTCATAGTAAAAATCATTTCTAATGCATTTTTATAGTAATAATCATTTGTAAAGCATTTCCATAGTAAAAATCATTGTCCAATGCATTTTTATAGTAAAAATCATTTCCAATGCATTTTTATAGTAAAAATCATTTCCAATACATTTCTATAGTAAAAATCATTTCCAATGCATTTCTATAGTAAAAATCATTTCCAATGCATTTTCATAGTAAAAAATCATTTCAAATGCATTTTTATAGTAAAAATCATTTCCAATGCATTTTTATAGTAAAAATCATATCCAATGCATTTTTATAGTAAAAATCATTTCCAATCCATTTTTATAGTAAAAATCATTGTCCAATGCATTTTCATAGTAAAATCATTTCCAATGCATTTCTATAGTAAAAATCATTTCCAATGCATTTTTATAGTAAAAATCATTTCAATGCATTGTAAAAATCATTTCCAATGCATTTTATAGTAAAAATCATTTCCAATGCATTTTTAAAGTAAAAATCATTTCCAATGCATTTTTATAGTAAAAATCATGCATTTTTATAGTAAAAATCATTTCCAATGCATTTTTATAGTAAAAATATTTCCAATGCATTTTTATAGTAAAAAATCATTCCAATGCATTTTATAGTAAAAATCATTGTCCAATGCATTTTTATAGTAAAAATCATTGTCCAATGCATTTTTAAAGTAAAAATCATTTCAATGCATTTTTATAGTAAAAATAATTTCCAATGCATTTTTATAGTAAAATCATTGTCCAATGCATTTTTATAGTAAAAATCATTGTCCAATGCATTTTTATAGTAAAAATCATTTCCAATGCATTTTTATAATAAAAATCATTTCCAATGCATTTTTATTGTAAAAATCATTGTCCAATGCATTTTTATAGTAAAAATCATTGTCCAATGCATTTTTTAAAGCATTTCCAATGCATTTTTATAGTAAAAATCATTTCCAATGCATTTTTATAGTAAAAATCATTTCCAATGCATTTTTATAGTAAAATCATTTCCAATGCATTTTAATAGTAAAAATCATTTCCTTTACTTTTCCTGAGGCTGAAATCAATAAGAAATGTTATAACTTAGCATCACGAGATCAGTTGGTTGGTTGGTTGGTTGGATTTTATGGCATGTTTTCAAAGCAGTATACTAGCTATTTTTCAAGACAATGCACCAATGAAAAAACCTGATTGTTACCATTGGTTTCACAGCAGCATACTAGCCACTTATCATCATATATATATATATATATATATATAGTAAGTAATTCGTTGGGGTGGCCTAAAGACGGTATCAGCCAACCAGCGAGGGAGTCTATCTCCTTTTCACTAGCGCTAGACCAAGGAGATTGATTTAGCATCTAAGGTGGAGTGCCACACCTACCATCAGCTCCTTACTTTACCGCACAAATCCCTGTACTACTCATATGCTGAGTTGGCGAGGGCAGGCATCGAACTAGGAACCACGTGATTTCTAGCCAAATACTCTACTGACTGAGCTAACCCAGCCCTTATATATATATATATATATAAACAAAGTATTAAATTTTAGATAAGCATAATGTATTTGTTAACCTGTTCTGTTGAGACTTTTAAAAACTTTCCTCCAAGAATGCAATTAAAAAAAAACTCTTTATATATATGTATATATGAAATTTTTAACATTTTTGAAAAAACAAATGATGTTATATAATTGCTGACAGAAATCTGTTTCGACCGGTTCGATAAACTGGTCATCTTCACGAGCAACATAAACGGGAAAAGAAAAATATCCGTTAGAAGACTGTTTACAAACATGTATATCATATTTTAATAGCCGAAATATATCCTAAACAATTTTGATACCCACTTTACACTTTTTATATAATTTTACAACAAACTCTTTTGAGTTTTACTATAAACTATAATGCTTCTGATTTTAAAAAAATTAAAAATAAAATTTATTTTATTTTTAAAACAGAACACGCATTTAAAAAAAAAAATTCAGCATTGAATATAGTGTTCGTTTTGTAAACAGTCTTCTAACGGATATTTTTCTTTTCCCGTCTATGTTGCTCTTGAAGTTTATCGAACCGGTCGAAACAGATTTCTGTCAGCAATTATATAACATCATTTGTTTTTTCAAAAATGTTAAATTTCATACTGTCGGATTAATTTCCATCTTTTTTTCATATATATATATATATATATATATATATATATATATATATATATATATATAAAACAAAGTAATAAATTTTATGTAAGCATAATGTGTTTGTTTACCTGTTCTGTTGAGACTTTTAAATTTTCCTCCAAGAAAGAAATTCGAACTTGTTGTTTCCTGGCATGTGCCAATAATTCTGTTTTCTCTTTTTTCAGATTACCTACAAAATAGAATTTGGATTATTTGGATTATTCTGACTATTATCCTCATCTTTATTGTTATCTGTAGGTCATTCCATGTCAATTCATCAGGACCTTACACATACCGGCACAGTTAAGTGTAGCCAACACGTCTCAATCAACAGCCAGTAGTGCACTGGCAGTCAGCTAAGGAGGTTGTCGTCCCTCACAGCGCAGGAGAAAGGTGTCCCTCAACAATTGTGTTACACAATCTTTTGGGTATATATTTGTATTACAATTTCTAACGACGCACATTTTATTGCCTTACATATGATTTAATTTTACTTTGTTTTTTTTTTCATATTCTCCAATGGCTTCAAGCTCGTCAAAAATCTATTACTAAATCGATACTGGTCACGTGATCCTACTTGTGCGGAGAGATTGGATAAATACATATGGTGTACGCTTATATTAAGTAAACATCCGGACATTTATGTATATTTCCATGAATCAATTTTGACCCCAGCTTACCTAAAGCCTGATTAAGCGACTGGATGTGCGTCCGGATGACCGTGCTGTCCGAGAGGTTTGCAATTTGATCTGGATTCACCTCGCCGTGCACTTTGACGTCGGGCGGCGCGCCCTTGTTCAGATCGGGCAGGTTTAGCTGGAGCGTCCGATTCTCTTTCTTTAATTCCTTAAGGAATTTTCCAAAGAACGTACATATTCTAAAAAAACAGAAAAAAAGAAATCAATATTTAAAAAGTCCGAATGAAAAAGTCAGTTGCCTCATATATCGTCTTTCAGAGAATATCATTCAATGCCATAAAACAACATATAACTACAAAATATAATTATAGCACGAACAAGTTCCCTACAGCCGATATATTCTATTTAGAAATTATTTTTAAAATACTTTTTACTAAATGCATTGGACAATGATTTTTACTATGAAAATGCATTAGAAATGATTTTTACTATAAAAATGCATTGGACAATGATTTTTACTATAAAAATGCATTGGAAATGATTTTTACTATAAAAATGCATTGGAAATGATTTTTACTATAAAAATGCATTGGAAATGATTTTTACTATGAAAATGTATTAGAAATGATTTTTATTATAAAAATGCATTGGAAATGATTTTTACTATAAAAATGCATTGGAAATGATTTTTACTATGAAAATGTATTAGAAATGATTTTATTATAAAAATGCATTGGAAATGATATTTACTATAAAAATGCATTGGAAATGATTTTTCAAATAAAAATGCATTGGAAATGATTTTTACTATGAAAATGCATTGGAAATGATTTTGAATTATAAAAATGCATTGGAAATGATTTTGAATTATAAAAATGCATTGAAAATGATTTTTAGTAAAAATAATTGTCCAGTGCATTTTTATAGTAAAAATCATTTCCAATGCATTTTTATAGTAAAAATCATTTCCAATGCATTTTTATAGTAAAAATCATTTCCAATGTATTTTTATAGTAAAAATCATTTCCAATGCATTTCCATAGTAAGAATCATTGTCCAATGCATTTTTATAGTAAAAATCATTATGGTACCAACTTCTATCTGGTATCTGGCAAAATTGATTGCAAACATGAGCACCCATTCAAATATTTCTTGGGTTTTGTGATCTAGATAATAAAGTTATACAAAAAAAAAATAAAGAAAAGAAAGAAAAAAGAAAGAAGAAAAACAAAAAATCACCTTCAGAAAGACTGGGTATCCTCTTTTCGCTATTATCTGTCTCCGTATTCCTTTTGGGTGATTCTTGTTGTGTCTTTTCAATTTCGGACATTTGTTGCCGCATTTCTTTAATTACTGAACGTAGATTAGTATTCTGCTCCCGCAGCGACATCAGTTCCTCGGTACAGTCAGCATTTACTTCCAAGTTACTGGAGGAAACCTACAAAACCAGAAAATAATAAGTGTAACGATTGTCTGCCCCTGTTTGGATCGATGTGGTGTCCAGAAGAGTTATCTTCCCTTGCTGTAGGTTTTTGCCAGTAGAGGGTTAGAGTATTTAAGTTGGAGCCCGGGAAATTCTAATTCTCTTCCTCTGGGACCAGAAATCACTTTACATGGTTTAAACAAAACCTACAAAACCAATAGTAGTGTAATGATTGTCTTACAAGTTGAAACTGACATGGTATCGGATTTCATAACAAATACTTAAAACATTTTGTCTGCAGGAGGGAAGATATTTTTTGCACCCATTCCATCCTGATAGTAATTAGACTAAGACTATTTATTGCATTTTCAAGAGATATTATCAAATACAAAATCTCATTTGATATCTATATTCATAAGTGGGAAAGAATTGGTTTGTCTATATTCTATAGATGGTTGAACTGATTAAAGATTGAGATCACAAATTTGGTCTGCATTTTTATTGTAAAAATCATTTCCTATGCATTTTTATAGTATAAATCATTTCCAATGCATTTTTATAGTAAAAATCATTTCTAATGCATTTTTATAATAAAAATCAATTCCAATGCATTTTTATAGTAAAAATCATTTCCTATGCATTTTTATACTAAAAATCATTTCCAATGCATTTTTATAGTAAAAATCATTTCCAATACATTTTTATAGTAAAAATCATTTCCAATGCATTTTTATAGTAAAAATTATTTCCAATGCATTTTTATAGTAAAAATCATTTCTAATGCATTTTATAGTAAAAATCATTACCAATGCATTTTTATAATAAAAATCATTTCCAATGCATTTTCATAGTAAAAATCATTTCCAATGCATTTTTATAGTAAAAATCATTACCAATGTATTTTTATAATAAAAATCATTTCCAATCAGTCAATTATTCGGCAAAGGGGTGGGCAGCAATTTAAATTTATTTTTTTGGTACAAATAATGTCCAATATATGTAGAATAATAGTAGAAAAAAAATTGTTGTTGCTTCAGTGTCACCTTGGAATTTTCCTACCTATTGATCTAGCAATGAAAAAATCAGAAATCATTAATAACTTAAAACTGGTTAACTTTAAGACTTTTTAAATAGCATTTTTGGATTCCTTGGGCCAAAATGCTTTTATAAACTAATTTTTAGGAGTAGGAAAGCTCTAGAACTCAATTTACATACAAAATAAATGACAAAAAGTCGCCATTTTTCGCGAACCCCCACCAAATTTGGAGAGCTAAAAATTGACATAACTTGGCTCAATTTTTTAGAATTGTCTTACATAGTTCACACCAGGACAAAATTTCAGAAAAATTGAAGGGCATGGGTGACATGGCCTGGATGGTTTGACATGGAATTACCCTGGGGGCAAATTTATATATACAAAAGTTACTTTTCCCAATATTATTTCCGAACGGTTGCAAAAAAGATAAATTGTTGAATTTTTGTTCTATGGTGTTTGGGTTCTCAATAATAATAATAATGAAATTTATTGTGTACAGTGCTCAGGTGCGCCACAACTCATCAAAGTCTCATGTCTAGTACACAGAATAATGTATTAGTATCAGGAACATGAACAGTTTACAGTAATGATATACATGTATGTATGCGCCTGTGTGCATATGTGTGTGGAGAGGGGTATCAGGTATAGTGTTGGTGGACTACAGGAAGCATGGAGGCTTTGATAGATGCAGTGTTTTTGTTTTTTTGTTTTTTTTACCAACCCCTCCGCATGAGCAGGATGTGACACAAGGTCATTTTTTTAAGCGGAGTTCAACAGGTTTGAATTCAAAGTTTTCCTTCTCCTAGACCAGTTGCCTAACCAAGGTTAAAGAGCCCAGTCTGCCCTACTATTTATCCATAGCTGGAGGGAGAGTAGGATTCATACCTTTTCCAAGGGTATTAGCGCTAAGTGATGCAGTGTTTTGGCAGCCAATAATGGATGTAGGCAACTTATTCCATGCCTCGGCAATTCTGAGCGTGAAAAAAATGTTAAATCAAGATTATTATACTTTTTAGATATTGAAAAATGCAATAGCTCTTAAGTAAACATATCAAAAGTCGTAATAATTAAATTATCATACTGTGGTATATCCACAGGTCTTGCTAGTCAAGATTATTGTACTTTTTACATATTGAACTATTTAGCAATAGCTTTTGAGTAAACATATAAAATGTTGTTATAATCAAATTAGCATACTGTGGTATATCCACGGGTCCTGCTAGTTGATTTATAATATCATTCTTAAAATGTTGAATGAAATAGTTGACTGTACCTTGTCTTGTTCTGGAATTTCAATATTATATGAAGAAAGAATTTCATATGCTCTGTTTCTTTCTAGTTCCATCGTTCGAAGAAGCTGACCTCGATGCTCCAACTTTCGTGTTTGCTCTTTCACAGTTGATAAGGCCTAAAACAAACAATATAAAACAAAGGATATATATATATATATATATATATATATACATATATATTGGAATGAAATCTGACAGTAAAGAATTTTTTTTTATCTTAAAAATCCCAAAATATAAACAAATAGGTTATATTTAGTGAATTAAAATATCTAACTGTGGACGAACAGATTCTCAGCCCCCACGAACGAAACGAGTCCAGATATGTGTGGCCTGTACGAGGGGGAAGAGTGTGGTGAGTGACCACGGAAATTGAACTCTTCGTTGCTGAAATGCTGGTGAAATTCCGCATGAGCAGTGCAGAGTGGCCTGGATGTGGAATCTCGTTGTGAGGTTTGACGCGTGCTGATGAATGTCAAACGTGCAATTTAGAGTGAGGAGCCCGGATGAAACACAGCAATGGGATATTTAAGGACCTGCCCTCCCAGATCGGTGGAGAACGTCTGTAGTAGCATTTTGGCTGTCGAAACGAGTGGAAGAGAGGATATAGTTGGATTGTGCTAGTGAGAAGACTAGAACTGCTGGGAGAGCAAAGCAATTATGACGACTATGACTGTCTGATAATCTGAAGGTCCTTGGTTCATTCCCTGGTTTCTGCACCACTGATAACCTGAAGGAAGCAGTTTGAACAATTGTCATCCACTGGCATCTAAATTTAATTAATTATTTCTGCGGCCATGTAATTGACTTCCTCCTTGCTATTTGTTTCTCCTGTCCTTTCATATGATTGGTGTTTGTTTAAGAAAAAAAAAAGAGAGGGGAAAAAAAAAAAAAAAAAAAAAAAAAAAGGAAAAACGGAAACGACAACTTTTAAATCGCCTAAAAGTGAATACTATGTACATTAGAATTTAGCACATCAGTCAAGTTCAAAATATTCAACAGAGTTATGTCCCTTAATAACAGAGTTATCTCCCTTGAATTTTCCCTGTTTCTTTTTAAAATAATAATGAAATTTATTGTGTACAGTGCTCAGGTGCACCACAACTCATCAAAGTCTCATGTCAAGTACACAGAATAATGTAGTGTCAGGAACATGAACAGTTTACAGTAGTAATATGCATGTATGTGTGCACGTGTGTGCATATGTATGTGGAGAGGGGTATCAGGTATAGTATCGGCGGACTACAGGAAGCATGGAGGCTTTAAAAGACTCAGTGCTTCGGCAGCCTACAACAGATGCGGGCAGTTTATTCCATGTCCCCGCAATTCTGAGCATGAAAAAATGTTTCCAAAAGTCACGTGAGCAGTGCTGTTTTCTGACTTTGTAGGCATGCCCACGTGAGTTGGAAAGATGGAGATCAAAAAGGTGCTCAAGGTTGCTGTTGTTAAGATGATTAATGACCTTATGAGCATTTACCAGGTCAGTTGTCAGACGCCGAAGTTTCAGCGAATCCATTCCGGTTATCAAATTTGATCTTTTAAAACTAAATTTTTCTTAAACCCTAAAATTTTATCATAAATGTTTGGCAAATGATTTTAATTTTTTTCTCAAAATTATCAGTTTCTCTATTTGTGTATAATACTGTTGTAAGATTTAAAGTGATATTATACTTGAAGATACAAACTCCGACAAAGGTTTGATAAACAAAACATTTACTACGTATACAGCACATTGATAAAAGGGTACATAATACAAGGTGTACATAAATAAAGAAAAAGACACATTCATGAATGGTAAAAAGATAAACATAAAAGCCACAGACATGAGACTAAGAATAGTCCATGCTGTATAATTCACTTACAGTAATGTAAAGGGGGGACGAAGCCCCAACGAGACCAGAATCTAACCCATGTGTCTCGTAGTTTGAGGAACAGGAAAAGAGAAAGAGACGTTCGAACCAGCCGCTTAAATATAAAACGGCCCCTTAGCGGGAACCAGTGAACTAAACGGGCAAACAACTCTCAGGCAAATACGAAACTAACGCTACACTGTAATTCAATAAATTTGGATAGTCAAACTCGACCACGTTCTCTCTCAGCTCTGCACTCTCTGTCCAACGTCACTTTCTTGCAATTCTATAATGCTCACACGAGTTCAACTTCACAAAATCAAACTTCTTCTGGCAAACATTCGATTTTATAGTCATCCACCCCACTCTCACAATACCCCTCACTTCTGGTCTGCACTCTATATAAAGAGAGTCACTCTTGGGTGTTCAGTTTTTATGGGCCATCCTTTGGCCTTCAAGCAAGAGCGCTTGTCCAGTGGAATTGGATCCTTGCTAAAGAGTCCTTCGATAATGAATCCTTTGGTTCCTCTCGTAAAGAGTCATTAGTTCCTGGTAAAGAGTCCTTCGATAATAAATTCTTTGGTTCCTCTGGTAAAGAGTTCTCAGTTCCTGGTAAAGAGTCCTTCAATAATAAATCCTTTGGTTCCTCTGGTAAAGAGTTCCCAGTTCCTGGTAAAGAGTCCTTCAATAATGAATCCTTTGGTTCCTCTGGTAAAGAGTTCTCAGTTCCTGGTAAAGAGTCCTTCAATAATAAATCCTTTGGTTCCTCTGGTAAAGAGTTCCCAGCTCCTGGTAAAGAGTCCTTCAATAATGAATCCTTTGGTTCCTCTGGTAAAGAGTTCTCAGTTCCTGGTAAAGAGTCCTTCGATAATGAATCCTTTGGTTCCTCTGGTAAAGAGTTCTCAGTTCCTGGTAAGAGTCCTTCAATAATAAATCCTTTGGTTCCTCTGGTAAAGAGTTCTCAGTTCCTGTTAAAGAGTCCTTCGATAATGAATCCTTTGGTTTCTCTGGTAAAGAGTCCTCAGTTTCTTGGTAAAGAGTCCTCCGATAATGAATCCTTTGGTTCTTCTGGTAAAGAGTCCTCAGTTCCTTCGTCAATGGTTGCAAGTATACTGTGAAAGAATCAGTGCTTAAATAATGTATAAGCCACGCAGTATGGTCAGGGATTGGCTATATTAAATTAAAATATTTAAATGTTAAAGTAAAATAAAAAAAAAACATTAAAATAATAAAACAAAAAAATATATTAAAGTAAAATTTAAATTGAAAAACAATGACTTAGAGTGTCCCATTGTGGTTTAAGCTAGTTCGACAAATCCATTACTTGTGAAAAGCGAGTTCAATCCTCACTGCATGCCCCATACTTGCAACCTTGTGTCACATCCTACCCGTGTCAAATGGATTAAGTAAATACCTACCTCATCTCTGGCTTTAGTCAATTTTTTAATTAAATCCTCAGATTTCTGGAAACCATCTCTCTCCGCAGACTCATATCTTTTTTGCCAATCAAGGTTGAGTTGGGATTTACTTTGTTCCACAGACGCCTCTCGTACCATCGCAGTATCCAGATCTTTACGGTACCTAAACAAAAAAACAAATTACGGCCTGTAAGAATAGTGGGTTATTAATTGGAAACCAACGCTAAGTCATTCTAATGTATTAGTGCATTAATGGATACACTAACACTGAACATTTGGAAAAAAAAAGACAACACTAATTGTCCTTGGTATGATTAAACTGCCTAATGGTGAAGTCCAATTCTGGAGCTCTGGGGTGTGGATACCATTCATTGCATAGTATCTTATCGGTATTAGAAGGGTGCTGAGTTTGGGTCCTGGTGATGACTTTAAACTGCATCTAATGGTGAGTTCCAATTCTGGAGCTCTGGGGAGTGTGGATACCCATTCATTGCCTTACACTCAGATCCACTCATGAAAAACAGAGTGTAATGAAGAAATACCAAAGAAACAAAAAAAAAAGAAAAAAAAAAAGAAGTTAGTTGGTTAGTTTTATGGCATATCAACCTTTTTGGGTCATTAAGGCCGAATTGTATTTTGATATTCGGTTTCTTACAATACCCACTGTTGCTTAAATGGTCAACATCTTATTCCGCAATCCATATCCCATAATAATACCTCAGAAATAACAAATAAACTGATATCCAATAATAAAACCCATATCCACAATCCATATCCATAAATAATACCTCAGAAATCATAAATAAAACTCATATCCATATAAAACCCATATTCCACAATCCATATCCATAATAATACCTCAGAAATAACATAATAACTCATATCCATAATAACCCATATTCCACAATCCATATCCCATAATATACCTCAGAAATAACATAAATAAAACTCATATCCCATAATAAAACCCATATTCCACAATCCATATCCCATAATAATACCTCAGAAATAACATAAATAAAACTCATATCCATAATAAAACCCATATTCCACAATCCATATCCCATAATAATACCTCAGAAATAACATAAATAAAACTCATATTCCATAATAAAACCCATATTCCACAATCCATATCCCATAATAATACATCAGAAATAACATAAATAAAACTCATATTCCATAATAAAACCATATTCCACAATCCATATCCCATAATAATACCTCAGAAATAACATATAATAAAACTCATATTCCATAAATAAACCCATATTCCACAATCCATATCCCATAATAATACTCAGAAATAACATAAATAAAACTCATATTCCATAATAAAACCATATTCCACAATCCATATCCCATAATAATACATCAGAATAACATAAATAAAACTCATATTCCATAATAAACCCATATTCCACAATCCATATCCATAATAATACCTAAAATAACATAAATAAAACTCATATCCAAATAAACCATAATCCACAATCCATATCCATAATAATACTCAGAACACATAAAAACCACAAAAAAATTCCACAAATAAATCATCAATACCCAAACAATCTATGATAACATAATAAAAATCATATCCATAATAAAACCCATATTCCACAATCCATATCCATAATAATACCTCAGAAATAACATAAATAAACTCATATTCCATAATAAAACCCATATTCCACCAATCCATATCCCATAATAATACCTCAGAAAATAACATAAATAAACTCATATTCCATAATAAAACCCATATTCCACAATCCATATCCCATAATAATACATCAGAAATAACATAAATAAAACTCATATTCATAATAAAACCCATATTCCACAATCCATATCCCATAATAATACATCAGAAATAACATAAATAAAACTCATATTCCATAATAAACCATATCCACAATCCATATCCTAATAATACCTCAGAAATAACATAAATAAAACTCATATCCCATATAACCTATTCCACAAATCATACCCATAAAAACATCAGAAATACATAATAAACTCATATCATAAAAACCCATATTCCACAATCCATATCCCATAATAATACCTCAGAAATAACATAAATAAAACTCATATTCCATAATAAAACCATATTCCACAATCCATATCCCATAATAATACTAGAAATAACATAAATAAAATCATATTCCATAATAAAACCATATTCCACAATCCATATCCATAAATACCTAGAAATAACATAAATAAAACTCATATTCCATAATAAAACCCATATTCCACAATCCATATCCCATAATAATACATCAGAAATAACATAAATAACTCATATTCCATAATAAAACCCATATTCCACAATCCATATCCCATAATAATACCTCAGAAATAACATAAATAAAACTCATATATCCCATAATAAAACCCATATTCCACAATCCATATCCCATAATAATTACCAGAAATAACATAAATAAAACTCATATCCCATAAAACCCATATTCCACAATCCATATCCATAATAATACCTACAGAAATAACATAAATAAAACTCATATTCCATAATAAAACCCATATTCCACAATCCATATCCCATAATAATACATCAGAATAACATAAATAAAACTCATATTCCATAATAAAACCCATATTCCACAATCCATATCCCATAATAATACATCAGAAATAACATAAATAAAACTCATATTCCATAATAAAACCCATATTCCACAATCCAATCCCATAATAATACCTCAGAAATAACATAAATAAAACTGATATCCATAATAAAACCTATATTCCACAATCCATATCCCATAATAATACCTAGAAATAACATAAATAAAACTCATATTCCATAATAAAACCCATATTCCACAATCCATATCCCATAATAAATGCTCAGAATAACATAAATAAACTGATATCGCATAATAAAACCCATATTCCACAATCCATATCCCATAATAATACATCAGAAATAACATAAATAAAACTCATATCCATAATAAAACCCATATTCCACAATCCATATCCCATAATAAATGCTCAGAAATAACATAAATAAACTGATATCGCATAATAAAAACATATCCATAATCCATATCCCATAATAATACATCAGAAATAACATAAATAAAACTCATATCCCATAATAAAACCCATATTCCACAATCCATATCCCATAATAATACATCAGAAATAACATAAATAAAACTGATATCCCATAATAAAACCCATATTCACAATCCATATCCCATAATAATACCTCAGAAATAACATAAATAAAACTCATATTCCATAATAAACCCATATTCCACAATCATATCCCATAATAATACCTCAGAAATAACATAAATAAAACTCATATTCCATAATAAAACCATATTCCATAATAATACCTCAGAAATAACATAAATAAAACTCATATTCCATAATAAAACCCATATTCCCACAATCCATATCCCATGATAATACCTCAGAAAAAACATAAATAAAACTCATATTCCATAATAAAACCCATATTCCACAATCCATATCCCATAATAATACCTCAGAAATAACATAAATAAAACTCATATTCCATAATAAAACCCATATTCCACAATCCATATCCCATAATAAACCCTCAGAAATAACATAATAAAACTCATATTCCATAATAAACCATATTCCACAATTCATATCCCATAATAATCATCAGAAATAACATAAATAAACTGATATCCATAATAAACCCATATTCCACAATCCATATCCCATAATAATACATCAGAAATAACATAAATAAAACTCATATCCCATAATAAACCCCATATTCCACAATCCATATCCCATAATAAAACCATATTCCGCAATCCAATCCATAATAAATGCTCAGAAATAACATAATAAAAGATATCCCATAATAAAACCCATATTCCACAATCCATATCCCATAATAATACATCAGAAATAACATAAATAAAAACTCATATTCCATAATAAAACCCATATTCCATAATCCATATCCCATAATAAACCCATAAATATGTAAATAAAACTCATATTCCATAATAAAACCCATATTCCATAATCCATATCCCATAATAAACCCTCATAAATAATGTAAATAAAACTCATATTCCATAATAAAACCCATATTCCATAATCCATATCCCATAATAAACCCTCATAAATAATGTAAATAAAACTCATATTCCATAATAAAACCATATTCCATAACCATATCCCATAATAAACCCTCATAAATAATGTAAATAAAACTCATATTCCATAATAAAACCCATATTCCATAATCCATATCCCATAATAAACCCTCATAAATAATGTAAATAAAACTCATATTCCATATATAAAACCCATATTCCATAATCCATATCCCATAATAAACCCTCATAAATAATGTAAATAAAACTCATATTCATAATAAAACCTAATTCCATAATCCATATCCCATAATAAACCCTCATAAATAATGTAAATAAAACTCATATTCCATAATAAAACCATATTCCATATATCCAATCCCATAAACCCTCATAAATAATGTAAATAAAACTCATATTCCATAATAAACCCATATCCATAATCCATATCCCATAATAAACCCTCATAAATAATGTAAATAAAACTCATATTCCATAATAAACCCATATTCCACAATCCATATCCATAATAAACCCTCATAAATAATGTAAATAAAACTCATATTCCATAATAAAACCCATATTCCACAATCCATATCCCATAATAATACCTCAGAAATAACATAAATAAAACTCAATATCCCATAATAAAACATATTCCATAATCCATATCCCATAATAACCCTCATAAATAATGTAAATAAAACTCATATTCCATAATAAAACCCATATTCATAATCCATATCCATAATAAACCTCATAAATAATGTAATAAACTCATATCATAAAACCCATATTCCATAATCCATATCCCATAATAAACCTCATAATATGTAATAACTCATATTCATATAAAACACATATTCCACAATCCAACCCATAATAATACCTCAGAAATAACAAAATAAACTCATATCCATAATAAAACCCATATTCCATAATCCATATCCCATAATAAACCCTCATAAATAATGTAAATAAAACTCATATTCCATAATAAAAACCCATATTCCCACATCCATATCTAATAATACCTCAGAAATAACATAAATAAAACTCATATCCCATAAAAACCATATTCCTAATCCTATCCCATAATAAACCTCATAATAATGTAATAAAACTCATATTCCATAATAAAACCCATATTCCATATCCATATCCCATAATAAACCCTCATAATAATGTAAATAAAACTCATATTCCATAATAAAACCCATATTCCACAATCCATAAGTATCAAACAGTCTCATCGCTGCTTAACTTCTTTGATTACACTAAATAAGCTAAATTACAATTGTTTTTTTACCTTTCAATCGTATTTTTCAATTCCTGAATGTAGACATTCATTTTTAGTTTATCTTCTTTTATTTCTTGTACTTCAAGTTCATGCCTGACGTAAATCTGTGACGCACGGTCCTTTTGAGATTCCATTTCATTCTTGTTATTTTCTAATTCTTTTTGAAACCTACAACAGCAACAGTAGTAAAAAAAAAAAAAAAAAAAAGAGAGAGAGAGAGAGAAAGAAAGAAAAGCATTAAAAGAGAAAAATAAAACAGCGACCCCCCCACCCACCCACCCACACCCAGCTCCTATGAGGGCAGGCTGAAAAGTTCTTATGAGCAGGGCTGGTGTTATATACTGGGTTTTCACTAAACCAAATCGATATAATGTTATATACCTTTTCTTACTTCTTACTCTGGTCGTATTTTTCTGGCTGGCTTTGGTTCTATCTTCTAACATCTTGGTCTGGTATATCTTCTAAGGTCTGGTCTTCATTGAGGACTTCGGTCTGGTTTTCGTTAGGGATTTCTCTTTATCAGAAGCCCTGTGTCATTGTTAGTTTTTTAGGTAATAAACACAAGACTTCGATTTACATTGATGTTACTTTATTTCCAATCCCCAACCCAGACAATCTGCGCAGATGAGGCTTACATGTTACGAGCTCTGCTTCTAACTTCTAACTGCTGAGTTACTTCTATCCTTAACTGGAACAGGGTCTTCTATGCCTTCCGGTTCTCACGATTTATCCCCGGAAGGTGAGGTGAGGTCAAGCGCCGTCACTCACCCTCAAGGCCATCAGCTGCACTAATCGCCATTATGATTTCTACACTATTGCCATAATCATTAGGTATCTAATAATTATGTAACACTGGTAAATAAAACCCATATTCCACACATCATACCCATAATAATACCTCAGAAATAAAATAAATAAAACTCATATCCCATAATAAAACCCATATTCCACAACATCATATAACAGACAGTTATATTTAACACAATGAAACTTGCATAAATTAATATTATCTGAAATGTTTTAGTCCTTTCAAAAGAAGAAACATTAAAAAAAACTCCTGATGATTTTTAAAAAGATTTTCATCTTATGGAAATAATAAAATTATGAAAATTATTTATATTTTCGCACCGTTAAATCAATTGAAATTTAACGTAGCCAAAAACAAGTTATGACTAGAGGCTTTAAAAATTCTATGAAAATCAATTAATGGTCTGATTTTCACAAAAATTTAGTACTAATTTAGTTTTTCATGAGTACTAATTTAGGGATGGTATTAGTAGAATTGTTTTTCATGTTTACATTTAGATATAAATTCTGATCTATTATTTAGAAGTTATATATATATATATATATATATAATATATTTTTTTTTCAGTCAACCCACACATATATAATATAATATATATATATATATATAATATATATCAAAAGGTACACGGTAATAACCTTGATAATAAATTTGCTCTACTAACGTATTGAGCAATTTATATTTGTTATATCGCTGTTATCATTGTGAAACTTGAATAAACTAACCATTGTGACCATTTTCACCGGTGTCACTTTTTTCCACAAATTACATATATATATATATATATATATATATATATTATATATATGTAATATATCAAGGAAAATGAAAAAACACAGGTTTAAATGGGTTAAGTGGTGAGTTTATTGGCCGACGCTGCAGTGTTTCGATCTATTAATTAGATCATCTTCAGGGCATAAGATAAGAAATTATTTATCACAGAATAATAGAAAAAGCGAGTGGTAATCCTGTCATTCAGTTTGTTTAAAAATTTTTTGAAGTTTGAAAAAGGAGACGGTTTTGAAATATGACATCAATCCTTTTTTCAAACTTCAAAAATTTTTTTAAACAGACTGAAAACGGATTACCACTCGCTTTTCTCATTATTCTGTGATAAATAATTTCTTATCTTATGCCCTGAAGATGATCTAATTATAGATCGAAACACTGCAGCGTCCCAATAAACTCACCACTTAACCCATTTAACCTGTATTTTTTTATTTTCCAACATTACATACCGTCGGATTCACTTCCTTTCTTCACACATATATATATATATATTAATATATATATATATGTATATAAAGATTTTTGAAGGCAATTTACAATGCAATATGTGTTGAAAATTATATTTATTTAACTTTTTTCTTTTTTTTTTAATTCTAAATATTTTCGGAAAATAAAATCCATCATCAGAGTTATTGAAAGTACTAGGTTGTTTTTATAGTACTTATCCCACGGCGATATTGTAATCATCTGTTGTTTTAAGAAGTTGAGGAACGCTGTATATTTGAAATTTTTTTTTTCTTTTTCGGTTACTTCCGTGATGTTAAATCGTTGGTTGCTCCTGTGATCGTGGAGATGTTCGAAATTCTTTAATATTTTACTATAAATTTAGCCTCGCTCCGGCATAGTGAAATAAAAGGTTTTTTTTATAAATCTTTATATTACACATACACACAATGCTTCAAAGATACTATAAAAAAAACCCTTTATATATATATATATATTATATATATATATAAAAATAATGGCAGTCAACTCATGTTCGAGTAAGACCATTTCCTGTTTTTTTGTTTTTTAAAATCATCATAGTTTGGCAGTCTCGTCGAATTGTTCGTCACACTGTCTCTCTGATTCTGATTACCAAGAAGTGGAGCTAGTTCCGTTGACACTATATCACTAAAAATATTCTCTTCAGTACAGGTATTTCCTGATTTAAATATATATATATATATATATATATATATGAAGTCATACCTAATTTGTAAATTAATTAGTTATAATTAAATGAATTAGGCGTGCATATCAGTTTAATTCATTTAATTATAACTAATTAATTCTCAAATTAGGTATGACTTCAATAAAGCACATAATCTTCTAAAAATGTCGGCTATCGCCATCTACAACAGATTGTTTGTCCACTTCATACTGTTGTGCTGTAAGTTAACCAAAAAAGTGCGATATATATATCAGTTTAAAATAAACGAGAAAATCTGGGTAAGCAGCTTGGTGTAAAGGTTAGAGTCTCCGCCTGTCAGCCTGAAGGTAGGGTTCGAATCACACACAAAGCACTGCCCTGTCTATAACTCTGCTGATGAGGCCTAATAGGCTGAAATGTACATACAGAGATTGACATTTTCTCGATTTGTTTACGCTTTACATTTAAACCGATATACACACCTAATTCATTTAATTATAACTAATTGATTCTCAAATTAGGTATGACTTTAATTAAGCACATAATCTTCTAAAAATATATATATATTTAAATAGGTTATTGTTTTTCTTTTTTTGTAGTGTGATAAAATGACTTCAAGCACCATCGGCACTCTGGATAGTGGATGTGGCAAACAACTTAGAGAGGAAAAAAAGTGGCACGAATAGAGGGCTTGGTAGAAAGTATACTTGTAAAATCCTGTTTTACGATATAACATTTACTTAAAAAATTACCAAGGCTAGCATAATATATTTGTACAAATTGACAGTAAATTGTCTAGAAATGACATCTATCTCACTCTTTTCTCTTATACACTCTCTGTATATATATATATATATATATATTTGAATATATATACAGGGTTGGCTGAAAAGTTCATAGACTGACCAGGGAGAAAAGTTTATTTACCTTTTTATCTCGGCATCCATATCTTTTTCCTTTTCTTCCAATTTCGTCTTTAGATTCATCAGTTCTGCTGCCATTGTTTCCTTTTCCGACTGTAGATCCCCAACCGCTAAAATGTGAATCTTCTCCTGTTCCAGTAAAGCTGTGCGTAATTTTTCAATCTCACATTCACCTTGTCGAAAGTTGGCATCTAATTCATTAAACCTGGTGTTAAAAGCAATAAACAACAATAAACTTTTAAACTATTGCAAATGTTGACTATGCAGATGATCTAGTACTTCTTGCAAATACCCAAGCTGAATCATTGCTACATAGCCTGTAGCAAGCAGCAAGTGGCATTGGCTTCTGTAACATGATTATGAAGGTCCACCAGAGTTTGATAGTGGAAATAAAACTGTGAGCGGACTGCTATAGAAAGAGAGGAAGAAGAAATAAGAGAAAGTAAAGGTTAAAAAAAGGAGGAGGGTGTAGAATAATCATACAAGTCCAATTACCGTCGAATTGGCAAGACAAGACAGTAAGCAGTCGTAACCCAATACGATTCTGGTATGCTGTAAAGACCACTGCAAAGTGGCAGGATTTTTTTATCGACAATGATGACCGCCATGTAACAAATGCCTTTTGGTACCGTGACCATATTATAATACTACAAATATCTTTTTGTTATGTGTTAGGATCGTCGCATTTATTTTGTGCAAGAAATTCGAAACCTGGACAAAGAAGAAATTGAACAAAAGAAAATAATAGATAGCTTAGACAGAAAGTCTGGGGTAACAAAAGGAAGGGTAACAAAAGACTTCCTCTGTACAAACAGGAATTTGAACAAAGAGACTGGAAGGGGAAGAAAGAACTTCCAGTCAAAGGAATAAAAGGATGTGTGGGTGGGCTGCCTTTACTTAAGGGGTCAGCAGTAGCAGTCAGGAGAGAGACAGCCGACGAGAACGTACGTGACCGCGGTCACGCACCATCGCTGCCAGTGGGCAGTGAGGTTCGTTCACCGCTCTGTGCCTGATCCCAACAGTAGTAGTAGTAGTAGTAGTTCCCATTGTCAACGCCCGCCACTCACACGCACCATGAGGGAATTAAATAAAAAGTCAATCTTCTACTACATATGTCTACGTGTGAATCCTTATACTCCACTACTAACACATACGACCCAGCAACAGTATATAACATGTACGATTTTGTGGCCCGAGTCGAGCGCTATGCAACATTTTTAGTGCCGTGAATTTTAAGGCAAGTTAACAAGCCCCGCTATGTTACACTTCTATATGAACTCAGATAAAATGGAGTTTATGTGTTTTAGATGAGATGGAGACATCTCCACAGTAGATGGCAAGTTTCTGAAATTAGTAGACCAATTCACATACATAATAGATAATAATGAAATTATTGTTTGGTTTGGTTTGGTTTGTTTTGTTTTACAGCATAACAACCTCGGTGGGTCATTTAATGCCGACAAAGTTGTGAAATAAATTCATTCTTAATGTATAATACCATTTTGTTTATCAACTCATGTTTTTTTATTTAACCCATAGATGGGACCCTAACAGGTACTACCACTCCGGGTCAGAGTGGACCAGGGAGCAGTGGTGATGAAAGGGTGCTCCACATTCCCCAAGCCTCCAAAACTGGAACCTCACCACCAGATATAGTTTAACGTCATTCCCAGGACATGTAGACCCGCAGTCACCGCCTTCTAGCACCCATATGATAAAAAGGGGTTGGGGCTTGCCATAAGGGCAATAGGGTTGGAAAAATCATATAGGTGCTAGGGCTTGACGTGACCAGCTGATTGATCAGAGCAGGCCGAGCTGAAGTGGAGTATTGCAAGTCATGGACTGCTCATCCACCTGGGTTCTATCCTTAAGCATTATGGGTCGCCACCCACGGCCAACAGGTGGCCCCTGTTACATAATTATTAGATCCCTAATACTTATATAAGGTAGTATAGAAACATAATGGCGATTAGTGCAGCTGATGGCCTTGAGAGTGAGTGACAGAGCTTGACCTCACTCTCACCTTGCCTTCCGGGGATAAATTGTGAGAACCGGAAGGCATAGAAGACCCTGTCTTCCAGTGTAAGTAAGTCTCAGTCAGTTAGCAGGTAGAAGCCGAGCCCGATAGGATGTAAGTCGATCTGCGCAGATGTCTGGGTTGGGGATTGAAAATAAAGTAACATCAAAGTAAATCGAAGTCTTGTGTTTATTACCTAAAAACTAACAATGACACAGGGTTTCTGATAAGGAGAAATCCCTAACAGAAACCAGACCGAAATCCCCAAGTCAACTCCAGACGCTAGGCCTTAGAAGATATCCAAGATGATAGAAGAAATACCAAAGACGATCAGAATAGCAGCCGGCCAAAATAGAAAATACGACAAGAAGTAAGTGAAGTGAAGAAGGGTATGCAACAGCCCCATTGGGGGAGTCTTACCCCTCTGCAGAGGTGCAGTTGGTGCATTCTAATACCCCAGCTGACAGGGCGGTGAAATTATAGTGTACAGTGCTCAGGTGCACTACAACTCATCAAAGTGGTAATCTTGAACTTTAGGTGACTAAATTCCTACCATAAAATTGTCTTTGCGCATTATTTGAAATAAACTTAATTGTTATTAAAAAGACATTTTATGATATTTTGGAGTTGAAAACAGGCATTAAAATGGATTTGAAAAGCATCGTGCTTTCTCCGTGAAAATTATGTTAAATCAAAAATGGTTGCCATTGTTTACAAGCTTCTTCTCTGAAAAAGAACATAGGGACTTAACTCTCATTGCTTTGAGAGTTAAGTCCTTTTAAGACTGTGACAGAGAACACGAGGTGAGTGGCAAACGTCAAGGCGTGACGTATTCTCGAAGGAAGCGGGCTAGGCTTTGCCTGTCTGTAGAATCGAACCCGCGTCCTTCAGAATGCGAATGGGCAACACATTAGCACCGCAGTCAAGATGCTACAGTCCCGGATGTAAGCGCCAGGTGCCCGGATGATAGCTATGAGGATTCCGGCGGCCGGGATTGGCTCGAGAATCTCGTGTGTGGGGCGCAGACACCCGGATGTTGAGGGGAAACTAGTATAAGTAGAAGTGGGGTGACGGCAGGAATTGAGTTGCGATTTTGAGTTGCTGAAGATTTTACGACGACGGATTTTTCAGCTGTTGAGGATTTTGAGTTGCTGAAGATTTTACGATGACCGATTTTTTAGCTGCTAAAGATTTTTTGACGGCAACGACATTGTTGCCCCCCTTACCTTTCAACAAGTCGAATATTTATTTTTTCCCCTCTATTTTTTTTCATTCTAGAAAAACTTAAATGAGAATTTAGTCCCTTTGTTCTTTTTCCATGATTGGCAAATTTATTGGAAATTCCACAGTTAATTATCTCCCCCTGCCGCTAGGGGTCGAATTGCCAACATCGTATATTAGCGCCAAAACCAAAAACTTCACTTATCACAAGGCAGTTACTGGAGGAGAGACGTAAAAATAAACGTTCTTTCACTTAGCCCAAAAACAGGGCCTACTTATCACAGAGCACCCATTGAGGGTAGTCGCGTAAATAGCGGTCCCTAAACTTCATTCATCAGTTAGCCCCAAAACAGGGCTTACTTCTAAGGACTGTTGACCTGGACGGAGGCATTTTTCACAGCACACTTTCGAAGGCAAAAAGCACACTATCGAAGGCTGAAGACCAAATAGTCTACTTGAAAAGGGTCCATTCACCGTCATTTAAAAGAACTGTTACCGGGGCGAAAAGCTTCTAAATTAGCATCCCCCATCACTTATCACAGAACCGGTTACGAGGAAGAACGAGAAACGTCCGAAGAAGCGTACTATCAACATTTCCTACCGACGAACACAATACCCCTGTTATCACCATTACTCCAAGAAAATTACTTAACTCAGATAAGTCTGGTAGCAAATACCAATAAAATTTGCAACAAGTTTTTGTATTATTTGTCAATACATGTATTAAATTTCCATTGTGTGTTTGTCTTCTTTGTCCGACAATTTGCCTACAACTACGGAGAAATAAAAGCTCTTTCGAAACCCGTAAATACTCTTAAATTCAAGGAGTGATCGTACGATCATGTAAAATGGCAGAAAACACAAGACAACAATGAATTAATACTTACTTTCGCTGAAAGTCTTCTTGCATTTTGTTCTTATTACGACAAACAGCAGAGAGTTGAGCTTCTACTTCGGTCTGCCTTGAAAAAAAAAAAAAGGAAAAAAAAAAAGAAGGTAATTTTAACCTTTTGTCATCCTGGATTCCTGCCTTAATTTACGCTATGTTTTTCATTACATACAGGTATTAGATTCTGAGAACTGCATAAAAATCCTCAAAATCGATAGGTGTACAAATAATTTTGTCATTGACTGTATATTTTGTTTTGTTTTGTTTTACGGCATATCAAACTCAGTGGGTCATTTAATGCCGATAAAGTTTTGAAATAAATCAATTCTTAATGGATAATACAATTTTTTTATAAATACATTTTTCTATTCAACCCATAGATGGGACGCTAACAGGTACTACCACACCGGGTCAGAGTGGACCAGGGAGCAATGGTGATGAAGGGGTGCTCCACATTACCCAAACCTCCAAAACTGGAATCTCACCATCAGATAGAGTTTAACGTCATTCCCAGGACATGTAGACCCACAGCCACCGCCTTCTAGCACCCATATGATAAAAAGGTGTTGAGGCTTGCCATAAGGGCAATAGGGTTGAGAAAATCATATAGGTGCTAGGGCTTGACGTAACCAGCCAATTGATCGGAGGGGGCCTCTCCGCCCGCCCGTCTATCCCAAGATATTGACTGTATATACGTTGAAGAATGATTAGTGAGAGTGAAAAAAAAAGGTGAGGATGATTTATTTGAAAAAAGAAATATATCAACTGTCTCAGCTGTAATTTACGATTCTGCGGTAAGAGTTACGTCCCTTAGACCAACTGTGTTATTTTCGTAAATAGTGTATTATTTACGTTTTAGACCGCCGACTTCCGGTTACGATGATTCGGCGCTAAATTCAATCCTCTTTCTACCTCGCCATGACACCCATTAGATGTGTTGCTGACTTCTCCCTCTCAGAAGTTTATTACGGGCACCCGGTAAGGAAGATTTCTTATCTTGTCTCCCTATCATTAAATAGCTAATTTGTTACTGGCTATTTTCTACTATTTACTTTTATCTGTTGTCCGACCTTGAATTTCTCTGTTCTATGTGAGAAAAAATATGTCTTATATATGACTAAGAAATAAAGGTTTCCATAATATATGGTATGGTTAATTTGCATACTGGTTTTATCAAAACTATGTTTAATAAATAATTACTTGGTATTATTGATCTCAAATATTATTGTTTTATTCTCTAATCAGTCCTACAAATGATTTTATATAGAAACCAATTAAGATATAATTAAAATAAGTGTAATCTTTTTATATGCATCCTTATTCAAGTTTGTTAGTCTTTCTTATTTAATATATTTCATTACTTTAAAACTTAGATACTTACACCAGAAGGGTGCATATTCTTGCTAGTATACACAAAAAAAACAAGAAAATTGCTGAACCATAAATACATGTTTCAATTTACTCATGATTAAACATTCAGGTATGACAGTTGGATTAAAGTAAATAATCTCATAAACAGATCAATACATGCACAGGTTCCAGAGTAAGGAGTGTATAAACAGTTGTCAGACCACATGGATAATATTGTACCCAGTTAAAATTGGCACACCCTTGTTGCAAATTTTATGTTGATGTATTTTGTATTATTTTCTATTATTTGCCTATTACCTTCCCGGGCCGTTGTATGACATGTATTGTTATTATTTCTCACTCTTACTATTAGCACTTAGTAAAGTTATTTCGTATTCACTAGCCTTTGTTGGTTGGTTGGTTGGTTTATTAATTTTAACGGCATATCAACCCGTCCAGGGTTATATCATGCCTAGCGGTTGGGTTGTTATACATATTGTGTATTCATATATATACATTTAGTAATTGGTTTTAACAATGTGTTAGCATTATTGGGAATCATATTGTATGCCATTGATTTGTTTCATGTCTATATTCTATGGTATAATTTTATTTCCCTCAAAAAGGAGAAAATATCCTCTATGTTAACATTTTCAAATAGGTCCTTCATATTGTTTGCTTTAAAATAATGTTTTCTGATGTGAGCAAAAAATCTGCATTCCATCAATAAGTGTTTGATTGTCAGGGGTGTTTGACATGTTTCACATTGTGGTTGTTGTTCTTGTTTGAGTATATAAGAGTGTGTTAGTTTTGTATGACCATTGACATGGTGTTTATTCCGAGAATACGTGCTATTCTTCACCGCTGCTTCACACCTAGTTATGTCTGTTCGACCCCAGCCATCAGTCGAACACTTTCCTCAGACACTTGTCTCAGAAACACCTCGCTTCATTTTCCTACTCTCAGTACAAATATTGTCTCTTCTCACTCATGTTGAAATAGCACTATTCTGAGGGAATCCCGGTCCACATTCATAAGGGACCCTTGAGTTTATCGTTCACCTCCTCCTCCTGCTCTCTCTGGTTGTCTACCTCTTCCTACTTCCTGGGTCCCTGTGCTGTTGCTACTATTAATGATGTTACCGTCTCTGCCTGCTTCTGCCCATTTACCTTGTGTCCCTTATCCGTTCCCTGTAATTTCTTATAATTACCTTGCCTTTTGTACCTTGATTTGCCAAAGTTTATTTGTGTTTCCTGGCAGGAGGGGTTAAATTATACTGCGATGAAATTGTGTCTCGATCCCTGGCAATAGAGTCAGACACAAACTCAAGAGGCGTGATATCAACACTTAGTGTTTTGATTAGTGATTTACATATCGAATACACATGCTATCAGTAAGTGACATTACTCTTAAGTGGGAAGCTTTGCCTCCCCAACCAGCTATCAGTAAGTGACATTCCTTAGGATGTATGTCCTACATCCTACTTCCTTTATAATGCGTTTATGTATCTGTTTTATATATCTATCTTGTGTTATATATTGTACAAAACAGAAATATGAATTTCCGGTTTTATTAAACAAAGAAATATAACAAATGCCCGTTATCAGATCAAGAGATAAAAATGCGTAGGAGTAGCTATGAATATAAAAGAGCTGAGTGCTCGAGACAGGTCAGTCGTCAGTCAGCTCAGGAGGCAGTCAGCTGGAGAGAGAGAGTGAGGTGATCGGGGTCAGTAATCGGGAGAGTCGATGCGAGTTAGTTGGCCGAGCGGGACCTCGTGTGGTTGGTGTTGGAAAAGCTAGCCTTAATATTTACCAACTGAAAAAGCTTGTCACCCAGAAATTTAATCGAAGGACCGAAAGTCTAAAGACTGAATATATTAATTAAGCTGACCCTCTCTCTCGAAGTTAAGAAGCTTGAATTTATTTCAATAAATTTCTGGAGGATAATTTTGGTGTTATTGTCATCCCTTACAACGAAGATAAAACTATTGCAATTTCGTACCGTGATGCCGCCGCTACGTTACACTTGTACCTTGTAATGAGTATATGTATTATTGTCCTGAATGTATTTCTTTGAAAAGTGTATATATATATATATATATAATGAGTCAGATAAACCTACTAAAAGTTTCGCTAAATGCTCTTCAGGGCTAAGATCCGCTCTACTTAGGTATTGAGCACTTTTTACTTATTAGCTTTAGTTTCCTGGCATTCCATTAGTCTATAGGGTATATCACCCATAACACAAGTCTATGTTTGTTATATCTTATAACTTCTTTGTCGGAGTATTTCATGTACACACATGTAAAATCCAAATCATACACAAAAGCACTCAAGTAACAATATACCCCCCCCCCCCCGTCAATGAAAAATTCAATTTACCTACAACTAGCCATAATTTAAGAATTATCCAATTTCTTTTTAGTTAAAATATCCCCAAAACACTCAATGATTTCCCGGATATTTTCCAACATACAAACCATTTTTCCAATAATATTCCATCAAGCAAATTACAATTGGTATAAATCTTACCTTTGTCAAGTAACATTTACATTATTAATTCTATCACAAAGGGTAAGTTATCTGTATTTTTTAAATATTAATCTATTTGAACAGCCACATTCACTATTCATGCTTAAAAAAACAGTATAGAAACAGATTATATTGGTGCTATATCTGTTGGTAGACAATGCTCAATATCATTGATAAACCATTTATGCTAAAGTTAAGGTTGCGTGGACATGGAGTCAACACCTGGTTACTGACAGTTTCTCGCTTATGCGATGTTCAGGCCAAGTGTGAAACTTGCATGGGCGAGGAACTGTCAACAACCATGTAATGAGTCCATGTCCATGCTACTTTAACTTTTATATATATATATATATATATATATATGAAAAATATTAATTAAGGTTACATTAAGCCTTCCACCTTATGATAAGAACCTTAAATCTTACAACTGTAATTATTTATATACTAGCAGGACCTGTGGATATACCACAGTATGATAATTTAATAATTATTTTTGATATACAAGGTGTGTCAGAAAAGTTCCCGGACTGGTGTCACAAAAAATTGATTTCAAATCCAAACTACAAGTTATCTCCTTCAAAGTAATCCTCCCTCCAGAGTCTAATACACTTTTCCATCCTTCTCTGCCACGCTTGCATGCACTCCTGTAATGATTCTTCTGGAATTCTCCATAGCTCTGTCATCACGGCCTTTTGGATGTTGTGTACATCCTCAAAAGGGGTTCCCTTGGTGACCCCCTTGAGCATGGGGAAGAGGAAAAAATCCCATAGAGCCAGGTCGGACAAGTAGGAAGGTTGCTCCAGCACAAGGATGTTCTTCTGGGCCAGGAATTCTCAGATACTCAGGGCAGTGTGGGCAGATGCATTGTCATGGTGAAGCACCCACGAGTTGTCCTGCTACTTCTCTCGCCTCTTCTCGCGCACTGAATGAAGCAAATGCCACAGTATATCTTTGTAGACATGCTGGTTGATTTCTGGCCCTGTGGCAAGAACTCGCAGTGGACAATGCCACTCACATCAAAGTTTTCTGACATACTGGAACTTTTTTGACATACCTCATATTCAAAATAAATATGTATTAGCCATGTATTTCCAATCTTCATCAGGATAAAACAAATATCGTCTGTTGATGTCAGTTTCTGTTTGCTGAACTTGACCTCAACAGATTTGTGATGGAGAACGAGAAAGGAAAAAGAACAAGACATTGTCTGGCCTGCCGGGATCGAACTCACACATTTGTTTTTGCATGCGGGAGGCATGCAAAAACAAATGCGTTTTGGGCACTGAACGGACGCGAGGTTCGACTGATGTGCCCGAATGTTTGGCTAATATGCCCATAAAATAACAAGTGAGTCGAGCGCTGGGGAGTCAGGAGCAGCAGAAGCAGTCGACGACGAAGCGCTTTTCAGTAAAGAAATGGATTTTAGTCAAACAGAAACAAAACTAAATAGGAAATGTGATTTTGAACTGCTAAAGATTATTTCGACTACGACGACGGATTTTCCAGCTGCTAGACAAAGACGAAGAATGTGTTGACCAAAAGAACGTCTGGCTTGTGAGAAGACGGTGAACTCGCTTGTTTTTGGTCCCCCCTCAGCAGGAACTTCTTGATTCGAATATCTATTTCCCCCCATATATTTTCCCCCCTTCTAAGATTATATTTGGCAGAGAATTTTCCCCCTCATTTACCTGATTTGATGAGCTGCAGTTAAATCTTTGATTTCCCATTCTTTCTGTCTTAAAGTTTTCTCCAATTCTTTCTGGTTATTTTCAATGGCATTTAAGGAATTTTCTGCATCGTTCTGGCTGTTCTTCAGCAGTTCCAATTCCTTGCTGGAAATTTTAACCTAAAATCAAATAAAGATACGTTTGGATTATTTTTGGGTATAAGGTGTGCTAATGACCATGACTTATATTTATAGACTGTTCCAAAACATGTTTACAGATTTTACCTTAGAACACAAAGCAAAAAATCAAACAAGTTGTTGTGGGGTTTTAAGGGGTCAAATAAGAACAAAACGACGGGTAACAAATGTAGGAAAATGTATTAACAAAAGAGTAGACAATTACAGTACAGAGAAGTGGGAATTACGTCCGACAATAGAGTTATGAGCTGACTCGCATTGGCTTACTCTCAAGCCATAATTGTCCCTGTTACTTATAGTAACCATCGGCGCATTCCATTTGTCTATAGGATATATCACCTATAACACAAGTGATAGCTCGTAACTCGAAAACTTGTAATTTGGAACAATTGTAAGTCAAGCTATAAGCAGAATTAGGTAAAATTTATAACAGAAGTAAAAACAAGTGTAATATATTGCCTTGGCCAGCAGTGAACCCAGTGGAAGAAGTTGACAGATAAAATCAACAAAGTGGCTATGAGAAGACAGGAAGTGCGTAGGTGTGATACCTGAGGCATATAAACAGGAAATGTGTGGGTGTCATGCATGGGTGTGGAAAAATAAGAATTGAGTGGGTGAAAAGGTGTGGCTGCAGCAAACTGCATAGGTGCTACAATCCAGGTGGCATGGCCATGTGGGAGTTTTAAGACTATATAAGGTCTAGAATTTTGGCTGAGGAGCAGTTCGCTGTATGTGCAAACTCTCTCCAACTACTCTTCTACTCTATACAAGCATCACTGATGACGAATAAAAATATAAGATTAACTTTTTATATATATTAGCAAATATATGCACCCTCCGGGTGCAAGTATTTTAGTTAAATTTTATAATAGAATATGATATTAAATTAGAAAGGCTAATGAAACTGAATAAGAATGTACATAAAAAGATTTTGAACAGAGGGGGTATGATTGAAAAATAGAACAACTTTGAAACTAACACTTCCATCATTTTCAGTTACTCCCGTCTTTCATTGGTAAATTTTCCTAATTTAAACTGTTTAGTTAAAATAGGAAGTAAAGAATAATATTACGGTTATTTCTTCTTGTTAAGGGGTTTCTTTTAAGATTTATTGAAGACATTTTTGCTCATATTCAACAAGATAAAACCAAACAATTAGAAATCAATAATACTAAGCATATAATTATTAAAATCAAATTTTTAATATAAATATGCAAATTAGCCTTCCCATTCATACTGTAAACCTCTATTTTGTTGTATATATAAATGCAATTGCAGGTTATTAGTATGTAGATATGGTCAACAGTGTAAGTAATGTAAAACAATTTTATTAATAATTGAGGTTTAAATAAAAATAAAATCATGGAAAATATGATGTAAATAACTAAAGGAATTGTGACTTGTATAGTAATATAGTTTCGGTTACAGATAGACAAACCCACAATCTCCATTATAATAAGATGTGTTCATCGTTGTTTTGTCATATACCGTCATTGACATCGTACCTCGGGTATATAAACAAGAGAGTCCTTGTGTGATAGAGAATCATTAGAGAGAGACAGATACAGAGATACAGTGTTGACTTACTTGTCCATTCTCCTTTCTATCTTCTTTCTTTCAGTTATGATCGTCTAGTGCTGTTTCTCTAATCAGGGGGGGGGGTCACAGTCAAGTCTGACGCAATGTTCTTCCAATCGACAGTCTTCAGTCTAAACACTCTCCTAACTGTATCACGCTCATCTCACCAACAATATCCAAATGTATTTCTCTATCCCACTCGTCTTGACAACAAAATGCTACTGCAGTTGTTCCCTTTGGTCTGGGAGGGCAAGTCCTTAAAATATACCTCAATCTCACCACAATCGGGCTCCTCACTCAGAATTGTCCGTGCAGCACGTGCAACTCTCGTCAACACTGCAAGTACGCGTCAATCCTTACGGCGCTACTATTTACATCCGGGTTACTCTATTTTTTATTTCACTGCTCGTCCACAGCCCTTTCACATTCTGAAGGACACGGGTTTGACTCTAGGTCAGTCCTACACGCCAGGCAAAGCGTAGCTCACTTCCTTCGAGAATACGGCAAGTCTTCACGCCCGCCACTCTCTCTGTCACACCGTGTTGCACGAGGTAGGTCTCTTCTCTCACTATAGTTTCCTCTTTAGTTCTTTGGTCAGTTGTGTTGTCTAGTCTCTTCTTTTCTAAGGGCTTCTTTAAGGGCTTGTTTTTATCATGCATTAATTAACTTTCTTCGATCAAAGATTTTATTACTGCCCATTCTGATTCACCGTGCGGTTTGAGTTACAACCTCTCTGCCAAACGTCTAGTTGAAAACTGATTACCTAACTAACTTTACCACATGACTCACGATATTCGCACCTTTGGGGCCAAGGTTACCAAATGTCCTGGTATTTTTCCATCCCCTGATCTGAAAAACAATGGCCCCTTAGAATTCTCGCCACCATACAATTATGCAACAGTTTGTGAAAGTCCGATGGCAGTATATATATTTACCAACCCCTCCGCATGAGCAGGATGTAACACAAGGTCAATTTCTTAAGCGGAGTTTAACAGGTTTGAATTCAGAGTTTTCCTTCTAGACCGGTTGCCTAACCAAGGTTAAAGAGCCCAGCCTGCCCTACTATTTATCCATAGCTGGAGGGAGAGTAGGATTCATACCTTTCCCAAGACTATTAGCACTTAGTGAAATGCAATTACCACACCAGGTTTGAATTCAGAGTTTTCCTTCTCCTAGACCGGTTGCCTAACCATGGTTAAAGAGTCCAGTCTGCCCTACTATTTACCCATAGCTGGAGGGAGTGTAGGATTCATACCTTTCCCAAGGGTATTAGTGCTAAGTGAAATGCAATTACCATGTCCAGGATTTGAACTCTGGGCGACGAGTTCATTTCCCATGACTTTAACCATTACACCACACGCTTCCTATGATACCGACATTAACCCCCCCCACACACACCGACTTTACTATTCTCGTGTAGTATACTGTCCGATGGCAGTATACTACACGAGAATAGTAAAGTCGGTGGAGTGGGGGCTAATGTCGGTATCAGCCATACAGTGAGGGAGTCTATCCTCTTTTCACTAGCACTAGACCAAGGAGATTATTTCACTGTCTCAGGTGGAGCGGCACACGTACCATCAGCTCCTCAACCCTACACAAGAATACTTACCTTTATTTGTTCGGATTTCAGAGCGTTGTTCATTTCATCCATTTTCAGACGGAATTCATGTTCCCTTTTCTTTAAAGCATCATCAAAACCTGAAAATCAACAAATTCTTGGATTTTAGAAGCATTTGAAAGCCATTTATACTACATTTTATTTTTCATAGAATTCTTTTCCAAAATAGATAAATTTTGTGATAATCTTAAACTTTGCGCTAAAAGTAAAAATGAATTACATATTATTTGCAATAGAAAATGAATTTGCAATGAAGTGAATTATAAATTATTTACTGCAGAAATACATTAGAAAATCATTTTACTATAGAAATGCACAACAAATTATTTTGCTATTAAAGTGCATTACAATTTACAACAAGAATGCATTAAAAATCATTTACTGTAGAAATGCATTACAAATTGTTTTACTATAGAAATCCATTTTAAATTATTTACTATAGGAATAAATTAAAAAATATTTATTGCAGAAATGCATTAGAAAATCGTTTTACTATAGAAATCCATAACAAATTATTTTGCTATTAAAATGCATTCCAATCTACAGCAAAATGCATTAAAATTTGCTGTAGAGTTGCATTACAAATTATTTTACTATAGAAATACATTACTAACCATTTACTGTAAAAATGCATTTGAAATTACTGTAAAAATACATTACAAATTACTATAGAAATACATTACGAATTATTGGCTGAGAAAATGAAAATGCATTACAAATTATTTAATTACAAATTATTTACTATAAAACGCATTACAAATTATTTACTATAAAAACGCATAACTAATTATTTACTATAAAAATGCATTACAAATTATTTACTATAAAAATGCATAACTACTACTATAAAAACGCATTACAAATTATTTACTATAAAAATGCATTACAAATTATTTACTATAAAAATGCATAACTAATTATTTACTATAAAAATGCATTACAAATTATTTACTATAAAAATGCATAACTAATTATTTACTATAAAATGCATTACAAATTATTTACTATAAAAATGCATTACAAATTATTTACTATAGAAATAAAAATTGAAGTTGCACTGCTTTACATTTATGTTGAATGGATAGATTGCACCATGGATTTTGGTGGTATTTTTGGTTAAAAAACCTGTGTAAGGGCAGTCTCCCTTGTCAGGAGACCCTATTTTGGTCACATGACACAGGAACCCAAGAAGAGAACCCTCTTCTTCCGAAGCCACTGAACAAGCCTGGATGTGCTTGTCATCTCTCTCCAGCAGACACCTATGGTGCATACCAGACGCCACAGACTCTACATACAGTAAGTGGTTTCCACCTATTTTGTCTATAAACACTACTATGTATGTTTGGACACTTGTGACATTATATAGCCTGGGGAACTTTGTTCCCCTATATATGTTATAATAAAAGTTATATAAATGTAACTAACGTGTTTGTTGTTTTCCTAACTGAAGTGTTCCGCATTGGGTACTTATCCTTTAAGTAACCCAATTCTTTATAAGAACCAGAGTTAACACTCTGTGGACCTCTTATACCTGTGATCTATCTGCAAATATTGTTGTATAGCCGCTTGACTGGACTTCAATAAAACCACAGACACGCATATATAAAATTAGGACCCGTTTTTATTTTCTTCGGTGTGTGGTTGGTGAGGGGTGACGAGTGTTCCCAATGAAAATGCCGGGTGGCTGGCGAAGAGTGCAGTGTTCACAATGAACTGCCCGAGGGCGTTGATGGCAACGGAAGGCGAGGTTACGCTCACTGCTGCTCACTGAGGACTGACCTCACCCATAATCCGCTAGCCTTTTTATACAAAAAATATGCCTACGCATTTTTTTATCTTTTGATCTGATAACGGACATTTGTTATATATTTCTTTATCTTTCTCTCCGCCTCTTCATCGGAAGAGGTGTCTTTCGTTTTCCTTTTTCCTTTTATCTATTTCTTCATCTTCTCCCTGCTTCTTGACTGGAAGACCTCTCTTTCGTTCTCCCTTTTTTTAAATATATATTTTTATCTTTCTCTTTGTCTTTCTGCCGGAAGCTTTCTCTTCCGTTGCACGATATGCAACAATATATAGGGTAGGTTATATAATTATTTCACCTTTAAAAAAAAATCTTTAAAATTATTTTCTAGAATTTCAGGTTGTATTATGTAATTATTCTACCTCTTACACTGGACAGCTGTTTCGACCTTACTAGATATCATCAGTAGTGTATACCACAATATTCACCACTTGACATCTAACCAGCAACCTCAGAATGTCGAGCCGAAACTATAAAAAGAAACTATACAGAGGTAGAGTTTAGGCTCTGCATTCTGTGGTCGCTGGTTCGATTTCAAGTGGTGTGTTGCATAATTTATGAGCAGTCATAAATTCCTACTTATAGACTAGGCCGGAATCATGTGATCTAACTTTTGGCCAATCACTGGCAGTACTCTGAGGTTGATACAATACTTAACCGACCCTACTGGTCATAATTACGCAGACATTCTTTGACGACGGACATAGGATTAAATCGCTGGACCTTTACCAATATGCAGGATACGCTCACCAAAGGATTCCATAACATAGGACTTCCTTTAAGCCCTTTTCAATTGGCCAAGAGTTAGATCACATGATTCCAGCCTAGTCTATAAGTGGGAGTGGGGACCCATCACACACCTTATATCAGAACAAAAACTCAACAAGTACCAAAACAAAAAAAGAAGAGAAATTATCTTCTAGTTTTCTTTTCAACGATTTGTCAAGTGAAGAATTCATATCAAGTGAACAAGACTATTTCTGAAAACGTTTGGTTGTTACTTGAAACAAACAATTAGTATCATATCATCTATCTCTCTGTCTCTCTCTCCACCGATTATTTACACCCGAGTAAAGGGATATATAACAGGCGGAGATCATGGTATACACTTCTCATGAGACCTAATATGGTTGAAACAGCTGTCCAGTGTTTTGCATGTTGCACACAGTGTTTGTCGAATTTTCTGGTTGTAGTAATTTAATTAAAAAAAAGAAAGAAAATTAAAATCATAAGAAAGAACTTCTCTAATTAGCAAACGAAATGTACTTCTGCTTCTACCAAAGACAACGTAACACTTATGAAGATCTTAAACAAAGTTCGTCCTCTTTTGCCCCCTCGCCACTGTCCTTTTATACTCGGTCTAACCGAGACACGTCACAACTCTCGTCTCGCCAGCTATGAGACTTGCCACTATAAATCGCCGCCTCAAGGACACTCACGATTTTTACCTCCACAACTAGTCGGACTCGTCACATTTCTGCTTCCGCCCACACGTGCAACATGCCACCTGCTGTCTCTTCGATCGAAGGACCGTGGTTGGCCCATCACAGGTTCATGAGTTTTGCCGTTCGATCTTGCTACAACTTCATATTAATATGAAAAAGAAGTGTTAACTGCGAAGTGTTAAAACTAAGAAGTGCTACTCACTAACAGACAGTTCCCTCTTTTGCAATTCAAAAGATTCTTCTGCTTGCAACAACTGCTGGCCCAATTTTCTCTTAAGGTCTTCACATTCTCTTCGTTCCTGATCCAGTTTGGATTCTTTACCCCTAAAATGATAAAAATCCAGAAATATAAATTCATATTAACACTTTATATATATATATATATATATATATATATATATATATATATAAAGTATATATATATATATAAATGACACCTCTCCCCTACCTCTTACCAATATACACACACACACACACACACAACCTTAAGGTTTACTTCTGCTGTCGTTTATCGCAAAAAAATTTATACACACACACACACACACAACCACATACCTAAAAAATGCACAATGTTTCCTTTCGATACACACACTTACAGCGTCCCATACTCACGCCATAAAATAGAATATTTGATGTCATATTTCAAACCGTTTCTTTTTCAAACCTCAAAATTTTTTAAACAGACTGAATAACAAGGACTACCACTCGCTTTTCTTGTTATTCTGTGATAAATAATTTCTTATCACCTTCCACATACCAACAAATGCCCTGAAGATGATCTAATTAATAGATCGAAACACTGCAGCATCGGCCAATAAACTCACCACTTAACCCATTTAAACCTGTGTTTTTTCATTCTTTCTTAATATACTACATACCGTCGGATTCATTTCCTTTCTTCACACACACATATATATATATATATATATATATATATATATAGGAGTTCCCCTGAAGACGGTGTACTAAGAACACCGAAACCATGGTAGGGAATAAATTTTCTAATAAGTTTAGCAAATTTGAAAAAAAAAAAAAATTTTGTACCATAACCCCTAGAAAAAACCAAATATCCAAATCATAACGGTCTATCTTAACGTTCTATTTCAGCGTTCCAAATTTTTTAAAAAAATTCGATTTTCGAATATTTCCAAAAATCTGTTGTTTTTTCCCAACGAATTTTTTCATTCAAAATAAATGTTCACTCTGATGAAGGTCGAATCTTCTATGTGTGCGAAATATTTTCACACACATAAACTGACCGAAACACATGTGTAAGTGATATCGATTAATGTGATATCGATTAAATTCATTTTGCCCATCTACATTTCTTTTCTTTACTCATTTTTCCTCATATTGTCGGATTCAATTCCTTTTCCATTTTCACACATATATATATATATATATATATATATAGGTGTTCCCCTGAAGACGGTGTACTAAGAACACCGAAACCGTGGTAGAGAGAAAAACTTTTCTACAACTATTAATGCTCTATATTTTACCAGATATATGTAAAATCCTTTTAGATTAACTACTTATGCTACAACAATGTTTACATGGTAGTAACCCTATATATATAGTGATTTTTTTTTAAATTGGAGGAAGGAAAATATAGTGCTCGATTACAATTGTAAGAGCTGTATTTATTATATTCTATACATTACAGGTGAAGAATAGTTAAAGTTCCAATTACCGTCGAACTGGGAAGACAAGGCAACAAACGGTTGTAACTTAAATACAAACCCGAATAGTCACAAAGTCTACTACAGAATGACAGGATATTTATAAGACTCCACAATGTCATTCAAATCAAGCAGTCAAGCAGCCAATCAGAACTCAAGGAATGGAATGACCCAAATCACCCAAATTCAGGAATGGGTCATTCTTGATTTCTATATATACCAACTGTCTTGGACACTGCTGAAGGGGTACTTAGCTGCTGTTATTCAAACCAACAGTAGACTTACTGACTTCAATAACAGGCAGATTATCACCGTCAGTTTCAGGCATCATATGCCTTTCGTCAGATAAATCGACTTGGAAATGACATCTAAATAAATATCCATTACAAACTTCGTTCTTGCTTTTTTTCGCCACGTGTATTTCTCATGTGTTCAATATCGCAGTGAAATAAAGCGAGAATGCCTACTGGCTTGTTTCAAAGTGAAAGTCAAGGGAGGTTACTCTAATTGCCTTAATTGCTAGGAATTTTGAGAACTAAAGGTGAAAATTACCGAATTTTGTCTCTGAGTTATCTCCCTTGTCCTTTATAGATATGTGGAGTAAACGAGTCTGTTGGTGAATATGTTTTAATATTTTCAATTATATGGAAATTTTTTTAAAATTCCATGAAATAAGCACAAATCTTTTAGATACTGTATTTTCGGTCATTTCCTATAACTCTAACATAAACAAAGGGGAATCACTCTTGACTGATGAATTATTTATTTATTTATTGATCTACTAGGAAAAAAGAAGTTAGGATTAGGGTTTAGGGTTAGTTTAATGGAAAAATAAGTAAATGATTTATCAGTCAAGAGTGGTTCCCCTTCGTTTATGTTGGAGTTATAGGAAATAACTATTTTTTTTTTTTTTTTTTTTTGAGAAAAATCGAAGGTATCCTGTAGCTCAAAAAGTTGATGTGATACAGAAAAAATGGGGTCAGTTTTGGATTTAAAGGTAAAATAGTCAAAAACAAGTGTCAGATTTATAGGGACCTCAATCAGCCATGTCAGATTTATAGGGACCTCCAATCAGCCATGTCAGATTTATAGGGTCCTCCAATTAGCCGTCAGATTTATAGGGACCTCCAATTAGCTGTGTGATTTATAGGGACCTCCAATCAGCCGTCAGATTTATAGGGTCCTTCAATTAGCCGTCAGATCTATAGGGACCAATTAGCCGTGTCAGATTTATAGGGACCTCCAATCAGCCATGTCAGATTTATAGGACCTCCAATCAGCCGTCAGATTTATAGGGACCTCCAATCAGCCGTGTCAGATTTATAGGGACCTCCAATTAGCTGTGTCAAATTTACACCTTCATATATTTAACACAATGAAACTTGAATAAAGGTTAATATTAGTAATAATTCTACTAAATTCTGCTAAAAAAAAATGTCATAATATTGATATTTTTTAGCAGAATTCTGTATTCATAGTTCTTTTACTAAAAAGGTCATGTATAGAAACTTATAAAAATCTTCTAATATAATCATTGAGACTCTCATCTTTATAGAAAAAATTAAAAATCATTTTTTATTTGTTTATTTTTTTTTCAGATTTCATAAAATAAAATAGGGGTGTGGGGAGACCACATAAAGAAAGAATATTTTCCCCTAATATATTTTAGGAAAAACCTATTTCAAACATAATTTCATCAACAGATATTTACCAAAGTTTTCTTAATAACAATTAAGTTCATTTCAAATAATGCGCAAGCACAATTAAGAACACATTTTATGATATTTTTGTGTTAAAACAAGCAGTTGAATTGATTCAAACAAATTCGTATTTTCAGTGTAGATTTACGGTGAAATGAAAATGGCCGACCAAAACATACGGCTTCCTCAAAGTGAAACAAACAAGAGGAGGTTACTCTCATTTATGTAGCTAATGTTCAGATTACCATAATTAAGAACACATTTTATGATATTTTTGTGTTAAAACAAGCAGTTGAATTGATTCGAACAAATTCGTATTTTCAGTGTAGATTTACGGTGAAATGAAAATGGTCGACCAAAACATACGGCTTCCTCAAAGTGAAACAAACAAGAGGAGGTTACTCTCATTTATGTAGCTAATGTTCAGATTACCATAATTAAGAACACATTTTATGATATCTTTGTGTTAAAACATGCAGTTGTATTGATTCGAACAAATTCGTATTTTCAGTGTAGATTTATGGTGAAATGAAAATGGCCAACCAAAACATACGGCTTCCTCAAAGTGAAACAAACAAGAGGAGGTTACTCTCATTTATGTAGCTAATGTTCAGATTACCATAATTAAGAACACATTTAATGATATTTTTGTGTTAAAACAAACAGTTGAATTGATTCAAACAAATTCGTATTTTCAGTGTAGATTTACGGTGAAATGAAAATGGCCGACCAAAACATACGGCTCCTTCAAAGTGAAACAAACAAGGGGAGGTTACTCTCATTTATGTAGCTAATGTTCAGATTACCAAAATACTTACATTCTATAATTATCTATTTCGGCTTGCTTTTCCCGTAAGCGTTGTTGAAAGTGCATCCGCAACTCGGCCTGCGATTTGTCAAATTCGGCAATTTGTCTTCGACTGTCGTCCTCTCTTATTTTCGCTTCACTCAATTCGACATTGGCAATGTTCAGTTTCGCTCCCAAATCTGCAGACAAAATAAAATTACTCATCAATAATTTTTTCCAGCGTTTCTAAACACAGCACGCGTGTGCAAGTGATCACCAGCTAAGGGAACAGAAGTAGAGAAGCTACAGTCCTGGATGTAAGCACCAGGTGCCCGGATGATAGCTATGATGATTCCGGCGGTCGGGTTTGGTTCGAGAATCTCGTGTGTGGGGCGCAGACACCCAGATGTTGAGGAGAAATTAGTATAAATAGAAGTGGGGTGACGACAGGAGTTGAGTTGCGATTTTTTTGAGCTGCTGAAGATATTTGAGTTGGTGATTCGACGACATTGTTGACCCCCCCCCCTCCTCTCTTCAACAAGTCGAATTTATTTTTTCCCCTCTACTTTTTTTTCTTTTTCATTCCTGAGAAAATTAACATAGTAAATTGCAATTTATGATTTATAATGAAAAAAAAATTACTTATACAATATATTTTCACTATTAGCAAATTTATTACTGACAGTAAAAATTTCAAAGTTAAAATGATTTTATAATTTTCTATTACTTTTATTCAATGTAAATTTGAAGAGAATGAAATTGAAAACAAGGAATACATATCAATATAGAACCTATCACAGGTTTCCTCATGAAAAATCTAGTTTCAATTATCTAATTGCCATAAGGAAGTTGACAAGACATTCAATTGGGTTACTGTAGCAAGATGGGGATATTATCCTGACTTTTGTGAGCTAGAACTACTATATTAGAAAAGGAGGAAGAAGGAAATAAGTGAGAGATGATAAAGGTTTAAAAAAGTAGTGATGAGCAAAACAGGATGAACGATGGTTTGACCGGAGCGTGACCTCCCGAATAGAGAATTGAGTGTCAACCGGAAGTCAGGTGTTGACCGCAACCGGAAGTCACGTGGTGACGTGGAACAACGAAGAAAGGTACCAAACTCTTTTCGATTTAGGACAGCGTAGGGTTAAGACCGGCCCTTGGTCCCGTATGGGATGACGGTAATTTAACAGTGTTCTCTCTCTCTTTCTCTCTGCCTTTCCTCCTCTCTGATACGAACCCACGAGACGAGCACGATAATAAAGGCTAGCAGTTGTGACTACATATTTCTCGCGTTGTAATTTTTATCAACAAGATGACCTCCACGTGCAGAAGACATTTTTAGTACGGTGAATATATCGCCACCGCTGACGTGTTACTTATATATACGTTTGGGTACTGTGAACATATACGACAACGTTAAATATATCATTTTAGTGCCCGGAAAAAAGGCACAACGTTACAATGCCTTCTCTGCCTGACGTCCAAGCTGTAACTGCGACCCAACCAGTTCCACATGACTTCACATATTTTGCGGGCTTTCTGTAATATTCCAAGGAAAGTACCGCCCGTGACATGAAAAGGGCCATCCCTTCAGAAATACAGGGGATTGACGATAATCTTATGCAACCACATAGATTATGGAACATTATTATTATTAATAAATAGGATGCTAAAAAAAAAGTAAAGTCGTCGGGGTGGCCTAAAGTCGGTATCAGCCAGTCAGCGAGGGAGTCTATCCCCTTTTCAATAGCACTAGACCAAGGAGATCGTTTTTGGCGTCTGAGGTGGAGCGCCACACCTACCATCATGGATGACATGGTTTCGGTTCCAGACAGACAGTTACATAATCTCCATTATAATAAGATGTATTACAAATTATTCATTGTAGAAATGAATTCCATTACAATTTACTGTAGAAATGCATTAAAATCATTTGCTATAGAAATGCATTACAAATTGTCCTTTAAAATATCATGTAAACTAAATGCAGTAGCTGAGTTAGATTTGCCACAAAACTGCCCATAATATTAATGCATTATTTTCCACGCATTCCACTTATACAGGTCAGACACAAGGTCCAATTAATGTGGGATCACCCACGAACTGAAGCTCATGGAACGGCAGGCACAAAAAATGCTGGATCCTCTCAGCATTCTCCCTTGAGGCAAGCGTCTCAAGTACTGGGCAATAAACGCAGCCCTGCCTCTTTAAATCAAGGGGGAAGGTATCGCCAAGGAGGATGACTCCCTAGGATCATGCCCTTTCATTAATAGTCCAGTAGTCGAAGCCAACGGACCTACAGGCCTGAAGGGCGTATACTATTAATGTTGTATTTACCACATGTCCCACATATGCTGGTCAGGCACAAGGCACTATCATTGTGGGACCACCCACAAACCGTAGCTCATGGGATGGCAGACACATAAAATGCGGGGATCCTGTCGACATTCCCCCTCAAGGAGTCGTATCAGGCACTGGGCAATAAACCTAGCCCTGCCCCTTTAAATCAAGGTGGGTGTTGCCTGGGGGGTACGACCCTCTGGGATCTCGCCATTTTATTAATAGTTCAGTGTCCGAAGCCACCATATTATTAATGCATTTAAAATCCTAAAATATGTGTTATATATCTCTAAGAAATAAAGATTTACTTTGTATATGGTGAGAATAATTTGCATAATGATTTTAACAAAATAGGGTTTAATAAATAATTTTTTGCTCTTACGATAGATAGATAGATAGATTGATTGATAGATAGATAGATAGATAGATATGAATACACAGCAATAGATAGATAGATAGATATGAATAGACAGCGATAGATAGATAGATAGATTGATAGATAGATAGTTAGATAGATAGATAGATATGAAAACGCGGCAATAGATAGATATGAATAGACAGCGATAGATAAATAGATAAATAGATGGATAGATAGATAGATAGATTGATAGATAGATATGAATAGACAGCGATAGATAGATTGATAGATAGATAGATATGAACAGACAGAGATAGATAGATAGATAAATAGATAGATAGATATGAATAGACAACAACAGATAGATAGATAAATAGATAGATAGATATGAATAGACAACAATAGATAGATAAATAGATAGATAGATAGATAGATATGAATAGACAACAATAGATAGATAAATAGATAGATAGATAGATAGATAGCTATGAATAGACAGCGATAGATAGATAGATAAATAGATAGATAGATAGATAGATAGATATGAATAGACAGCAATAGATAGATAAATAGATAGATAAATAGATATGAATAGACAGCGATAGATAGATAGATAAATAGATGGATAGATAGATTGATAGATAGCTATGAATAGACAGTGATATATAGATAGATAGATAGATAAATATGAATAGACAGTGAGAAATAAAAACAAATAGTGTTGAGTCTATTGTAGTATTATGATTAGGGTACCAACCTTTGAGCATGATTTCAAACCGATCAAGTTCCATGTCTCTTTGCGATATCAACTGGATGTTGTATTGGAAAGAATCTTTTAGTTTTGAATATTTTTTCTCAAGGGATTCCAGTTTTGTACTTTTTTCTTCACAGGTTTTTTCCAAAGATTTCACCCTGAAATAAATAAAATAAGTAAATGCAGATGTAAAGCTACCAAATTTCCTAAGTATCTTATTATAAAAAAAAACAACATTTTAAGATAAAAAAAGGGGAACCACTCTGATTGACTGATAAATTATTTATTGATCTACTAGGAAAAAAGAAGACGGGGTTAGGGTTAGGGTTTAGGGTTAGTTTAATGGGAAAATAAATAAATAATTTATCAGTCAATCAGAGTGGTTCCCCTTTGTTTATGTTGGAGTTGTAGGAAATAACCATTAGGTTTCTATAGGAAAATCATTTCTAAGGCATTTTTATAGTAAAAATCATTGTCCAATCATTGTCCAATGCATTTTTATAGTAAAAATCATTGTCCAATGCATTTTTATAGTAAAAATCATTGTCCAATGCATTTTTATAGTAAAAATCATTTCCAATGCATTTTTATAGTAAAAATCATTGTCCAATGCATTTTTATAGTAAAAATCATTTCTAATGCATTTTAATATAAGAATCATTTCCAATGCATTTTTATAGTAAAAATCATTTCTAATGCATTTTTATAGTAAAAACGATTGTCCAATGCATTTTTATAGTAAAAATGATTTCCAATGCATTTCTATAGTAAAAATGATTTCCAATGCATTTTTATAGTAAAAATCATTTCAAATGCATTTTCATAGTAAAAATCCTTTCCAATTCATTTTTATAGTAAAATTATTTACTTATAACACATCCTATGATATTCATAATAATATGAATAATACAGTAGAAGTCTATAGATGCATAAAATAAACATTAGAATAAAGATCTATAAAACAATGAAAATTGTACTCATCTTTAAGATAGTAAAAATTTTATATTAAGTATTAATCATAGCTGAAATATTTTAGTTGTGACTTTAACAATAAATCAAAAGAAATTGTCATTAATTAGACAACTACACCCTCTAGAAAATTAACCTAAATATAACGAATGAGTAACTTGTTTTACAGGAATTAGTTTTGCTCTGAGCTATATTAACAATTCGGAAGTGTTTCTTTTTCTATTCTATATAGACTGCAATAAAGTTGCATGTAGAGATATTAAATTACTAATGCATTTTCATAGTAAAATTATTGTCCAATGCATTTTTATAGTAAAATTTCATTTCCAATGCATTTTTATAGTAAAATGATTATCCAATGCATTTTTATAGTAAAAATCATTTTCAATGCATTTTTGTAGTAAAAATCATTTCCAATGCATTTTTATAGTAAAAATCATTTCTAATGCATTTTTATAGTAAGAATCATTTCCAATGCATTTTTATAGTAAAAATCATTGTCCAATGCATTTTTATAGTAAAAATCATTTTCCAATGCATTTTTATAGTAAAAATCATTGTCTAATGCATTTTTATAGTAAAAATCATTTCCAATGCATTTTCATAGTAAAAATCATTGTCCAATGCATTTTTATAGTAAAAATCATTTCCAATGCCTTTTCATAGTAAAAATCATTGTCCAATGCATTTTTATAGTAAAAATCATTGTACAATGCATTTTTATAATAAAACCCTTTCCCATTCATTTTTACAATAAAAATCATTGTCCAATGCATTTTTATAGTAAAAATCATTGTCCAATGCATTTTTATAGTAAAATCATTGTCCATAGAACTCACCTCATTTGATAAGCCTTGAACCATTCTTGTTCCTTCTCCACCACAAGCTGCTTCCAATTGTCATTTGAAGTTAATGTCTTTGCCATGATTCAATTCAAGACACGGACTTAAGAAAATCTGCAAAAAAGAATAATCTTATTATAACGGAGATTGTGTGTTTTTCTGCCTATAATCAAAACTACATCACTACCCAAATCACAATTCCCTTAATTATTTATTTCACAGTCTCCATGATTTTTATTTAAACCTCAATTATTGGGAATAGATTCACTGAAACTTCGGCGTCTGGCTACTGACCTGGTAAACGCTCATAAGGTCATTAATCATCTTAACAACAGCAACCTTGAGCACCTTTTTGATCTCCATCTCTCCAATACACACAGGCATGCCTACAAAGTCAGAAAACAGCACTGCTCATGTGACTTTCGGAAACATTTTTTCATGCTCAGAATTGCGGAGACATGGAATAAACTGCCCGCGTCTGTTGTAGGCTGCCAAAGCACTGAGTCTTTCAAAGCCTCCATGCTTCCTGTAGTCCACCGACACTATACCTGATGCCCCTCTCCACACACATATGCACACATGCGCACACATACGTGCATATTACTACTGTAAACTGTTCATGTTCCTGACACAACATTATTCTGTGTACTTAACATGAGACTTTGATGAGTTGTGGTGCACCTAAGCACTGTACACAATAAATTTCATTATTATTACTAGCAAATATATGCACCCTCCGGGTGCAAGTATTTAAGTTTTAATGTAATAAAATATTGTATCAAATTAGAAAGTCTAATGAAACTAAATAAGAAAGCAGATAAAAATATTTGAAACAGAGGAGGGTATAATAAAGAAATAGAACAACTAAAACTTACTCTCCCCTCACTCCCGTCTTTCATTGCTAAATTTTCCTAATTTAACTATTTAGTTAAAATAGGAAGTAAAGAATAAAATTACAGTTATTTTTTCTTGTTAATGGATTTCTTTTAAGATTTATCCCTGAGATTTTAGATAATATTCATTAAGATAAAACCAAACAGTTAGAAATCAGTAATACTAAGCACATATTTATTAAAATCACATTTTAAATATCAATATGCAAATTAGCCTTCCCGTTCACACTGTAAACTGCTATTTTGTTGTATATATAAATACAATTGTATGTTATTAGTATGTAGATATTACCAACAGTATTAATAATGTAAAACAATTTTATTAATAATTGAGGTTTAAATAAAAATAAAATCCTGTAGAATGTGACGTAAATAACTAAGGGAATTGTTACTTGAATAGTAATATAGTTTCGGTTACAGACAGAAAAACACACAATCTCCATTATAATAAGATTATTATTAATAAAATTGTTTTACATTATTAATACTGTTGGCCTTGTCTATATACTATTAAACATGCAATTGTATTTATATATACAACAAAAGAGTGGTCCACAGTGTCAACAGGAAGGCTAATTGGTAAAGAAGAACAATTTCCTCGTTTATTCCTGCCATAAAATAAACTGAACCCTCATTTTATGTCCGTGTTTTTGCAATAAATGTTTTATTTTTCTTGCACCCGTTATTTTAAAATACTAAATATATTTCCTTTATCTATTTTAATATTCACTTCAATGTGTATATTCTAAAAGTTTTTATTTTGCGAAAATGGTTAGTTTTAAAGTTTTAAAGGAAGGTAATTATCACAGAATAACGAGAAAAGCGAGTGGTAGACCTTGTTATTCAGTCTGTTTAAAATTTGAGGTTTGAAAAAATTAATAGATTGAAACACAGCAGTGTCGGCCAATAAACTCACCACTTAACTCATTTAAACCTGTGTTTTTTTATTCTTTCTTAATATAGTATATATATATATATATATATATATATATATATATATATATATATATAGAGAGAGAGAGAGATATGAACAGAGATACATAGATATATACAGACTAAGATAGATAAATTAATAGATAGATATGAACAGACTGAGATGGATAGATATGTATAACACACACACACACACACACACACACACACACACATATATATATATATATATATATAGAGAGAGAGAGATAGATAGATAGATAGATAGATAGGAACAGACTGAGATAGATATGACCAAACTAAGCTAGCTAGATAAATATAAACAGACTAGAATAGATTAAGATAGACAGATAGATATGACCAAACTAGGATATATATATATATATATATATATATATATATATATATATATGGTATTTGTGGAAAAAGTGACTTACCAGTGAAAATGGTCACAGTGGTTAGTTGATTCAAGTTTCACAATGATAAGGCATCAGTATAACAAATATAAAGTGCTCAATACATTAGTAGAGCAAATTTATTAACATAAGGGTACACGGTATTAACCTACTCGAGTTTCACCATAAGGATCTTCAGGGTTAAATCTGCCATTAATCAATATCTTGATTAATCCAGTAGATTTAACCCTGAAGATCCTTATGGTGAAACTCGAGTAGGTTAATACCATGTACCTTTATGTTAATATATATTTATATTATATTTATATTTATATTATAATAAATATAAATATATTTATTTCATATATTTATTTATGAATTATATTTTAGTAAAATGGAAAATTATTTATGACTCAACCGAATAATTTGTCATCCAATGTGACAAAAAATTACTTTGCATAAAAAGTAGGTTCAAAGGGTGTGAACTATTTGCTGACACGAGATTAGTGATTACTAAAAATTTAAACAAGTTTACTTTTTAAATAATTTGTTACTAGCAGGACCTGTGGATATACCACAGTATGAGAATCTAATTATTACAATGTTTTATATGTTTACTTAAGAGCTATTACGAAATAGTTCAATATGTAAAAAGTATAATAATCTTGACTAGCAGGACCTGTGGATATACCACAGCATGATAATTTAATTATTACAACATTTGACATGTTTACTTAAGAGCTATTACGAAATAGTTCAATATGTAAAAAGTATAATAATCTTGACTAGCAGGACCTGTGGATATACCACAGCATGATAATTTAATTATTACAACATTTGACATGTTTACTTAAGAGCTATTACGAAATAGTTCAATATGTAAAAAGTATAATAATTTTAACTAGCAGGACCTGCGGATATACCACAGAATGATAATTTAATTATTACAACATTTGATATGTTTACTTAAGAGCTATTGTTAAATACTTCAATATGTAAAATGTATAACAATATTGACTAGCAGGACCATTGCATATAACACAGTATGGTAATTTAATTATAACAACGTTTGATATGTTTACTTAAGAGCTATTGCTAAATACTTCAATATGTAAAATGTAAAATAATAATGTTGACCAACTGGACCTGTGGATGTACCACAGAATGAGAATTTAATTATTACAACATTGGACATTTCCTTAAGAGCTATTGCTAAATACTTCAATATGTAAAAAGTATAATAATCTTGACTAGCAGGACCTGTGGATATACCACAGTATGAGAATTTAATTACTACAACATTTAATATGTTTACTTAAGAGCTATTGCCAAATAGTTCAATTTGTAAAAAGTATAATAATATTGACTAACAATACCTGTGGATATACCACAGTAAGATAATTTAATTATTACGTTTGATATGTTTACTTAAGAGCTATTGCTAAATACTTCAATATGTAAAAAGTATAATCTTGACTAGCAGGACCTGTGGATATACTACAGTATGATAATTTAATTATGACAATGTTTTATATGTTTATTTAAGAGCTATTGCTAAATAGTTCAATATGTAAAAAGTATAATAATCTCTCTCACAATTTTTTTTCTTTCTTTCCATCTTTTCATTATGTTCGATTGAAACAGATTAGCGTTATCACTTCCACATGCTCACCCCCTCTCTATATCTTTACCCTACTCTCTTTCTTTATTCTTTTTTATTATATTTTTTCCTGTGTAGCATGTCCTTTGTGTTCCCTTTCTTTCTTTCTAATAAAAATGGAATAGTTCATTATTTAGCTGAGGTGACGACACTCATAAGAAATGAGGATTCGGTGGATAAGCAACACCAGGTAATCAGGATTTACATATTTGCATTTCATCTTGGACAATTTGGACAGTCGCATTTTTAACCAGAGGGTGTTGCAAGATGATATGGCAAGATATTGATTAATTGCAGTCAATTACACGTGTGTGTCTTTCGTGATATATATATATATATATATATATATATATTTGGGAATAAAAAGGCCTTAAATACCATGGGTATCGTGGTTATGGACCATTTCCACTCGCGAGTATGTTCACGAGCTTCTTCAGACCACTGATATAAAATATATATATATATAAAATAAATCAGTGGTCTGAAGAAGCTCGTGAGCATACTCGCGAGTGGAAATGGTCCATAACCACGATACCCATGGTATTTAAGGCCTTTTTATTCTCAAATAAATTTGCTCTGTTTACAATAATTAAACATTGAGTTCTCATACGGAACCTGAACTCTACAACAAACTACGGGTAGAGAATTAGGACCCACCTAGAATCACCTTGTACCAAGAAACTTGGTACCGCACCAAAGTATATATATATATATATATTTATCTATTTATTTATAATTAATAATACAATTTAAAAGTCGGTCCTACCATTGGTTTCTGAATAACACTTTTTCGGTTTTATTCGTCGTCAGAGGCGTTGACTTTAACCTAAACTTAAACTTATATATATATATATATATATATATATATAGATAGATAGATAGATAGATAGAGAGAGAGAGAGAGAGAGAGAGAGAGAGAGAGTGATATCAACAGGTTTAGTTAGATAGATATCTATACATAGGGACGATAAGTTCGATATGGACTGAAATCAAGATCACTATGACTGAGATAGATATGAACAGACTGATTATATATATACATACATATAAAGTAAAAAAGTAAAGTCGTCGGGGTGGCCTAATAAAACTTTTAGAATATACACATTGAAGTGAATATTAAAATAAATAAAGAAAATATATTTAGTATTGTAAAATAACGGGTGCAAGAAAAATAAAACATTTATTGCAAAAACACGGACATAAAATGAGGGTTCAGTTTATTTTATGGTAGGAATAAACGAGAAAACTGTTCTTCTTTACCACATTGTTTAATATAAATTTTATATTAAATTAAAATTCTTTAAAAAAAATTTGCAAAGCAAATGCAAGACAAAATTATTTTCGTAACAGATTGGTGAATACATGGAATAAACTACCATCATCAATAGTGAATGCCTCATCTCTAAACTCCTTTAAGACAACTAGCAAATATATGCACCCTCCGGGTGCAAGTATTTAACTTTTAACGTAATAAAATATTGTATTAAATTAGAAAGACTAATAAAACTAAATAAGAATACAGATAAAAAGATTTGAAACAGAGAGAGTATAATAAAAGATTTGAAACAGAGGGAGTATAATAAAAAATGGAACAACTGAAACTTACTCTTCCATCACTCTCGTCTTTCATTGTTATTTTTTCTAATTTAAGTATTTAGTTATAAGAGGAAGTAAAGAATAAAATTACAGTTATTTTATCTTGTTAATGGATTTCATTTAAGATTCATTGAAGAGATTTTTGCTTATATTCATTAAAATAAAACCAAACAGTTAGAAATCAATAATACTAAGCACATATTTATTAAATTCGATTTTTTAATATTAATATGTAAATTAGCCTTCCCGTTCACACTGTAAACCGCTATTTTGTTGTATATATAAATATAATTGCATGTTATCAGTATGAAGACATAGTTAACAGTATTAATAATGTAAGACAATTTTATTAATAATTGAGGTTTAGATAAAAATAAATCAATGGGAATGTGATGTCAATAATTAAGAGAATTGTGACTTGAGTAGGAATATAGTTTCGGTTACAGACAGAAAAACACACAATCTCCATTATAATAAGATGTTAGATAATTTGTGGAAAGAAATATTCTGTGGAATTAAAATGAATGTTTATAAGGAACAGCTGACAGGTCTCAGACCTAATATAAGTAATCAGGGCGGCCTAATGTCGGTATCAACCATATAGCGAGGGAGTCTATCCCCTTTTCACTAGCGCTAGACTATGGAGATTGTTTTTTAGCATCTGAGGTGGAGCACCACACCTACCATCAGCTCCTAACTTTACCGCACAGATCCCTGTGCTACGCTGAGTAGGCGGGGTCCGGTATCGAACCAAGAACCTTGTGGCTCCTAGCCGATCACTCTACCGACTGAGAAAAAATATATTATATTGTGTAATGTGTGAAAATAAACCATTGTCTTTTTCTGAGCCACAGTTTTTGGTAATACTAGTTAAGTTTTGGGTTTATTTTATTTTATTTATTTAATTTTTTTTGTCGCAGTATCTTAATTCAAAATACATTTTTTTTAAAAAAGAAAAAGATATTATCTCTGCTGTTAAAAACAAAAAACAAAAAAATCTTTATTTAAAATATGAAACGATACAAAAATAATTCAAATAACATAACGTGTTATTTTTATTAATTTTTAAAACTAAAATTAACCGTTAATTTGAGTTTTAAAAATTACATAAAATTATATATATATATATATATATATATATATATATATATATATATATATATATATATATATATATATATATATATATAAAGTGATAAATTATAACATTTTATATACATATAAATTATATAAGAAATAAAAAGTTAATTATTGATAAACCTTTTTCTTTATAAAAATTAGTTTAGTAGTCCAGGTTAAAAGCGTGGTAAGGGTAACCCGAAGCCGAACATTTTTAGACTTTATTTTTCCGATGGAGGTATCATTGGGAACGAGTAAACTTTTGGTGAACGGGTCAAACTGGCCTGTATACTAAAACTTTACTCATTCCCCAATGATACTAGCATCGGAAAAATAAGGTCTATAAATATTCGTCGTCGGGTTCCCTTATCGCGCAATATATTACTTTCAGTTAAGTTTTTTTTTTTTTTTTTTTTTTTTTAAATCGCGCCACAATTTAAATTGCATCTTTTTTTCCTAAAATAAAAATTAATATAAAGTATTTATTTTATTTTTTTTTACCTGTATGTCGTTCACTTTTAAAATAAGTTCGCTTCTAACTGACGGCAGTAGAAAAATATTTCTTTTTTTCAGTCGTTGTTAAAGAGGAAAACATTTTTTTTTTCTTGAGGAAAAAAAAACGAATTTTTTTTGTGGTATGTCTTTTTTTGTCAAGTTTATACTTGCATTTTTTAAATAATTAAAGCTTTTTTTTTAGCCAGAAACGTTTATCAATTAATTAACCTATTAAAACATGAAATTTATTGTCGATAATTCTAGAGATTCACTTAATTAATAACATAAATCTAAGTGTCGTATCAACAAGCCGTACTAACAAACTTGGATAAAAATTACAGGTTCAAACATGTTTGTACAGTTTAGTTTGTGACCTCTTTTCATGGTACGGGTGGCCGAAAGTAGCATAAAATGCTACTTTAGTACAGGTAGACTGTGAATTCAGGAGCGTAAATTTTTATTATAGTTTGCTGGATAATTAGTGGAATAAGAAATAAACTCCAATGTATATATTTTTGATTTCTCAACTGGATTAATACTTTTAATAAAATAAAAGGTAATTTATGAGGAAGTGCGTCCCAGTCTCCTGCCTCAAAATTGCTACCCGGTGACTGTCAAAATAACAACCCCAGCTCGTCGGAATTCTTGTTTATTTATCGTAATTTGTCGTAATTCTTGTTTAGATATGAAGATGGATATATAGTTTGGAATAGACTGAGATAGATAGATAGATAGATAGATAGATATGCCATAAAACAAAACAAAACAATCAGAACTTTATTCATTAATGACTTAATTTAGTAATAAATAGCTTATTTTATTTTTAAAATAACTTCAAAACTTTTTTTTTTATCAAATCATTTTTGTTGAGGGTGGTTAACCTTTAATTATCTTATTATAATGGAGATTGCGTGTTTGTCTGTCTGTAACCAAAACTATATTACTACTCAAGTCACAATTCCCTTAGTTATTTACTTCACATTCTCCAGGATTTTATTTTAATTAAACCTTAATTATTACTAAAATTGTTTTACGTCATTAATACTGTCGACCATATCTACATACTAATAACATGCAATTGTATTTATTTATAAAACAAAATAGCGGATTACAATGTGAATGGTAAGGTTAATCTGCATATTGATATTAAAAATTTGATTTTAATGAATATTTGCTTAGTATTATTGATTTCTAATTGTTTAGTTTTATTTTAATGAATATGAGTAAAAATCTTGGGGATAAATCTTAGAAGAAATCCTTTAACAAGAATAAATAACTGTAATTTTATTCTTTACTTCCTATTATTGTGTTAGTATAACATTCAATTCTAAGACTAACAACAACAAGAAAGGAATTAATATATCCTTTAATTCAAACAATTTATTTGCTAGGCATAAAACACAAACAACAATATAAAGTCCTTCCTGTATATAAAGTTGAGTTTAAGGGACTTACCGGCGCATTGGAGAAGAGTTATTAGGGTGGTTTCCTGGAGCCCCTGAATTCGTTGCCTCGTGGCACCGTGGGTGGAATCTGTCTGACTACTTTTTGGATATTGCGCCAAAACTCTGGGCTATCACGTGATTGGTAAATCCAATCACAGAGCCTCTCCCTCACTCACTCTATATACAGGAATAACCATTTTACTGACCCAACACTATTTTAACTAAATTGTTAAATTAGGAAAATTTAACAATGAAAGACAGGAGTGATGGAAGAGTAAGTTTCAGTTGTTCTATTTTACGTTTATACCCTCCTCTCTTTCAAATTCTTTTTATTTGCATTCTTATCTAGTTTGAATAAAAATGAAATGTCTAGTCCCTAATTTTTACATTTCAAGAAAAATCAAATCATAAAGACCACATGAGAAACAGATCAAAAATTGTTATAACAGAAATAGATATCTCTTATGATTCACAATCTTTCCTAACACAATACATCCACTTGCCAACAAAACAAATTTAAAAAGAAAACAAAACAAAACAAAACACTAACAGCATATCAACCCGTCTGGGGTTATGTCATACCTAACGGTTAGGAAGTGATACATATCATGTATTTATATTTATACTTTTTAGTAATTGGTTTTAACAATGTGTTAGCATTATTGGGGATTATGTTGTATGGTATTGATTTGTTTCATGTCTATATTCTATGGTATAATTTTATTTCCCTAAAAAGGCATATCAACCCGTCTGGGGTTATGTCATGCCTAACGGTTAGGAAGTGATACATATCGTGTATTTATATTTATACTTTTTAGTAATTGGTTTTAACAATGTGTTAGCAGTATTGGGGATTATGTTGTATGGTATTGATTTGTTTCATGTCTATATTCTATGGTATTATTTTATTTCCCTCAAAAAAGAGAGAATATCCTCCATGTTGACATTTTCAAACAGATCTTTCATATTGTTTGCTTTAAAATAACGGTTTCTGATGTGAGCAAAAAACCTGCATTCTATGAATAAGTGTTTAACTGTCAAAGGTGTTCGACTTGTTTCACATTGTGGTTGTTGTTCTTGTTTGAGTATATAGGAGTGCATTAGTTTTGTATGATCAATGCATAATTGGGACACAATGACTTGTTCCTTTCTAGACTTCCTTAAAGTTGGTCTCCAGTCTCCCAAAGTGGGTTTGATTAGGAAGAGTTTATTGTGGTGTTATTCCAGTGTTGTTGCCATTTTGTATGAAGGAATTTATTAATTTTAGGTTTCAAGTCAGTATATGGAATCTGGAACTTGTCAGGGATTAAATCTAGAGCCGATTTAGCTGCAGAGTCAGCTCTTTCATTCCCCTCATTCCTATATGGCTTGGGATCCAGCATATAATAATCTTCTTAGACATTGAGTCTAATCTATTCAGGATCTTAATGATGAGAGGGTCTTCCAGTTTTTTATTTCTTAATGATAGTAGGACTGAGAGCGAGTCTGAGAAGCAACTTCGGAAAGAACACAAGTTACTGACATCAACAGATGTTAACCCCGTGACAGTGAAATGAAATGAACAAAAAACAAATGTTCTACGCATAGGCTCCAGCAAAACTTCCGGTCGAAAAACAAAATTTATAAATAAATTAAAAAATATTTTCTATTTAATGTTTTTCAACCAATAAAAAATTTTCCCCCCAAAACCCTTCAAAGGCCTTCTCGAGGCTATCACTTGCTATATATAAAGCCGACTTAAAGTAAAAAAAGAGTTAAGGGTAGACAGCCAGAGCCGACACACACCAGGCCGAGATAAATGAACCGCCATACTATACCCACACCACACCTCGCGTCACGCAGAGCCAGAACTGACTTTCAACCCCACACCTGCCCTCATTTAACACCAAGCAGCAAAAGGGAATTACCATCTCAAAAATTTCAGCTTTTGTTTATTCTAAATAAACAAAATTAATCCAAACCTTTTCATCTATTTTTTCTTTTGCAAACCATATGCATTTTTGTGATATTACAAAATGAACAAATAAATAAAATTTAAATGAAAACCGAATAGAATGCACCGACTGCACCTCTGCAGAGGGTAAGACTCCCCCAATGGGGCCACCTGTTGCCGTGGGTGGCGACCTGCGATGCTTAAGGATAGAACCTAGGTGGATGAGCAGTTCATGACTTGCAATACTCCATTTTGGCCCTATCTTGGGCTAGACGGGCGGTCATCAATCGGCTGGTCACGTCAAGCCTAGCACCTATATGATTGTCCCAACCCATTGCCCCTTATGGCAAGCCACAATCCTCTTATCATATGAGTGCTAGAAGGCGGTGGCTGCGGGTCTACGTGTCCTGGGATTGACGTTAAACTCTATCTGATGGTGAGGTTCCAGTTTTGGAGGTTTGGGGAATGTGAAGCACCCCTTCATCACCATTGCTCCCTGGTCCACTCTGACCCGGAGTGGTAGTACCTGTTAGGGTTAAATAGAAAACATGAGTTTATAAACAAAATTGTATCATCCATTAAAAATGAAATTATTTCAAAACTTTGTCAGCATTAAACATTTTTTTTTACCAATAGAAGTATTCGACATAAAATAACCCAAGGGGTTGACATGCCATAAAACCCAACCAACCAACCAAATTCTTTGGATTTTAACCAGAGCCCCTTTGGCCAGGTTGTGGCCCTAATACCACTGGGTGCCAGACCAATCTACCATAGAAGGCTCTACCAGGAACTTGAGTTCCAGACGACATAGCTCTGACACTACCACATTGTCACCACCCTGCCACGGTGAGGAGGGGTTGGACTTTAAGGTGGAAATCCATAGAGACAAATCTGTAAAGTAGCACTTGGAGAGTATCAGGCGAGCTAAACAACCAACTTAGGGCGTTTTTTTTTTCGACATTCAATTACATATAAAAAATCCAAAACGTTTATTTTTTTCAGTATTTTCATTTTATTTTAATATATTTATTTCCAACAATCAATTACAAGTAAAAAAAAATCAAAATATTTAGATATTCTTGTTTATTTAAATTAAAACCAAACATTAAACAAACATGAATAAAAGAAAATCTGAGTAGTTAGATATTCTTTTATACTTTAATAAAAAAAAACTATCTATCTATTTATCTATCTATCTAGTCATCTTCATATCTATCTATATTATTTTGTTTGTCTATCTATCTATCTATCTATCTCAGTATATTCAAAACTAATCATCTTCATATTTATCTATCTCAATTTGTTCATATTTCTTTATTACTTTGTCTCTATCTATCTACCTATCTATTTATCTATATATCAGTCTATTCAAAACTATCCATCTATCTATTTATCTCCATCTATCTATATTATTTTGTTTATCTATCTATCTATCTATCTATCTATCTCAGTATATTCCAAACTAATCATGTTCATATTTATCTATCTATCTATCTCAATTTGTTCATATCTATCTATATTACTTTGTTTCTATCTATCTACCTATCTATTAATCTATATATCAGTCTATTCAAAACTATCCATCTATCTATCTCTATCTATCTATCTATCTATCTATCTATCTATATCAATTTGTTCTTATGTTACTTTGTTTATATCTATCTATCCATCTATCTTTGTTCCTATCTATTTATCTGCTTTTCAGAAAAAGATACAAACTATTTTCCAATATGCCTTAATAAAATAATAAAAGGAAATAAAACAACATTTTTATCGACACTGCTTCGGCTATGGACTTCAATCGTAGCTGGGGTTGATTTTTCAGCAGTCACCGGTCGTAGGTTTTGAGGCAGGAGACCGGGAGGCTCTTCCTCATTAATTACCCTGAATTGTACCTCATGCTACTAAAATATTGCAAAACTTTTGATTGGTTTCCCCAGGAGATTTTATGATTTATGATATGCTGTAAAACAAAAGCTTACCAAACCAAATTATATACCATAAAAGAAAACAACCACCACTTCTTCTTCTTCTTCTTCTTCTTCTTCTTCTTCTTTCTTCTTCTTCTTCTTCTTCTTCTTCTTCTTTCTTCTTCTTCTTCTTCTTCTTCTTCTCTTTTCTTCTTTCTTCTCTTCTTCTTCTCTTCTTTCTTCATTCTTCTTTCTTCTTCTTCTTCTTCTTCTTCTTCTTCTTCTTCTTTTCTCTTTCTTCTTTTCTTTCTTTCTTTCTTTCTTCTTCTTCTTCTTCTTCTTCTTCTTCTTCTCTTCTTCTTTCTCTTTCTTCCCTTTCTCTTTTCTTCTCTTTCTTCTTCTTCTTCTTCTTTTCTTCTTCTTCTTCTTCCTCTTCCCTCTTTCTTCTTTTCTTCTTCTTCTTCTTCTTCTTCTTCTTCCCTCTTTCTCTTTCTTATTCCCCCTTTCATCTTCCTCTTCCTCTTCTTCTTCTTCTTCTTCTTCTTCTTCCTCTTTCTCTTTCTTATTCCCTCTTTCTTCTTCCTTCTTCTCTTTTCTTCTTTCCTCTTTTCTCTTTCTTTCCTCTTTCTCTTTCTTCTTTCTTTCTTCTTCTTCTTCTCTCTTCTCTCCTCTTCCCTCTTTCTTCTTCTTCTTCTTCTTCTTCTTCTTCTTTCTTCTTCTTCTCTCTTCTTATTCCCCCTTTCTTCTTCTTCCTTCTTCTTCTTTCTTCTTCTTCTTCTTCTTCTTCCCTCTTTCTCTTTCTTATTCCCCCTTCCTCTTTCTTCTTTTTCTTCTTCTTCTTCTTTCTTTTTCTTCTTATTCTTTTCTCTTCTCTTCCTCTTTCTTCTTCCCTCCTTCTTCTTCCCTTTTCTCTTCTTCTTCTTCTTCTTCTTCTTCTTCTTCTTCCCTCTTTCTCTTTCTTATTCCCTCTTTCTTCTTTCTTCTTCTTCCTCTTTCTTCTTCCTTCTTTCTTCTTCTTCTTCTTCCCTCTTCTCTTTCTTATTCCCCCTTTCATCTTCCTCTTCCCTCTTTCCTTCTTCTTCTTCTTCTTCTTCCCTCTTCTTCTTTCTTATTCCCTCTTTCTCTTTCTTTCCCCTTCATCTTTCTCTTTCTTCTTCTCTCTTTCTTCTTCTTCTTCTTCTTCTTCTTCCCTCTTTCTCTTCTTCCCCCTTTTCTTCTTCCCTCTCTTCTTCTCTTCTTCTCTTCTTCCCTCTTTCTCTTTCTTATTCCCTCTTCTTCTTCCTCTTCCCTCTTTCTTCTTCCCTCTTTTTCTCTTCTTCTTCTTCTTCTTCCCTCTTTCTCTTTCTTATTCCCTCATCTTCTTCTCTTCCCTCTTTCTTCTTCCCTCTTCTTCTTCTTTCTTCTTCTTCTTCCCTCTTTCTCTTTCTTATTCCCCCTTTCATCTTCCTCTCCTCTTCTTCCTTCTTCTCTTCTTCTTTCTTCCCTCTTTCTTTCTTTTCCCTCTTTCTTCTTCCTCTTCCCTCTTTCTCTTCCTCTTTCTTCTTTCTTCTTTTCTTCTTCTTTAATATTATTGAACAATGATTAAAATCTATACATATACATATTTTCAACCAAACTACCACTACGAATCCAAAACTTAGTTGGCATTAAATGACCCACTGCAGTTGATATGCCGTAAAACAAACCAAACCAAACTTGGTCAAGTAGGCGACACATACTGATATTAAATTTCATTTTTATCAACCACAAAAAAATGAATTCCATATTTGGATGTAAATTGTTTTCGTTTCTTAGATAAAGAAAATGCTGACCTTAAAATTTAAGATAAATATTTAAGTTACGATAAATGTTTTCTACGTCCTGATATGGCCAACCAATGGGACCATTTTATTCAGTAGGAAGATTTGAATTAGTGTGTCAGGTGAATATATTATTCCAGACAAAAGACCTAACACACACACACACACACACACACACACATATATATATATTGTATATTATTATTTATATTTTTGCTTGAAGGCAATTACAATGCGTATATCGCATAAAATTCGATAATTATAGAAGATAATAATGACAAGTGAATTTCGGTAAAGAATTATTTGGCGTGTAGAACATCGTACAGACTGTTTCAACTTTATTAAGTCTCATGAGCGATTTATACTAACGATTTCCCTATATATGTGTGTATGTGTGCTCAATATCGTCGATAGTGCCTTTATATTATACGTACAAGTAATTATTATGGACTCTCTCGTAGATTTTCGATGGATGAGGGTTCACACACACAATAAACACCCACACAGTGATTTGTTTATAGTGGTGAAGGCTTGTGTTGGACCATCCACACTTTTTGGCACAGTCGATAGGAAAGAATTGGTGAATCAAGGGTTGCCACAAACCCAATCAACGACCGACCTCAGGAATTTTGAATTCAGAGTTATCCCTCTCCTAGACTGGTTACCTACCCAAGGTTGAAGGCCCAGTCTACCCTACTATTTAACCCATAGCTGGAGGGAGAATATATGGATTCATACCTTTCTCAAGGGTATTAGTGCTATGTGAAATGCCAACAGCTTCGTCTAGGAATTGAACTCGAATCGACGAGTCCATTTCCCACGACTCTAACCAAAAGCCCCCGCGCCTCCATTACTAGCCCACGTGCCTCCACTTACAAATAATATATATATATATATACACACTAACAGCGCTACATACTCACACCTTAAAATAGAATATTTGATGTCATATTTCAAAACCGTCTCCTTTTTTCAAACTTCAGAAAAAAATTTTAAACAGACTGAATAAGAAGGATTACCACTCACTTTTTCTCATCATTCTGTGATATATAATTTCTTATCTTATGCCCTGAAGATGATCTATTTAATAGATCGAAACACTGCAGCGTCGGCCAATAAACTCACCACTTAACCCATTTAAACCTGTGTTTTTTCATTTTTCTTGATATATTACATACCGTCGGATTTACTTCCTCTCTTTACATATATATATATATATATATCCGACATAAATCAAAGAAACAAATAACAAACCCGGGCCCTATGCTCTTCGGCGAAGGAAATAAGATTTTTGGATGTTTCACTGATAAGACTTGTTATTATTCACTCAACATCCCCTTACCTCATATGGTAGAGACGTACCAGTATCATTGACAGGTTAATTTCGCAGGGATTGTCCCGTGCTGTATCATGGCCGAGGCAGTATGGTTTCTGACTATCCTGCTGAAGTCCCGGTTTCGATTTCTGTCAGAGGGAAATCGTTGGTATACATCGCTGATGAGACTTAATAAAGTTGAAACAGTCTGTACGATGTTCTACACACCGAATAATTCTTTACCGAAATTCACTTGTCATTATTATCTTCTATAATTATCGAATTTTATGCGATATACGCATTGTAATTGCCTTCAAGCAAAAATATGAATAATAATATATACTTTATTCAACAATGCTTCTAAAAAAACAAAAATCAAAAATCTATATATATATATATATATATATATATATATATATATATATACTTTGGTGCGGTACCAAGTTTCTTGGTACAAGGTGATTCTAGGCGGGTCCTAATTCTCTACCAGTAGTTTGTTGTAGAGTTCAGGTTCCGTATGAGAGCTCAATGTTTAATTATTGTAAAGAGCAAAGTTATTTGGGAATAAAAGGCCTTAAATACCATGGGTATCGTGGTTATGGACCATTTCACTCGCGAGTGGAAATGGTCCATAACCACGATACCCATGGTATTTAGGCCTTTTTTCCCAATATATATATATATATATATATATATATATATATATATATATATAATATATAGGACTCATAAAAAGAAAAAAAAAAAAAAGAAATAAATATGTTTTTTTCAACATAAATGTGCATTATTACGCCTTCAAAAATATATTATTACATTTTAATTAATGCTTCGAACTCACTATAAAAATGATGATATAAAAAATCTTTATTTCAGTGTCCCTGAGCAGGGCCTCATTATTTTATAGTATTATAAAAAAAATAAAAAAAATTTATATATGAAATAATTTTCAAAACATCCCGCGATTTTTTACGGAGTTTACCGAGCGTAACTACATCTTCGCCAGAAAAAAAAAAAAAAACAAACTTTCGCAGTTACGATCAGGCATTCAACGGACCAACATCACAGTTGAATTTATCAAATACAGATGAAAATTATGAAAAAATCTTTCAATCCTCTGATGATGAGCATTAGCTTGAAAATATTTAGGACTCCTAAAAAGAAAAAAAAAAAAAAGAAATAAATGTTTTTTAAACATAAATGTGCATTATTACGCCTTCAAAAATATATTATTATATATATATATAATAATCAGGTTCACCACAACTCATTGTGAGTTTGTGGTGAAATTGAGTGGAAGTGAAGTTAGAGAGTATTTGGTTGAACAGAGAATAACTATCAGATAAAGTGGAGGGGGAAAGATCAGACGATAGTAGTTTCACCACAAACTCACTTTCTCTTCTATAAATACAAATGTACGTACTTTGTTTTGAATAAAGTTAGACTGATGAAGTTCTTTGTGTAAAGAGGAACAAAATATCTCTCCTACTTCTACTTGTTTGAGTCATTATTTTTTGTCTACTTTTCCTTTTACCTCACCTCATATATATATATATATATATATATATATATATATATATATATATATATATATACATATGTGTGTGTGTGTGTGTGTGTGTGTGTTGAAAGGATGAATAATAAAGGAAATAAAATGTTGAATGGATAAAATTGATTTAATGAATTACCAACACATGTTTTGGCCAGGAGTTTGTTCATGTACACATTGTATTCTATTTATTATTATTTTAAATATGAAATAAAATAATATATATATATACATATAAAAGAAAGATATATATACATATATAAAAGAAATATGAATATATATATATATATATATGCATATTTTATTATATATATATATATATATATATATATAAATATGAAAGAAAGATTATATCTGTAAGTCTTTCTTTTGTTACAACAAACTTATCTTACTATATTCAAAAAATGATTTTTTGTCTGTTCATGTTTGTCATACTCATACG
>CM042175.1:34239718-34262218 GCA_023376005.1 Doryteuthis pealeii
GTGGTTCATTTTTAGTTGCGTTGAGCCGGACGGACACCTGTTTGATTTACACAACCGTTCGTATCTTCGGGCAATGTCTCTCTCTCTCTCTCTCTCTCTCTCTCTCTCTCTCTCTCTCTCTCTCTCTCTCTCTCATTTGTATAATCACGAGATTTTTTATCAGTACACTGACAAGGTTATCCAGTGTTGTTAAGGTAAAGAAAGAGAAAGAGAAGGGGTTAAACTTGCAAATCGTCGTCAAAATTAAAACGGAAACTTATTTGGTGGTCCCCCATGACAGTTTAACTACAGTCTATGAATGAACTTTTTGTTGAATTGGGTTACGGTTTAGGGGTTTGGGGATTAAGGTTATTTTTAATTACGTATTGCTTAAAAAAACGCAAAGTACTATACATTTAATTAACCATTGAAATTAATTATTGAATCCAACGGTAGACACATTAGTCTCAGTTGTTTGTGTTAGTATTGCAATGTATAATTTCAATTAAACTTGGATTTAAAAAAAAAGAATTTTCAACATTAAATGAATAGTAATTTGGGTTTTTTTGTTGTGTTTTTTTTTTAAGCAATACGTGATTAAAAACAACCTTAATCCCCAAACCCCTAAACCGTAACCCAATTCGCAAAAAAAGTTCATTCATACATTGTAGTTGAAATAAACTGTCATGGGGAACTACCAAATAAGTTTCCGTTTTAATTTTGACGACGATTTGCAAGTTTAACCAGAGAAGGGTTTTGTACCGATTGGCACGCTGATAAAATGTCTTTGGTAAAATATAAAATCAATTATTTATTTTAACGGCATGTCAACCCGTCTTGGGTTATTTTACGGGTTTTGTTTTGTCTATTATTAACAAGCTACATCAGCATGGTGTTTCATTTTTAGTTACGTTGAGCCGGGCACCTGTTTGATTTTAAATTTTACACAATCACTGGTATCAACAATGTCTTCGGGCTACCCCCCCTCTCTCTCTCTCATTTGTATAATCACGAGATTTTCTTTTATCAGTACACTGGCAAGGTTATCCAGTGTTGTTGGGGGTGAAACAAACAAAGAGAGAGAAGAGGGTATTGTCCTGAATAAGACGCTAATAAAATATCTTCTCTACTATTAATGTGTATGTCAGTGTGTCACATTTTTAAAAACTTTACTCCTATAGGCCGTAGCCCAACATGTCATACCATTTTAGAATAACTATAACTTCGGCATGTTGGTTGTATCAACGTTGCCTTTCAGGCCATCTTCTCTCTCTGTCTCTCTGTCTCTGTCTCTCTCTTTGCCTCTCTCTCTCCCTCTCTCACTCTTTTGCCCCCTCTCTCTTTACTCCTAGGGACTGTATCCCAACATATCATACCATTTGAGAATCGGACTGGGTTCGACGATGAGCTGATATTTACTTCTCGAATATTAAATGCAAAAGTGTATCACATTTTTTCAACATTACTCCTATAGGCCGTGGCCCAACATATCATACCATTTTGGAATAACTATAACTTCGGCATGTCGGTTGTATCAACGTTGCCTTTTAGGCCATTTTCTCTCTCTCTCTCTCTCTCTCTCTCTCTCTCTCTCTATCTATATATATATATATATATTATATATATATATATATATATATATATATATATCGTTTCTCTCTGTGTCTGTCTGCTTTCTCTCACTCAGTCTCTATCTCCATCTCGGTCTGTCTGTCTGTCTGTCGGTCTGTCTGTCTGTCTCTCTCTCTCATTTGTATAATTAACAAGATTTTTTTTATCAGTACACTGGCAAGGTTATCCAGTGTTGTTAGGGTAAAGAAAAAAAAAATGAGTAAGAAAATAGAAAGAGAAGGGTTTTTATACCGATTGGGACCCTGATAAAATGTCTTTGGTAAAATATAAAATCAATTATTTATTTTAACGGCATGTCAACCCGTCTTGGGTTATTTTACGGGTTTCGTTTTGTCTCTATCATTAACAAGCTACAGCTGCATGGTGGTTCCTTTTTAGTTGCGTTGAGCCGGGCACCTGTTTGATTTAATTTTTATACAATCACTGGTATCAACAATGTCTTCAGGCCATCTCCCCCCCTCTCTCTCTCTCATTTGTATAATCACGAGATTTTTTTTATCAGTACTCGAGCAAGGTTACCCAGTGTTGTTGGGGTTGAAGATAGCAAAGAGAAAGAAGAGGGACTTATCCAGAATAGGACGCTGATAAAATATATTCTCTAATATTAAATGCGAATGTCAGTATGTCACATTTTTTCAACTTTACTCCTAGATGCTATAGCCCAACATATCATACCATTTTGGAATCAGGCACACTCCTTGAGATAAATAAAAACATTCCAGGCCAAATTTGGACCCACAATCAAATAATAAATGCGAATGTCAGTGTGTTACATTTTTTCAACATTACTCCTATAGGCCGTAGCCCAACATATCATACCATTTTGGAATAACTATAACTTTGGCATGTCGGTTGTATTAACGTTGCCTTTCAGGCCATCTTCTCTCTCTCTCTCTCTCCTCTCTCTCTCTCTCTCTCTCTCTCTTGTATAATCATATACAAATGAGAGAGAGAGAGAGAGAGAGAGAGAGAGAGAGAGAGAGAGAGAGAGAGAGGGGGGTATCCAGTGTTGTTGGGGTAAAAAAAAAAGGGAAATTATTTATGAAAAAAAATTGAATATCCATCAAGAATGAATTTATTTCAAAACTTTGTTGGCATTAAATGACCCATTGAGGTTGATATGCCGTAAAACAAAAACAAACAAACAAACTAATGGGTAATTCCATGTCAAATCATCCAGGCCATGTCACCCACCCACTTCAATTTTTCTGTCCAAGTATGGATTATGATAAAGTTAGACAATCCCCCAAATTTGCGCTTCCAATTCCCAAAATTAGCGGAGTTATTTTGATTTTTAGCCCTCCAAATTTGAGGGGGGGGGGTTGCGAAAATGGCGATATTTTGTGATCTATTTTTGTCCGGGTTAGCTCAGTCGGTAGAGCGTTCGGCTAGAAACCACAAGGTTCCTAGTTCGATACCGGTCCTCGCCAACTCAGCGTATGAGTAGCACAGGGATCTGTGCGGTAAAGTAAGGAGCTAATGGTAGGTGTGGCGCTCCACCTCAGATGCTAAAAAACAATCTCGTTGGTCTAGCGCTATTGAAAAGGGGATAGACTCCCTCGCTGACTGGCTGATACCGACTTTAGGCCGCCCCGTCGACTTTACTTTTGTCCGTAAAATTAGTTCTAGAGCTTTCCTACTCCTAAAAATTGGTTTATAAAAGCATTTTTGACCAAAGAATTCAAATTAACATAGTCCACACCTGAAAATAATTTCAGAAAAATTGAAGCTGACCTAATGAATTTGATTCTCACTGGGTGTCACATACATTCGTAAACAAAATTGAGTATCCATTAAGAATGAATTTATTTCAAAACTTTGTTGGCATTAAATGACCCACTGTGGTTGATGTGCCGTAAAACAAACCAAACCAAACCAAGCTGACCTAGTGAATTCGATTCTCACCGGGTGTCACATACGTTCGTAAACAAAATTGATTATCCATTAAGAATGAATTTATTTCAAAACTTTGTCGGCATTAAATGACCCACTGAGGTTGATGTGCCGTAAAACAAACCAAACCAAACCAAGCTGACCTAGTGAATTCGATTCTCACCGGGTGTCACATACGTTCGTAAACAAATTGAGTATCCATTAAGAATGAATTTATTTCAAAACTTTGTCGGCATTAAATGACCCACTGAGGTTGATGTGCCGTAAAACAAACCAAACCAAACCAAGCTGACCTAGTGAATTCGATTCTCACCGGGTGTCACATACGTTCGTAAACAAAATTGATTATCCATTAAGAATTAATAGATTTCAAAACTTTGTCGGCATTAAATGACCCACTGAGGTTGATGTGCTGTAAAACAAACCAAACCAAACCAAGCTGACCTAGTGAATTCGATTCTCACCGGGTGTCACATACGTTCGTAAACAAATTGATTATCCATTAAGAATTAATAGATTTCAAAACTTTGTCGGCATTAAATGACCCACTGAGGTTGATGTGCCGTAAAACAAACCAAACCAAACCAAGCTGACCTAGTGAATTCGATTCTCACCGGGTGTCACAGACTTACCCACCCAACCCGTCACAACCTCCCAGTTATTTTGTTTCCATTGTCACTGACTTTGATAAATACCCTGCGGCTAACAAATGCTTTATATGTGTGTGCTTAGGAAGCGCATGGTGTAATGGTTAAAGTCTTGGGAAATGGACTCGTCGCCCCGAATTCAAATCCTTGATGTGGTAATTGCATTTCACTTAGCGCTAATACCCTTGGGAAAGGTATGAATCCAACTCTCCTTCCAGCTATGGATAAATAGTAGGGCAGACTGGGCTCTTTAACCTTAGTGAAGCAACCGGTCTAGGAGAAGGAAAACTCTGAATTCAAACCTGTTTAACTCTATCATGGGTGGTCACTACTAGAATAGGCTCAGTCCTAATTAGTCATTTATTTCACTATATATAAATAGTTAGGCAATCAGTCTAGGAGAAGGAAAACTCTGAATTCAAACATGTTCTTAGCAAATAAAACTAAAAAAGGTGTCTATTTATATTTTTACTATTTTATTATTCAAATCAAGTAATTAGTTGATTTTTGGTCGATTTTAAAAATCAGAATGTTATTTTTTGCCTGAAAAGTTTTAATACAAAATTTGGTCATACTTAAAAAATATAACTGATAAATTAATGAAATAAACTAAAAAGATAGAAATTAATTTTAAAACATTTCCAGGATTTTTTGTCAAAAAAAGTGTTCCCTAATAACATAATTGTTTTCAATTATCAATGAAATCTACCAATTCTTTTCAAAAAATAAAGAATTTCTCTTGAAATTTGTATATTTAGAATTATTAACATAGAAGGACAAGAATATCACAGTAAAAGTAAAAAATATAGAAGGGCAAGAATATCACAACATATCACAACATATCAGAATCAAGAATATCACACACATATCACATATCACATATCACATATCACAACATATCACAACATATCACAACACAACATATCAGAATCAAGAATATCACAACATATCACAACATATCACAACATATATCACAACATATCACAAGAATCAATCACATATCACAACATATCACAACATATCAGAACATATCACAACATATCACAACATATCAAAATATCAGAATCATATCATATCACAACATATCACACAACATATCACAACATATCAGAATCAAGAATATCACAACATATCACAACATATCACAACATATCACAACATATACAACAATCAGAATATCAAACATATCACAACATATCAGAACATACATCACAATATCACAACATATCAGAATATATCACAACATAGAATATCACAACATATCACAACATATCAGAACAATATCACACATATCACAACATATCAAGAATATCACAACAATCACAACATATCACAACATATAATATCACAACATATCACAACAATCAGAATCAAGAATATCACAACATATCACAACATATCAGAACATATCAGAATCACAACATATCACAACATATCACAACATATCAGAATCATATCACAGAACATATATCACAACATATCACAACATATCACAATATCAGAATCAAGAATATCACAACATATCACAACATATCACAAACATATCACAACATATCAGAATCAAGAATATCACAACATATCACAACATATCACAACATATAATATCACATATCACAACATATCAGAATCAAAATATCACAACATATCACAACATATCAGAACATATAATATCACAACATATCACAACATATCCATCAAGAATATCACAATATCATATCACAACATATCACAACATATCAGAATCAAATATCACACATATCACAACATATCAGAATATCACAACATATCACAAACATATCAAACATCAGAATCAGAATCATCAACATATCACAACATATCACAACATATAGAATCATATACAACATATCACAACATATCAGAACATATAATATCACAACATATCACAGCATATCACAACAATCAGAATAAGAATATCACAACATATCACAACATATCAGAATCAAGAATCACAACATATCACAACATATCACAAGATATCACAACATATCACAACATATAGAATCAAGAATATCAGAATCAAGAATATCAGAAGATATCACAACATATCACAACATAGAAGAATAAGAATATCACAGTAAAAGTAAAAAATATCAAAAAGGTAAAATAGGGTAGACTGGGCTCTCCACTCTTTATAGAGGCAACAGGTCTAGAAAAAATAAAATTGAATTTAAAGCCCCAGTGTGGCAGATTAACTTGCCCTGTTGGAATGACAAAAACATGAATGCTGAAATCCCTTGAATCTAAGAATCAAAATAACTCTCCAAATTTGGTGGTAGTGTTGCGAAAAATGGCAACTTTTTGTAATCTATTTTTGTCTGTAGAATGAGTTCAAGAGCTTCCCTACTCCTATAAATGGCTTTATAAAAGCATTTTAGCCCAAGGAGCCCAAAAATGCTATCAAAGTTAACCAATTTTAAGTTATTTATGATTTGCAAAATTTTAACTGATGTTGTAGCTTCGGTTCTGAGCAAATATCAAGCTATCTTTTTGGTACAAATAATGTTCAATATATGTGAAATTAATAATAGAAAAGAAATTTATCATAGATGCAGTGCCACATCAGGATAGATATTAATCTTGCTAGGAAAAAATCAGAAATCAGCAAGGTATAAATAAATATATATATATATATATATATATATATATGTAAACAAGGTTTGTTTAGAATGGCTTTTTGCCGATAATTTTTGGGAGAATAAGTGCTTAATTGGAGTCGTACCTAATTTTGAAAATTAATTAATAGGTATTCCCGCCTAATTAATTATTAATTAATTAATTTTCAAAATTAGGTACGACTCCAATTAAGCACTTATTCTCCCAAAAATTATCGGCAAAAAGCCATTCTAAACAAACCTTGTTTACAACTTATCATATCGTCGTGTAATAAAAGTCACTAGAAGAGGAATATTAACCTACTCTAAACAAATCATAAAATCTAAGAAGTTCGTTTAGTGTTGGGGTTATGGGATCGGCCTGTCAGCTTGGCAGTCCGGTTTCAAATCACGCACAGGGCGGTCTTCCGATCTATAGCTCTGCTGATGAGGCCTAATAGGCCGAAATGTACATACAGAGATTGATTTTTCTCGATTTGTTTAGCCATACATTTAATAGGTATTCCCGCCTAATTAATTATTAATTAATTAATTTTCAAAATTAGGTACGACTCCAATTAAGCACATATATATATATATATATATATTGAGAGAGAGAGAGAGAGAGAGAGAGAGAGAGAGAGAGAGAGATTTAAATTTATTGGTTCATGTAAGTATAAGTAATGTAAAAAATTATTTGATTATAAACATTTATAAATTGTGACAGAGAACACGAGGTGAGTGGTGAATGTCAAGGCCTGCTGTATTCTCGAAGGAAGCGGGCTAGGCTTTACCTGACATGTAGGACTGTAGAATCGAACCCGCTTCCTTCAGAATGCAAACATTGTCACTGAAGTTGAGAAGCTACAGTCCCGGATGTAAGCGCCAGGTGCCTGGATGATAGCTATGAGGATTCCGGCGGCCGGGTTTGGCTCGAGAATCTTGTGTGTGGAGCGCAGACACCCGGATGTTGAGGAGAAACTAGTATAAGTAGAAGTGGGGTGACGACAGCAGGCGAGTCGTGATTTTGAGTTGCTGAAGATTTTACAATGACGGATTTTTCAGTTGCTGAAGATTTTTGAGTTGATAAAGATTTTTTGACGGCGACGACATTGTCAACAATATTTTTTTTTTTCCCTCTAATTTTCTTTTCATTCTAGAGATCCCAAACATGTATATATATATATATATATATATATACCAAAATGAATCAGAAAAGCCCTGATCCTTGTAGTTAACACTTCCTTATATATACTAGCGAAAATATGTGACTTCCAGGTGCAAGTTTTTTAGTTTCATTTTTGAGCTGAGAATGAACAAATTATGGACCTTATGACCTATAGGCACCCCTTTCTGATCTCGATTAAGAAAGGACATGTTTTTCATTTACACCGTCAATATCCGGTTGCTGGTTAGGGTTTAGGGTTAGGGGTTAGTATTATAATTAAAAAAAAAATCTAAAAATCGTCTGTTAAAACAACCGGATATTGATGGTGTAAATGGAAAACATGTCCTTTCTTAATTGAGATCAAAAAGGGGTGCCTAAAGGTCATATGGTCCCAAATTATATATACTAGCAAAAATATGTGACTTCCAGGTGCAAATATTTAAGTTTTAATGTAATAAAATATTATATTAAATTAGAAAGACTAATGAAACAAAATATGAATGCACACAAAAAGATTATACTTATTTTAATTGTATCTTAATTGATTTCTATATAAATTATCAATTATTACATTAAATTTACTAGCAAATATATGCACCCTCCGGGTGCAAGTATTTTAGTTAAATTTTATAATAAAATATGATATTAAATTAGTAAGGCTAATGAAACTGAATAAGAATGCAGATAAAAAGATTTTGAACAGAGGGGGTATGATTGAAAAATAGAACAACTTTGAAACTAACTCTTCCATCATTTTCCGTTACTCCCGTGTTTCATTGGTAAATTTTCCTAATTAAACTGTTTAGTTAAAATAGGAAGTAAAGAATAATATTACAGTTATTTCTTCTTGTTAAGGGATTTCTTTTAAGATTTATTGAAGAGATTTTTGCTCAAATTCAATAAGATAAAACCAAACAATTAGAAATCAATAATACTAAGCATATATTTATTAAAATCAATTTTTTAAGATCAATATGCAAATTAGCCTTCCCATTCATACTGTAAACCTCTATTTTGTTGTATATATAAATACAATTGCATATTATTAGTATGTAGATATGGTCAATAGTGTAAGTAATGTAAAACAATTTTATTAATAATTGAGGTTTAAATAAAAATAAAATCATGGAGAATATGATGTAAATAACTAAAGGAATTGTGACTTGTATAGTAATATAGTTTCGGTTACAGACAGACAAACCCACAATCTCCATTATAATAAGATATATATATATATATATATATATATATACACACACAAGGTGTGTCAAAAAGTATCGAGATTTTTTGTACTTTTGACACACCTTGTATTCTGAAAAAGTAACGTTCCATTCATTCTTCATTTCTATTTTGGTAAATACAGCTTTAAAATCTGTACTTTTATGACACACCCTGTATTCTGAAAAGAATTAATGTTCCATTCATTGTTCATTCCTATCTTGGTAAATACAGCTTCAAACTCGGCACTTTTATGGCACACCTTGTATTCTATAAAAAATTAACGTTCCATTCATTGTTCATTTCTATCTTGGTAAATACAGCTTCAAACTCGGCACTTTTATGACACACCTTGTATTCTGAAAAAATTAATGTTCCATTCATTGTTCATTTCTATCTTGGTAAATACAGCTTCAATGTCGGCACTTTTATGACACACCTAGTATTCTGAATAAAATTAACTTTAATTCATTGTTCATTCCTATCTTGGTAAATACAGCTTCAAACTGGGCACTTTTATAAAACACCTTGTATTCTGAATAAAATTAACGTTCCATTCATTGTTCATTCCTATCTTGGTAAATACAGCTTCAAACTCGGCACTTTTATAAGACACCTTGTATTCTGAAAAAATTAACGTTTTATTCATTGTTCATTCCTATCTTGGTAAATACAGCTTCAATCTCAATACTTTTATGATACACCGTGTATTCTGAAAAAAATGAACGTTTCATTCATTGTTCATTTCTATTTTGGTAAATACAGCTTCAAACTCGGCACTTTTATGATACACCTTGTATACCAAAATGAATCAGAAAAGCCTTGATCCTTGGAGTCTCCAATTATATATTTATATATATATACAGAGAGAGAGAGAGAGAGAGAGAGAGAGAGAGAGAGAGAGAGAGAGAGTTTGTAGTTATTCCTGGACATTGTAAAATTTTATGTAAGCGTTTCCCTTAAGCCAATTCAAATAAAACATAGACTTGCTTTAAAAAAAGAAAATCCTGGTTGGTCCAAATGAACTCTTTATTTTAACGGAATTGTTTGAGAAAGAGACAGAGGAAGGGGAGGCCAGCAACTGATTCGGCAGGACCAACGTAACCTTTTGCTATTTAAACTGACACAAAAATCGAACAAAAGAATCCACTGTCCAACTAGACCGTATTGAATCGTCCATCCAGGATGTTTGTTAGTACTTGTTAGCTTTGTTAGACTTACGAACGAGAAAAACATTCCATATTCTTTCCCCCCCCCCCATGTTTTTTTTGGGGGTGAGTGAGTCATTGAATTGTAAAGATACATTTTTTTTCTCATCTTTTTATTTATTTATTTTTTTATGAAAGGTAAAATGGATATGAATCCGACAATATGTGTAGAAAGTTTTGTAGAAAAAACAACAAGATGTTTAAAGTTTTGATGACAGAAATCTGTTTCGACCATATTACATTGTAAACGGAAAGACGAAATAAATATATCATTAATCATGAGGCACAGAACGCTCTCGATCAGTACCGGAATTTAAAAAGACGTGTATTTTATGTTAAAAATAAAATAAATTTTATTTAAAAAAATTATAAGCATTTTTATCATTAAAAAACCTCAAAAGAGTTTGCAGTAAAGGTGTATATGAATATCAAAAAGTTCAGGAAAATGTTCCGGTTACAAAAGAAAGTTTTTAAAAAATATAATAAGTCCAACAGTACAATTGATGAAGATGGAAAATTTTTCAGCTATCTGTAATGATGACAAATTTGTAGTGTTGGGATCCTTATTATATTTGAAATTAATAAAATACACATTTTTAAAAAATTTTTGAAAATTCCGGTACTGATCCAGAGCGTTCTGTGCCTCGTGATTAATGATATATTTATTTCGTCTTTCCATTTACAATGTTGCTTTCATAAAGAACTCATATGGTCGAAACAGTATTTTTTTATATACGATTATGGTTTGTTGGTTGGTGTAAATACTTTTTCCCTTGTTGTTTCGGCATACCATGGAGTGTCCTCTCCATTTTTTTTTTTTGGGGGGGGGGGAAACTACGTGGCCTGGGCTGGGTTTTGGTGGATGAGCTGTCGCCCTAGTAGCGGATCCACCCTCTCCACACAGCTGCTGTTGTCCAAAGGAAAGGTAAGGGCCTATGCAGTTTGGCAACGACAGTGTCGCAGGAGTTGCTGGGAAATGCTGTGATTTAGCACCACTCACCTTAGGAACTCCAGCTCCTGATTTGTTTTCCGGTTTACTCCCTTAGCCTTTCCTTGGGTTAAGTAGAAGCTGCAAGGCAATGGTGGTTTCACGAGACTTTTTCCCTGTCTTAGAAGAGTTGATGGCCGAGGCTAGATACAAGTAATTTGAGTAATAGTATGTATATTTGAGAATTAGGGGCCCTAATTTATATATACTAGCAAATATATGCACCCTCCGGGTGCAAGTATTTTAGTTAAATTTTATGATAAAGTATCATATTAAATTAGAAAGGCTAATGAAACTGAATAAGAATGTAGATAAAAATATTTTGAACAGAGGGGGTATGATTGAAAAATAGAACAACTTTGAAACTAACTCTTCCATCATTTTCCGTTACTCCCGTGTTTCATTGGTAAATTTTCCTAATTAAACTGTTTAGTTAAAATAGGAAGTAAAGAATAATATAACAGTTATTTCTTCTTGTTGAGGGATTTCTTTTAAGATTTATTGAAGAGATTTTTGCTCATATTCAATAAGATAAAACCAAACAATTAGAAATCAATAATACTAAGCATATATTTATTAAAATCAATTTTTTTAAATCAATATGCAAATTAGCCTTCCCATTCACACTGTAAACCTCTATTTTGTTGTATATATAAATACAATTGCATGTTATTAGTATGTAGATATGGTCAACAGTGTAAGTAATGTAAAACAATTTTATTAATAATTGAAGTTTAAATATAAATAAAATCATGGAGAATGTGATGTAAATAACAAAGGGAATTGTGACTTGAGTAGGGATATAGTTTCGGTTACAGACAGACAAACACACAATCTCCATTATAATAAGATTATATAGTAATAGTAATTATATAGTAATATATAATAAGGAGTTTTTTAATTTATTGTTTTATTTGTTTATTTATTTATTTCTTTAGTTTAATATTTTTTACTTGAAATTATTTATTTATTTATATTATTTATTTATTTAATTACTATTAATAATTAATATATAATGATTATATGGTAATTATATCTTCTTATTATAATGGAGATTGTGTGTTTTTCTGTCTGTAACCGAAACTATATTCCTACTCAAGTCACAATTCTCTTAGTTATTGACATCACATTCTCCATGATTTTATTTTTATCTAAACCTCAATTATTAATAAAATTGTCTTACATTATTAATATTAATATCTACATATTAATAACATGCTATTATATTTATATATACAACAAAATAGTGGTTTACAGTGTAAACGGGAAGGCTAATTTGCATATTAATATTAAAAAATCGAATTTAATAAATATGTGCTTAGTATTATTGATTTCTAACTGTTTGGTTTTATTTTAATAAATATAAGCAAAAATCTCTTCAATTAATCTTAAATGAAATCCATTAACAAGATAAAATAACTGTCATTTTATTCTTTACTTCCTCTTATAACTAAATACTTAAATTAGAAAAAATAACAATGAAAGACGAGAGTGATGGAAGAGTAAGTTTCAGTCGTTCCATTTTTTATTGTACTCCCTCTGTTTCAAATCTTTTATTATACTCCCTCTGTTTCAAATCGTTTTATCTGTATTCTTATTTAGTTTCATTAGCCTTTCTAATTTAATACAATATTTTATTACATTAAAATTTAAATACTTGCACCCGGAGGGTGCATACATTTGCTAGTAGTAATAATAATTATATAGTAAGTTTATTTACCAACTCCACTGTCAAGGTCAGGATGTGACACAAGGTCAAATATTAGACAGAAAAAAAGATTACAGTTCTGTCATGGCCTTCAATGAGTTCTGACTTGAATCCGATTGAAAATCTATGGCAAAAATTGTAAGGTTGAATAAATAGTCGGAAAAAAAGATAGTACTGTCAAGACATTCAATGAATCCAGTTGAAAGTTCGAATAAATCTTCGGTCAGCAAATCAATTCAAATAAAACATAGACTTGGTTTTTTAAAAAATTATTGTCCAATGTATTTTTATAGTAAAAATCATTGTCCAATTCATTTCTATAGTAAAAATCAGTTCCAATGCATTTTAATAGTAAAAATCATTTCCAATGCATTTTCATAGTAAAAATCATTACCAATGCATTTCTATAGTAAAAATCATTTCCAATGCATTTTTATAGTAAAAATAATTTCCAATGCATTTTTATAGTAAATATCATTTCCAATGCATTTTTATAGTAAAAATCATTGTCCAATGCATTTTTATAGTAAAAATCATTTCCAATGCATTTTTATAGTAAAGATAATTTCCAATGCATTTCTATTGCAAAAATCATTTCCAATGCATTTTTATATTAAAATCATTGTCAATGCATTTTTATTGTAAAAATAATTTCCAATGCATTTTTATAGTAAAAATCATTTCCAATGCATTTTAATAGTAAAAATCATTGTCCAATGCATTTTCATAGTAAAAATCCAAGTCTTCACTTCTTACCCAGTGTAGACAAGTACTTCAACTAATATACAAACAAACGACTTTGTTAAAAAAACACTGGAAACCTTTGTTTTAATCTAATGCTAAGTAGAAAGTTCTGGAACGACACTAATACTGTTCTACCTGTGACAGGTAAATCTGGGGCATAAGTTGATTTGTATGTAGTTAATCAACATGTCACTTGTAGTCAGTCATGTATTCTGGGCGACTACACAGTGTCGCTAGGTAGGTAGGTAGATACTAGCGAACAACCATATTAATAAATTGGTTGTTATTGTTAGTGTACACCAGTGATTAATCAATCCGTAGTGGGCTGAAAATTAATTTGACAGATTCCATAAGGTTTGCCTTCAAGTCAAATAAAATATCTTTTCTACATACATAAATCATACCTTTCAAAAAATAGTTAGCTTAGCTTAGTTACCGCAAAAGGTCAGAAGTATGGACCACCCAGTGAGAAACCAACTCACTGAAATAGTCTGTACTTTTAACAAAGTAAAAGTCAGTTAGTTGTGGAATTATGGACCCCACCATGTATTATAGTTGTATTTAGCATTTGATATATGCATTTTTATAGTAAAAATCATTGTCCAATTCATTTCTATAGTAAAAATCATTTCCAATGCATTTTCATAGTAAATATCATTTCCAATGCATTTTTATAGTAAATATCATTTCCAATGCATTTTTATAGTAAAAATCATTGTCCAATGCATTTTATAGTAAATATCATTTCCAATGCATTTTTATAGTAAAAATATTTCCAATGCATTTTTATAGTAAAAATAATTTCCAATGCATTTTTATAGTAAAAATCATTTCCAATGCATTTTTATAGTAAAAATAATTTCCAATGCATTTTTATAGTAAAAATCATTTCCAATGCATTTTTATAGTAAATATCATTATCCAATGCATTTTTATAGTAAAAATAATTTCCAATGCATTTTTATAGTAAAAATCATTTCCAATGCATTTTTATAGTAAATATCATTTCCAATGCATTTTTATAGTAAAAATCATTGTCCAATGCATTTTTATAGTAAATATCATTTCCAATGCATTTTTATAGTAAAAATAATTTCCAATGCATTTTTATAGTAAAAATCATTTCCAATGCATTTTTATAGTAAAAATCATTTCCAATGCATTTTATAGTAAAAATCATTTCCAATGCATTTTTATAGTAAATATCATTTCCAATGCATTTTTATAGTAAAAATCATTGTCCAATGCATTTTTATAGTAAATATCATTTCCAATGCATTTTTATAGTAAAAATCATTGTCCAATGCATTTTTATAGTAAATATCATTTCCAATGCATTTTTATAGTAAATATCATTTCCAATGCATTTTTATAGTAAATATCATTTCCAATGCATTTTTATAGTAGTAAAAATCATTTCCAATGCATTTTTATAGTAAAAATCGTTTCCAATGCATTTTTATAGTAAAATTCATTTCCAATGCATTTTTATAGTAAAAATCATTGTCCAATGCATTTTTATAGTAAATATCATTTCCAATGCATTTTTATAGTAAATATCATTTCCAATGCATTTTTATAGTAAATATCATTTCCAATGCATTTTTATAGTAAAAATCATTTCCAATGCATTTTTATAGTAAAATCGTTTCCAATGCATTTTTATAGTAAAATTCATTTCCAATGCATTTTTATAGTAAAAAATTTCCAATGCATTTTTATAGTAAATATCATTTCCAATGCATTTTTATAGTAAATATCATTTCCAATGCATTTTTATAGTAAAAATCATTTCCAATGCATTTTTATAGTAAAAAACATATCCAATGGATTTTTATAGTAAAAATCATTTCCAATGCATTTTTATTGTAAAAATCATTGTCCAGAGCATTTTTATTGTAAAAATCATTTCCAATGCATTTTTATAGTAAAAATCATTTCCAGTTCATTTTTATAATAAAAATCATTTCCAATGCATTTTTATTGTAAAAATCATTTCCAATGCATTTTTATTGTAAAAATCATTGTCCAATGCATTTTTATAGTAAAAATCATTGTCCAGAGCATTTTTATTGTAAAAATCATTTCCAATGCATTTTTATAGTAAAAATAATTTCCAATGCATTTTCATAGTAAAAAACATTTCCAATGCATTTTTATAGTAAAAATAATTGTCCAATACATTTTTATAGTAAAAATCATTGTCCAGTGCGTTTTTATACTAAAAATCATTTCCAATGCCTTTTTTATAGTAAAATTCATTTCCAATGCATTTTAATAGTAAAAAATCATTTCCAATGCATTTTTATAGTAAAAAATCATTTCCAATGCATTTTTATAGTAAAAATAATTTCCAATGGATTTTTATAGTAAAAATCATTTCCAATGCATTTTTATTGTAAAAATCATTGTCCAGAGCATTTTTATTGTAAAAATCATTTCCAATGCATTTTTATAGTAAAAATCATTTCCAGTTCATTTTTATAATAAAAATCATTTCCAATGCATTTTTATTGTAAAAATCATTTCCAATGCATTTTTATTGTAAAAATCATTGTCCAATGCATTTTTATAGTAAAAATCATTGTCCAGAGCATTTTTATTGTAAAAATCATTTCCAATGCATTTTTATAGTAAAAATAATTTCCAATGCATTTTCATAGTAAAAAACATTTCCAATGCATTTTTATAGTAAAAATAATTGTCCAATACATTTTTATAGTAAAAATCATTGTCCAGTGCGTTTTTATACTAAAAATCATTTCCAATGCCTTTTTTATAGTAAAATTCATTTCCAATGCATTTTAATAGTAAAAAATCATTTCCAATGCATTTTTATAGTAAAAAATCATTTCCAATGCATTTTTATAGTAAAAATAATTTCCAATGCATTTTTATAGTAAATATCATTTCCAATGCATTTTATAACAAAAATCATTTCCAATGCATTTTTATAGTAAAAATCATTTTCAATGCATTTTTATTGTAAAAATCATTGTCCAATGCATTTTTATAGTAAAAATAATTTAAAATGCATTTTTATAGTAAAAATAATTTAAAATGCATTTTTATATCAAAAATCATTTCCAATGCATTTTTATATTAAAAATCATTTCCAATGCATTTTTATATTAAAAATCATTTCCAATGCATTTTTATAGTAAATATCATTATCCAATCTATATATCTGTCTATCTAATTCTACTCATATCTATCAATAATGTGGTCACAAATAAACCGTGCATGATCCATACTTTGATCCAATTGCATGAAATAGGTTTTTTTTCTTGTAACCCAAACATTTGTTACTCCTCAACATGTAAAAAAAAAAGACCTTATCACCAATTTCCAGGAAAACAAAAACAAAAATTCATTCTCGATAACAAAATGCCGGTTAACGAAATGATAAGAAGATATAAGGTCAAGCGAAATCTCAAGACACGGTTCAACATGTCATCAAGCAATTTGGAGACTAAAGAAAGATAAAATTAGATGCCCTTACCCCCCCCCACAAAAAAAAAAGCTGTGAGAAAAGATAAAAGATATGAAGTAACACTTAATCTTTGAACAGAAAAGAAAAAAGGATATCAAAGATGGACCAAGTAACTAATAGGCACATCATCTTCAGGTCATTTGTTGGTATAAGGAAGATGATAAAAAAAATTTTATCACAGAATAAGAGAAAAGCCAAGCGATAGTCCTTGTTTATCAATCTGTTCAAAATTTGTTCAAAATTTGAAAAATGAAGCGTCCTTTCTTCAATTTTCAAATTTTGAACAGATATTTACTATTTTTACTAAAAATGATTTTTACTATAAAAATGCACTGGAAAGGATTTTTACTATAAAAATGTATTGAACAATGATTTTGACTATAAAAATGCATTGGAAATGATTTTTACTACACACACACATACATATATATATATGTTTGGTTGAACTCGAGTGACAATTCCTATCGTACAAGTTTCTGTTCAATCCGTTCTAGGTGTCTGGCCATCTTTTTGGTGTCAGGGTGGAACTGGTGTAGTAATCCACCAAAGATGTCTCTACAAGCGCTTTCGGCATGTCGATCTGCCATCTTCAAGTTGGAAACTGATGGTATGTTTCGTGGTGTCTCGTTTTTATTTTTTTTAAACGAGCAATAGCGTAGGAATTGGTAGTGGGAGGTAGTAACAATTGGTAGTGGGAGGTTGTAGGAATTGGTAGTAGTTCGAACGAACAATGCAGGAGCATTTAATGCCGATAAAGTTTTGAAATAAATCAATTCTTAATGGATAATACAATTTTTTTATAAATACATTTTTCTATTTAACCCATAGATAGGGCAATCATATAGGTGCTAGGGCTTGACATGACCAGCTGATTGATCAGAGGGGGCCTCTCCGACTGCCCGTCTAGCCTAAGTAAGGTTCTAAGTGGAGTGTTGCAGGTCATGGACTGCTCATCCACCAAGACTCCATCCTTAAGCATCACGATCGCCACCCACAGCCAACAGGTGGACTCATTTGGGAGAATCTTACTCCTCTGCAGAGGTGCAGTCGATGCATTCTAACGCCCCACCGACAGGGAGGCTATTAATATCGGACCACCCACAAGCTGAGACTCATGGGTGGTGGGTGCAAAAAATGTGTTGATCCAGTCGGTATTCTCCCTCAAGGGGGGCGCCTCAGGCACTGGGCAATAAACCCAGCCCTGCCCCTTTAAATCGAGGAGGCAGGTATTGCCTGGGGGGGGGGGATAGCCCCCTAGGATCAAAGGTGTTAGCTTGTAAGGTCCAGGTATCATGGCAATATGAGTACAAATCCAGGATAAGTCTGGTTGTATTTCATGTGGCAGTGATACTTTTGGGAAAGGTATGAATCCAACCATTCTCCCTCCAACTATGGATAAATAGTAGGGCGGACTAGGCTCTTCAACCTTGGTACAGCAACTGGTTTAGAAGGAAATCTCTGAATTCAAACCTGGTAAACTCCCCCTAAAAAATTGACATTGTGTCATATCCTGCTCATGCGGGGGAGTTGTTGATGATTATCCATCTGATGAGACTTGATTTTGGGGAGCTTTGTTAAATCAACTTAGATTTATAAAGGCCCCAATTTTGGTCGAAATAAATTTATTATGGAATAATGGAGTTTTTCCTTCCTTTCAAAGATAAATATTGCTCTGTATATAATCTAAAAAGTTTATTATACATTGAGCTCTCTGTAGTGATTTAAAGATTCACTGTATTTATACATACTGGATCATACAATATTAATACAGTGTATCTTAGAAATCACATATAGAATCATCCCTTAATACCAAGTTTTGGATACCTCACATATATATATATATATATATATATATATATGTAAAGGGAATGACTTACCGGTAAAAATATTGGGTTTGTCTCAATATTTGGTTGGTATAAGTGTTACTCGGATAAGTCAGCGTTATAACAAATATAAAGTGCTCTATACATAAGTAGAGCGGATTTAGTATTATAGTGTGTACAGAAATAACCTACTCGAGTTTCACCATAAGGATTTTCAGAGTTAAATCCACTGTCATAATTACAGTATGAATTGCTGCAATCAACTGTAATTAAGCGGTTAAAGTTTAGAATTGGAAACACTCAACGGGTGCCAGCTATTGGAAGTGGAAGCGGATGTGTCCTTCCCACAACCAGGATGACAAACGGAAGAAGAGGAAAATCAGTCTTTTTTTGGCTGGGGCTTTGTAAGGGGCAGACGGCGCTTCCCGGGTTCCCTTGTAATGTGTTTCGCATAATAGTACTGAACTTGATTTACGATAGAAGAGCTTGACCTTTTTTCTCTCTCCTTCTCTCTGAAAAAGAACCCATGAGCCTAGAAAGAAATAAACAACCCCTTTTTGACGATACGGCTTTCGTATGTTGTTACTCTGAACTAACGATGGCTACTACTACTAACGACTACTACTACAACTCAACTTTGGCCTCTATGCAACATAAGTCTCTCTTTAAGTCTAAAATATGTCTCTCTCTCTCTCTCTCTCTCTCTCTCTCTGTCCTCTCTCTCTCTCTCTCAACTCTCTCTCTCTCTCTTCCTCTCTCTCTTCTCTCTCTGAACTTTCTCTCTCTCTCTCTCTCTCTCATTCTCTCTCTCTCTGAACTCTTACTCTCATTTATATACCCACATTGGGTATATAACATTAAGGGTACTGAGTTAGTAAAATTGGACCATATGACCTTTAGGCACCCCTTTTCACCCTCGTTTCATAAGGACATCTTTTTCATTTACACCGTCAACATCCGGTTGTTTGTTAACAGACGATTTTTAGAGTTTTTTTAGATTATAAAACTAACCCCTAACCCTAATCCCTAACCTTAACCCCTAACAAACAACCAGATTTTAACGGTGTAAATGGAAAAAATGTGCTTATGAAACAAGATCTAAAAAGGGGTGCCTAAAGGTCATATGGTCCAAATAAATGACCGTTTTTGCACAATATTTTTGGGGAGACTAAAACTTTTTTTTAAAAACTGGGATACTGTAAAAGCGCAGTATGTGAGCGCAGTCTGTGTGTGGGCCGCACCTGTGCTTCCTGAGGGCTGCATGTTTGACTCTCTCTCTCTCTCTCTATATATATATATATATATATATATATACTAGCAAATATATGCACCCTCCGGGTGCAAGTATTTAAGTTTTAATATAATAAAATATCATGTTAAATTAGAAAGGCTAATGAAACTGAATAAGAAAGCAGATAAAAATATTTGGGACAGAGGGGGTATGATTGAAAAATTCAACAACTTTGAAACTAACTCTTCTATCATTTTTCCTTACTCCTGTCTTTCATTGGTAAATTTTCCTAATTTAACTATTTAGTTAAAATAGGAAGTAAAGAATAATATTACAGTTATTTCTTCTTGTTAATGGATTTCTTTTAAGATTTATCCCCGAGATTTTTGCTCATATTCATTAATATAAAACCAAACAATTAGAAATCAATAATACTAAGCATATATTTATTAAAATCAAAATTTTAAGATCAATATGCAAATTAGCCTTCCCATTCACACTGTAAACCACTATTTTGTTGAATATATAAATACAACTGCATGGTATGTGTATGTAGATATGGTGAACAGTCTTAATGATGTAAAACAATTTTATTAATAATTGAGGTTTAAATAAAAAATAAGATCATGGAGAATGTGATGTAAATAACAAAGGGAATTGTGACTTGAATAGTAATATAGTTTCGGTTACAGACATACAAACCCACAATCTCCATTATAATAAGATATATACTGTACAATACATTTATGGTGCAATTGTTACCATTGGTTTCCAAGCAGAATCTTATACACTTTTCTTCGGGAATAAATAAGGCGACGAGTAGGGGTAGGAAGAGTGTGCGTAGAGATGCGTGTGCACATATGTGTCTAAGCGTACGTATAAATATACGCACTATTCTCATTATATGTGACTAGCCAAGTGAATGGAGCGGGTCTTTCCAATCGTCCGTCTAGCCTAATCAAGGGCACTAAGTGCAGTGTTGCATATCATGGACAGCTCAGCCAACAGAGTTGCCACCAAGAGCCAACAAGTGGCTCCATTGTTGGGGAGTCTTACCCCTCTGCAGAAGTGCAGTCGGTGTATTCTACAGACTCAGCCGACAAGATGGCTATCTGAAAACGGTACAAACTTGGGTAAAACTTGCAAATCATACTAAAAATCCCATGATATTACAGGGTGACCCAGAAAAAACAGAACCCAAACTAATCCTAAACCCCAACCCTAACCCTAAACTCTAACCCTAAACACCTGTATACAGGTTGACCCAGAAAAAACAGAACCCAAATTATTTATTTATTTTCCCATTAAACTAACCCTAAACCCAATCCTAATCCTAACCCCTAACCCTAAACCCCCCTAGTTAAAATTAACAGTTTTATTACAAAATTTGTGGGTTCTGTTTTTTCTGGGTCACTCTGTATACAGGGTGACCCAGAAAAAACAGAACCCAAATTATTCATTTATTTTCCCATTAAACTAACCCTAACCCTAACCCTAACCCTAAACCCTAGCCCTACCCCCCCCCTAGTTAAAATTATCCAGAGAGATATCTATTTATGTTACAACGCTTTCTAGTTACAAAGAAATGATTGACTGTTTGTGAAAAACAGCTGATTCGATTTGTTTAGGAAATATAAGAATTATCTCGGGAGGAGAAAAAAATAACAAATTTTCAATGTTTAATGTTGTTTTATGGAATAAATAATGGGTGTGATGATATTTTATGAATAAACAAACTGCATTATCATTACAGATCCACCAGTCTTAAAAAACCCCCCTGTCGGCTGGGGCGTTAGAATACACTGACTGCACCTCTGCAGAGGGGTAAGACTCCCCCAATGGGGCCACCTGTTGGCTGTGGGTAGCGACCCGTGATGCTTAAGGATAGAGCCCAGGTGGATGAGCAGTTCATGACATGCAATACTCCACTTTTGCTCTATCTTGGGCTAGTCGGGCGGTCGGAGAGGCCCCCTCCGATCAATCAGCTGGTCACGTCAAGCTCTAGCACCTATATGATTTCCCCAACCCTATTGCCCTTATGGCAAGCCCCAACCCCTTTTTTATCATATGGGTGCTAGAGGGCGGTGGCTGCGGGTCTACATGTCATGGGAATGACGTTAAACTCTATCTGATGGTGAGGTTCCAGTTTTGGAGGT
>CM042175.1:34267218-34275502 GCA_023376005.1 Doryteuthis pealeii
CCAGCGACCAGAATACCCCTGTTAGCGCCACTTCTCCAATGAACAGCATTTAATCTCACAGATAAGTCTGGGAGCAAATGCCAATAAAATTTGCAACAAGTTCTTTTATTATTCGTCAATACATGTATTAAATTTCCATAGTGTGTTTGTCTTCTTTCGTCCGAACAATTCGCCTACAACTGGGAGATTTAAGAGCCCCCCCCCCCTTAAACCCGTAATTCCTCTTAATCTCTATTATATGTTTTTTTAAAGTTGCTATTTGCAGTTGACCCGAAGAGATGATAGTGATTATTCTAGTGATGAAGAAGAGACATCTGTAGTGAAGAAATGGCTCAAAGAACAGTCAACAGAATTTTACAGGGCAGGGATACATGTTATATGACCAGATATAGATAGATAGATAGAGAGATAGATATGAACAGGTAGATAGATATGACCCCCCCCCCTTGGAATGCATTCTCTGTGGATGAGGTAGGGGGGCTACTGTATACGCAATATAGCAGTTTTTTAATTTGAAGAATTTACAATCTGCATCCCCCTCCCCCCCCCCCCCCAAAAAAAAAGGTGTCTGCTTCATGGTAATTCTATTCACACTACTGTCTTGATTTTTCACTTTTTATCATTGTCTGATTTATTTTTGATTTTTTGCAAAGTTGTCTTCCCTTTGGCTGGAAGAGTTATCTTCCCTTTAGTTTCTCATTTTCACCTCCAGGTGTTTTTGCTATTTAAGCGCCAGATTCGAATCCTCTTTCTTCTCCGGGATCTCACACACATGGGTTAGACATTTATGTTATACCCTTCTTGTGTGGGGTCTTCAGCCCCCCAACACAACACTAGTAAGTGACTTTAACCTATGGACTCTCTATAACTATCCCTATCTTTTGTATGTACATTTAGATAACTATTGTATACGTTTTTATTGTATCTTATCACTTTTCTATGTACGTGTATATCTACAATGTAACTTTTCTCATGTATCTTGTATACGCATATTTTTCTTAAATGCTTCTCCATGTGCTTTTATTAAAGTCCTTTGTGTATGTAACACTCTTGATCAGGGGTTGTTTTGTTCAACCAACAATTATATATATTTACCAACCCCTCCACAAGCAGGATATGACACAAGGTCAATTTCTTAAGCGGGGTTTAACAGGTTTGAATTCAGAGTTTTCCTTCTCCTAGACTGGTTACCTAGCCATGGTTAAAGAGCCCAGTCTATCCTGCTATTTACCCATAGCTAGAGGGAGAATTGGATTCATACTTTTCCCAAGGGTATTAGCGCTATGTGAAATGCAAACAGCTTCGTCCAGGAATTGAACTCGGGTCGACGAGTCCATTTCTCACGACTCTAACCATTAGACCACACGCCTCCAACCAACAATTATAATTGATATTATAACTTCAAACCCAACAAAATCATTGTTTGTTTGCTGTCACTGCAGCAGAGATTGCCATTCAAAAATTGGCCTGTTCAGACACACATGCAGATGCAGTTAAAAAAAAAAAATTGGACACTACGCCATCGTCTTTAGCAGACGGAAGGATACCAAAAACAGTCATTTTAACGGCATATCAACCTGTCTAGGGTTATTTTATGCCTAGAGGTTATGTTACATAATTATTAGATTCCTAATATTTATGTACAGTAGTGTAGAAATCAAAATGGCTGTTATAAGTTGCAGCCGGAAGGATACCAAAAACAGTCATTTTAACGGCATATCAACCTGTCTAGGGTTATTTTATGCCTAGAGGTTATGTTACATAATTATTAGATTCCTAATATTTATGTACAGTAGTGTAGAAATCAAAATGGCTGTTATAAGTTGCAGCCGGAAGGATACCAAAAACAGTCATTTTAACGGCATATCAACCTGTCTAGGGTTATTTTATGCCTAGAGGTTATGTTACATAATTATTAGATTCCTAATATTTATGTACAGTAGTGTAGAAATCAAAATGGCTGTTATAAGTTGCAGCCAGTGGCCTTGAAGGATGAGTGACAAGGCTTGACCTCAGTCCTGATCCTCTTTCCGGTGGATACCGTGAGAATCGGTGGAGAACGCCCTCTTCCGGTTTAGATTAGAGAGAGTTTTAAAGTCAGATCAACGAAGGCCACGATGGTGGTAAGTCATGTTATGCCGACTCAATCTGCGCAGGTAGACTGGTGGGGATTTCAGAATAAAATATGATCTAAGTTAAATCGAGGTCTTGTGTTATTATCTAAAAACTACCAACGACACAGGGCTTCTGATAAAGAGAAATCCCCAATGGAAGACCAGACACAAAGTCCCCAAGAGGAAGTCCAGACGCTAGAAGAAACGCTAGAAGAATAGAAGTAAGGAAGCAAGGAAAGAGAGTATACAACAGTTAGGGATTAGGTTTATATTTACATATTTTTGTGCAGTTGTTTCTTTAAAATGTCCTATTGAATATGAGGCTTGCTTCACACAAACATGCCCTGTATGTCCATGTCCCTGGTTTACCATTGTGATAGGAACCAGTGGTGCCGCTGACTCTATGCCACAACTCTGTTGTCATCAAAGTTAGTCATCAATCTAACCGCCAGCAGCTACTGTCATTTCCAATGCATTTTTATAGTAAAATCATTGTCCAATGCATTTTTATAGCAAAAATCACTTCCAATGCATTTTTATAGTAAAAATCATTTCTAATGCATTTTTACAGTAAAAATCATTCCAATGCATTTTCATAGTAAAAACCATTGTCCAATACATTTTTATAGTAAAAATCATTTCCAATGCATTTTTATAGTAAAAATCATTTCCAATACATTTTTATAGTAAAAATCATTGACCAATGCATTTTTATAGTAAAAATCATTTCCAATGCATTTTTATAGTAGAAATCATTTCCAATGCATTTTTATAGTAAAAAATCATTGTCCAATGCATTTTATAGTAGAAATCATTCCAATGCATTTTTATAGTAAAATCATTTCAATGCATTTTTATAGTAGAAATCATTTCCAATGCATTTTTATAGTAGAAATCATTTCCAATGCATTTTTATAGTAAAAATCATTTCCAATGCATTTTTATAGCAAAAATCACTTCCAATGCATTTTTATAGCAAAAATCACTTCCAATGCATTTTTATAGCAAAAATCACTTCCAATGCATTTTTATAGTAAAAATCATTTCCAATGCATTTTTATAGTAAAAATCATTTCCAATGCATTTTTATAGTAAAAATCATTTCCAATGCATTTTCATAGTAAAAATCATTTCCAATGCATTTTCATAGCAAAAATCATTTCCAATGCATTTCCATAATAAAAATAATTTCCAATGCATTTTTATAGTAAAAATCATTATGGTACCAACTGTTACATAATCTATGCAGTTGCATAAGATTATTGTCAATCCCCTGTATTTCAAAAGGGATGGCCCTTTTCATATCACGGGCGGGACTTTCCATGGAATATTACAGAAAGCCAGAGAAATACGTGAAGTCACGTGGGACCTGGTTGGGTCCTCAGTTTCAGTTTGGACGTCAGGCAGAGAAGATGTCCTTGCCTTAACTGGAACTCACCTGCATACGCGTGAAATGTTTAATTAAGTAAATAAAAGCTTATGAAAATAACACGGTTTTGTGGTTGGTGAATGTCTTGGGAACAAGACTGATATAGAAGAAGAAATGAGTTAAGTGCGACTGACCACCAAGACGAAGTCCAGACGCTAGAAGAGACGTAAGATAGAAAAGATGAACAGCAGAAAAATAGAAGAAAGTAAAGAAGGGTATACAATAATCGTACCACCGATAAGGGCCGGTTTAGCTCAGTCGCTAGAGTGTTCGGTTGGGAACCTCAAGGTTCCTGGTTCGATACTGGCCCTTGCCAAATTAGCATATGAGTAGCACAAGGATCTGCGCAGTAAAGTGAGAAGCTGACGGTAGGTGTGGCGCTCTGCCTAAGACGCTAAAAAAACAATCTCCTTGGTCTAGCACTAGTGAAAAGAGGATAGACTCCCTCACTGTCTGGCTGATACCGACTCTAGGCCTCCGCAATGACTTTACTATATGACGAATAGACAGGACCCTAACTGGTCAGAGTGGACCTGGGAGTAATGGCAAAAAAAAAAAGAAGATGTCTGTTTCATGGTGTAATTCTGTCCACACTACTTTTTTGACTTCTTCACTTTTGGACCATATGACCTTTAGGCACCCCTTTTGCGATCTGGATTAGTGGGGACAATTTTTTCCATTTACACCGTCAAAATCCGGTTAATTGTTAACAGACGAGGTAATTTATGAGGAAGTGTGTCCTGGTCTCCTGCCTCAAAAATTGCTACCTGGTGACTATCAAAATAACAACCCCAGCTCGTCGTAATTCTTGTTTATTTATCGTAATTTGTCATAATTCTTGTTTAGATATGAAGATGGATATATAGTTTGGAATAGACTGAGATAGATAGATAGATAGATAGATAGATAGATAGAACAAAATAATATAGGTAGATATGAACAAATGAAGATAGATAGATATTTTGGACAAGTAAATGTATTTAGGGGGTGGCGCTTCTTTTTTAGTCGTAATTCTTGTTTATTTAAACTAAAAACAAGACATTAAACAAACATGAATAAAAAAAAATCTTAGTATTTAAAGTAATATAGATAAATATGAACAAATTGAGATAGATAGATAGATAGATATGAAGATGGATAATTTGGAATAGACTGAGCTGTGTCGTTATTTTAATAGTCACCGGGTAGCAATTTTTGAGGCAGGAGACCGGGACGCACTTCCTCATAAATTACCACAGACGATTTTTAGATTTTTTTTTTTAATTATAAAACTAACCCCTAACCCTAACCCCTAACAAACAACCGGATTTTGACGGTGTAAATGGAAAAAATGTCCCCACGAATCGAGATCGCAAAAAGGGTGCCTAAAGGTCATATGGTCCTCACTTTTTATCAATATCTTTTATTTTATTTATTTTTTTGGTAATGATTGATGGAACATTTTGTCGTTATTTTACCTGTCGTACTGGTTTCCCTTCCCCCCTCACGGCGGGGGGGGGCAGGGGTGGGTGTATACTTGCAATTTCTTTTCTTTCCCTTTACGTCTTGTGTGTCAAGGTGTGTGTACTTCTCCTTAGTCTTTATCGTCTTTACACGATTTGATAAGACGGGGAGAAGGAAATAGAAAAACAACCAGGTTTACGTTGTCGTCGTATGATTCAACTGTATTTGTATCGTAGATCCCACACTGTCACTTATAACAACAAAAAGAAGCCCTAGATAGATAAATGGGTAGGTAGATATGGACAGACAGATAGATAGATAGATATGAACAGTCTGAGATAGAGAGATAAATAGATAGATATGAACAGATAGATAGATATATAGATATGAACAGTCTGAGATAGATAGATAAATAGGTAGATAGATAGATAAATAGATATGAACAGAGATAGATAAATAGGTAGATAGATATGAACAGAGATAGATAAATAGATATGAACAGTCTGAGATAGATAGATAGATATGAACAGTCTGAGATAGATAAATAGATATGAACCAGAGATAGATAAATAAATAGATAGATATGAACAGAGATAGATTATGATAGTGAGATAGATAAGATAGATATAGTAATAGATATGAACCAGTCTGAGATAGATAGATAGATATGAACAGTCTGAGATAGATAAATAGATATATTAGATAATGAACAGTCTGAGATAGATAGATAGATATGACAGTCTGAGATAAATAAGATAGGTGCATAGATATGAACAGTCTGAGATAGATAGATAATGATGAGATAGATAGATAGATATGAACAGTCTGAGATAGATAGATATTTATATTGAACAGATGAGATAGATAATAGATAGATAGATATGAACAGTCTAAGAAAGATAAATAGATAGATAGATATGAACAGACTGAGATAGATAGATATTAACACGACTGAAATAGATAGATAGATAGATGAAATGAGTGAACAATAGAAGATATCTAAGATATATAGATAAATAGCTAGATATCAATAGTCTAAGATGCTAGATAAATAGATGATAATGAACAGTCCTGAGATAGATAGGATAGATAAATAGATAATGACAATCTTGAGAGATAGATTGATAGATAGATAGATATAACAGATATTAGATAGATTATAAAACATACTGGATAGATTAATAGATAGATTAGATAATATAAACAGACTGGATTAGATAGATATAAGATAGATATAACAGTCTAGATAGATAAATAGATAGATAGATAGATAGATAGATGTGAACAGACTGGATACCGATTAGATAGATAGTATGAGTATAAGATAAGATAGATAGATATGAACAGACTTGAGATAGATAGATAGATAGATAGGATAGAAGATATGAAACAGACTGAGAATAGATAGATAGATAGATAGATTATAGATATAGAACAGGCACTAGACTAGATAGACTAGATTATAGATAGATATGAACAGTCTGAGATACAGATAAATAGATAGATAGATAGATAGAGATGTGAACGACTAGAGAGATAGAATAGATAGATAGATAGATATGAACCGTCTGAGATAGTAGATAGATATGAACAGACTGAGATAGATAGATAGATAGAATAGATAGATATGAACAGACTTGAGATAGAATAAATAGAATAGATAGATAGATATGCAACAGACTGAGATAAATAGATAGATAACGATAGATACTAAACATACTGAGATAGATCTGGATAGATAGATACATATAAACACAGACTGAGATATATATATGATATATAGATAGATATGAACAGTCTGAGATAGATAAACTAGACTAGATAGATAGATGTGAACAGACTGACATAGTAGACTAGATAGATAGATAAGATAGATATCGACCGTCTAGATAGAATAGAAGATATGAACAGACTCATGAGATAAGATAGATAGATAGATAGATCAGAACAGACTGAGATAGATAGATAGATAGAACAGAACTGAGATCAGACTCATAGATTAGATAGTAGATATAAACAAGACTGAGATAGATAACATGATAGTCTGTTCATATCTATCTATCTAGACCTGCTTTCACTATCCTATCCTATCCTATTTAACTCTATCTCAGACTAGCTTCATATCTATCTATACCTATTTTAGTAGGACCTAGATAAACCTAGATGATAGCATAAGATATGGAAACATATGAAAAATTCTGTTTCTATATATTTATTTATTTACTCGAAAGCTGGCGCTACCCAGCACTCTGCCTCAGTAGAGGCATATTTATTTTGCTCTCATAACCAACCTGCTAATGGACCTCGGGCACCAAGCTCCGTTTAACGTCGAGGCACCCCAGCGAAGCCAATGCGGTGGAGACGACGAACCAAACAATTTGCCGACTCGAGATCTCCATCGGCATTCCCCCAAGGGGGGCGCCCTCAGCGCTGGGCACAATAAAACCCAGCCCTGCCCCCCAAAGGGGCAGGTAATGCGGAGAGAGGGCCCCTCTAGGTCGACGCTATTAATTTAACACCCTCACCGGTCAGTTGTCGAAGCTTCCTGGACCCCCGACCCGAAGGCCGCCGAGAAGGAGCAAAAGATCGTTTCAGTATCCCAGATCCATCTAATTACTGCATTCATGGGTTGGATCCTACACAGGATGCCCCATTACAAAATCCCTACGTAAAACAAAATTGCCACATTACTCTGAAAAGAAAAACTTATCTTCTCCTGGTGACCCTATTGATGCTTAAGGACTACGACCCAAGGTGGATCTGAGGCGGTCAGAGGAGCGCTCCCTCGCATCAATTGGCTGGCACACTCAAACCTAGCACCTATCATGATGTCCCAACCCTATTGCCCTTCATGGCAACCCCACACCCCTAATTAATAGAGCCCAAGTGTGGTCAATAGCAAATACTCCACTTTGGCTCTATTTTTGGCTAGCAGCGCGCCCGTCGGACGAGGGCCCCTTCCGATCAATCGCCACCGCTCACCACAGGTCACCGTTCAAACTCAGCACCTATATGACTTTTCCCCCAACCCTCACTTCTTATTGCCTTAACCACTGCGCACACGTATATTGGCACAGCCACCAATCCCCTTTTATCATATGTGGCTGCATATAGCGTACCGGAAGCGGTGGTTGAGGTTTCTGATCTGGCAATGACGCTTAACACTCATCTGATGGTGACGGATTCCAGTTATTGCGAGTTTGGGGAATGTGGGATGCACCCCTTCCATACACCATTGCTCCGTAGTCCACTCCTGACCCGGCAGAGTGGAGTCATCACGTAGTTCTCCTCCTCCTTT
>CM042175.1:34280602-34331449 GCA_023376005.1 Doryteuthis pealeii
ACCGAGACCATATTACTACTCAAGTCACAATTCCCTTAGTTATTTACGTCACATTCTCCATGATTTTATTTTTATCTAAACCTCAATTATTAATAAAGTAGTTTAACATTATCAATACTGTTGACCATATCTACATACTAGGATATTTACCATGTACCCCACGTGTACGGGTTAGGCACAAGGCCCTATTAATGTGGGACCATACACGAACCAAAGCTCATGGGTGGCGGGTGCAAAAAATGCGTTCATCCTGTCGGCATTCCCCCTCAAGGGAGGCGCCTCAGGCACTGGGCAATAAACCCAACCCTGCCCCTTTAAATCAAGGGGGCAGGTATTGCCTGGGAGAATAGCCCCCTGAGATCAACGCTGGATGCAGCTTAGTGTCATACACAGAACACTAACCTAATTTAAACACTCTATCCATGATACTGAGCACTGTTTACTTATAAATATAGCACCCATATTATCTATATAATATGTATGTAAAGATAAATCTAATGAGTCAGACGAACCTACTAAAAGTTTCGCTTAATGCTCTTCAGGGCTAAGATCGGAACAGGATGTTAAGAGTTAAGAGTCAGATCTTAGCCCTGATGAGCATTAAGCGAAACTTTTAGTAGGTTCGTCTGACTCATTAGATTTATCTTTATTATTTGCTCTACTTAGGTATTGAGCACTTTTTACTTATTAGCTTTAGTTTCCTGGCGGGTTTGTATCAATATATATATCTTATATATATATATATATATGCATATAAATTGTTTTTTTTCTTTTGGCCAAAGTATTGTACCAATAGATTACTTTTTATTGGTACGATTATCTTGGTCTTTTCTTTTTTCCAAAAATTTTTTTCTTCCCAGGTGATGTTTGGTAGTATATTTTTACAATCAAACTATTTGCTGGTTTTTTTCTCACTGCGAGGATTTACCAATAAGTTTGGTATATTTAATATGTATGTATTTATATATGCTTTGTTAGTGATCCTGTCCCTCTAGGTGATGCCCAGTATACGTCTAAGGCAGTGAAGGTAGAAGTTATTTAGCCGCCGCTCTTGGTGGGAGTATAAGGTTCATGTTTCACTTCTATACATGAGGGGTGCTGATGACACATGCCCTATACACTTGTACCTATGTACGGATAGTGAGATTGATGTTGTCCCACACTCTTGTTGTGAGCTTCACAAAAGTTGAGGCAGCTTTTCCGATCTGATTTTTCACTCTTTCTTTCTTTCTTTCATTCACTCTTTCTTTCATTCACTTTTCTTTCTTTCACTCTTTCTTTCTTTCACTTCCCTTTCTTTCATTCACTCTCCTTTCTTTTCACTCATTCCTCTTTCTTCATTCACTCTTTCTTCTTTCTTCACTCTTCTTTCACTCTTTTCTTTCTTTCATTCACTCTCCTTTCTTTCATTCACTCTTTCTTCTTTCATTCACTCTCCTTTTCTTTCATTCACTCTTTCTTTCTTTCTTTCACTCTCCCTTTCTTTCACTCTCCCTTTCTTTCTTTCTTTCTTTCACTCTCCTTTCTTTCTTTCATTCACTCTTCTTTCTTTCTTTCACTCTCCCTTTCTTTCTTTCATTTCTTTCACACTCCCTTTCTTTCATTCACTCTTTTTTTCTTTCTTTCTTTCTTTCACTCTTTCTCCCTTCTTCACTCTTCTTTCTTTCTTCTTTCTCCCTTTCTTTATTTCTTTCTTTTATTCACTCTCCTTTCTTTCATTCACTCTTTCTTCATTCATCACTCTTTCCTTTCTTTCTTTCATTCACTCTTTCTTTCATTCACTCTCCCTTTCTTTCATTCACTCTTTCTTTCTTTCTTTCTTTCTTTCATTCACTCTTTCTTTCATTCACTCTCCCTTTCTTTCTTTCTTTCACTCTTTCTTTCTTTCTCCCTTTCTTTCAATCACTCTTTCTTTCCTTCATTCACTCTTTCTCCCTTTCATTCACTCTCCCTTTCTTTCTTTCTTTCACTCTTTCTTTCCTTCATTCACTCTCCCTTTCTTTATTTCTTTCCTTCATTCACTCTTTCTTTCCTTCATTCATTCTCCCTTTCTTTCCTTCACTCTTTCTTTCCTTCTTTTTTTCTCTATCTCTGAAGTAACCCCCCCCCCCTGTAAATCATGTCTAATGTCCACCACTTGTTTGACAAGAATTCCTGAATTGAGTTGATACGAAACTTTGTTGACAAATCGCCCCCCACCCCCCCCAATTTGTCATGATCTTTACATACCTTTTCCCCATAAGGTTAATTCTATTTTTACAAACATTCAAATTAGCATGTAACGCCCCCCCCTTAACACTCCCCCCCAAAGTACCATTAATCATTCCAGTGTCATTTTTGTGATTTTAGACTTGTAGGTACCACCAATTTTCCCTGTGAAATTCCCCCCCCCCCGATATTTAACACAATGAAACTTGCATAAAAGTTAATATTATCTTGAAATTTTTTTGTCCATTCGAAAGAAGAAACATTAAAAAAACTCATGATGATTTTTTCAAATTTTTTACGCTTACGGAAATAATGAAAATTATGAACAAAGAAGAATGTTCACTTTTTTGGGTAATTTATGAGGAAGTGCGTCTCGGTCTCCTGCCTCAAAAATTGCTACCCGGTGACTATTAAAATAACGACCCAGCTCAGTCTATTCAAAACTATCCATCTTCATATCTATCTATCTATCTATCTCAATTTGTTCATATTTATCTATATTACTTTAAATACTAAGATTTTTTTAAATTCATGTTTGTTTAATGTCTTGTTTTTAGTTTAAATAAACAAGAATTACGACAAAAAAAAGAAGCTACCCCCCAAATACATTTACGTGTCGAAAATATCTATCTATGTCCATTTGTTTGTATCTACCTATATTATTTTGTTTGTTTATCTATCTATCTATCTATCTATCTATCTCAGTCTATTCCAAACTATATATCCATCTTCATATCTAAACAAGAATTACGACAAATTACGATGAATAAACAAGAATTACGATGAGCTGGGGGTCGTTATTTTGATCGTCACCGAGTAGCAATTTTTGAGGCAGGAGACCGGGACGCACTTCCTTATAAATTACCAGTAACCATTCATAAATAACTTGATTAAGAAACCAACTGCTGAATTCTTGGATTGAAGTGTTCAACTATTTGATGATAGTAACAAGTTTTTAATAGTATACTATTATATGTAATGATATTTTTCTTTTTTTATTATGGTCATTATGTTACGACTTTTCATTTTAGACAAAAGTTTGACCTTAAATAATAGATTTAGTTCATTTTAATTCATTTTTAAAATTTTTAGCAGTCGAAAAATTGGGTATACCTAGTATACATGAGTTAGAAAATATCATTTGGTTTATTGTTTTTTAAATTCTGATTTACAAATACGACAACTAAGAAGAGACTCTTTATCTGTGGGATTTCTCTTGGAATTTTATCTTGACAAAAATATATTTGTTCTTCTTGGACATGTCTAGACAAATGGCTATTTGTGTCTAAAATGTGTCTGCATGTACAGACGTGGGTATGTATTTGGATAGGTGTGTGTGTGTGTGTGTGTGTGTGTGTGTGTATTTATAAGTGTAGACCTTCAAGTCATCTTGTTGTTTTCTGTACATCAGTCTGTTTCAAATTTCCAATGCATTTTTATAGTAAAAATCATTTCAATGCATTTTTATAGTAAAAATCATTTCCAATGCATTTTTATAGTAAAAATCATTTCTTATGCATTTTTATAGTAAAAATCATTTCCAATGCATTTTTTTATAGTAAAAATCATTTCTTATGCATTTTTATAGTAAAAATCATTTCCAATACATTTTTATAGTAAAAATCATTTCCAATGCATTTTTATATGTAAAAATTATTTCCAATGCATTTTTATAGTAAAAATCATTTCCAATGCATTTTTATAGTAAAAAATCATTTCCAATGCATTTTTATAGAAAATCAAATGCATTTCCAATGCATTTTTATAGTAAAAATCATTTCCAATGCATTTTATAGTAAAAATCATTTCATGCATTTTTATAGTAAAAAAATGCATTTTAAGTAAAATCATTTCCAATGCATTTTTATAGTAAAAAATCATTTCCAATGCATTTTTATAGTAAAAATCATTTCCAATGCATTTTATAGTAAAAATCATTCCAATGCATTTTTATGTAAAAATTATTTCCAATGCATTTTTATAGTAAAAATCATTTCCAATGCATTTTTATAGTAAAATATTTCCAATGCATTTTTATAGTAAAAATCATTCCAATGCATTTTTATATTAAAAATCATTTCCAATGCATTTTTATAGTAAAAATCATTTCCAATGCATTTTTATAGTAAAAAATCATTTCCAATGCATTTTTATAGTAAAAATCATTTCCAATGCATTTTTATAGTAAAAATCATTCCAATAGTAGTAAAAATCATTTTCCAATGCATTTTTTATAGTAAAAATCATTTCCAATGCATTTCTATAGTAAAAACAACAAAATTAATAAGTTTAATTTTCTGAATAACCAAAACTATAACCAAAATGTCCTGTATATTTAAAAATTGTGAAATATTTACCCACCATTTCTGAAATTTTTTTATAATTTTCTCTTTTAGAGGCAACCCAGATAAATGCGATTACCAGGGCCGAACGGCACTGCACCATTCCGTCATAAATGGACGTTACGACTGCCTGACATACTTAATCTCTTGGGGTTGTAATATTTGGTCGATGGACAATGACCAACATACAGCACTCGAGTTAAGTTTATTGCTCAACAAAGACGAAATTTCTCGATACCTGGATGGCGTACAGGCTTTACAGCAAAGTAAAAACAGGTAAATTGCAATTACTTAATTACAGGTAAATTTTTACTTAATATTAATTAATCACCTGAAATGATATAAATAATAATAATGAAATGTATTGTGTTTACAGTAATAATATACATGTATGTGTACAGTGCTCAGGTGTCATCAAAGTCTCAGTGTCAGGAACATCTACAGTAATATACATGTATGTGTACACTTCATCAAAGTCTCATGTCTAGTACACAGAATAATGTTTATTAGGGAACATGTACAGTGAACTCATTAAAGTCTCATGTCTAGTACACAGTAATAATATACATGTATGGTACAGGTGTAAGGAACATGAATAGCGTACAGTAATAATATACATGTATGTGTACAGTGCTCAGGTGCACCACAACTCATCAAAGTCTCATGTCTAGTATATAGAATAATGTATTAGTGTCAACATGAATAGCGTACAGTAATAATATACATGTATGTGTACAGTGCTCAGGTGCACCACAACTCATTAAAGTCTCATGTCTAGTACATAGAATTATTTTAGGAACATGAATAGATAATAAAACCCTCTTCCGGTTTAAGGATATAGTAAGTTTAAGTGAGTTAGCAGGTAGGAAGCTCGAAGGGGTAAGTCGTGTTATACACACGGTCCCTTAACTGCGCAGGCGTCTGGTTTGGGGATTTATAAACAAAGTAACATCAACGTAAATCGAAGTCTTGTGTTTATTACCTAAAAACTAACAATGACACAGGGCTTCTGATAAGGAGTGATCCCTAACAGAAACCAGACCCGACGTCCCCAAGAAAGTCAACACCAGACCTTAGAAGATATACCAGACCAAGATGTTAGAAGATAGAACCAAAGCCGGCCAGAAGAAAATACGACCAGAGTAAGAAGTAAGAAAAGGGTATACAACATTATATTGATTTGGGTTAGTGAAAACCCCAGTACGTAACATTTAGACACGAACAACAGTACTCCAAGGTTTGAAGTATGGAGTTAACCATGAGTGGCAGACAGGTTAAGAGTTAAAGAAATAACCAAACAACTAGAAATAATAAAAGACTGTATTACAGAATAACAATAGGATTGGAAACTTTAGTTCGTCTGTACAAATGTTTATAATTTGTAAACTTATCTGAGTCCTGAGATAGGGTTGCTCCATCTCTTCCTCAACAACCAGAATCGGAGTCGGACATCAAACAGAACGTTTATCATATCCGAACTATCAGAAGGCCGTAGCAAGGGCTCTGATAATACCCTATCTCAGGACTCGGATAAGTTATTACAAATTATAAACATTTGTGCAGACGAACTAAAGTTTGCAATCCTTATTGTTATATGTAATACAAGTCTTTTATTCCTATTTCTAGTTGTTTGGTTATTTTTTTAACTCTTTTACTGTCTGCCACACTCGTGGTTAACTCCATACTTCAAACCTTGGAGTACTGTCGTTTCGTGTCTAGTTTCTTTATAGTATTGCCAAAATAAAATAACTAATAAATTATAAAATTAATTTCGTTGATAAATCAACACAGAAAATTTCATTGAAATCGGATAATTCCCTGATTTTTTGTAATTTTTTTTCAATTAGGAGGGTTTAATTTTTTTTGTAAACACGGATTTTACGGCAACTTTGGCAGCCATGTTTAGGATATTAGGTCGTCGGGGAGGCCTTGAGTCTGTATCAGCCATACAGCGAGGGAGTCTATCCCCTTTTCACTAGCGCTCGGCCAATGAGATTATTTTTAGCGTCTTAGACGAAGCGCCACACCTACCATCAGCTCCTCACTTTACCGCACAGATCCCTGTGCTACTCATACGCTGAGTTGGCGAGTGCCGGTATTGAACCAGGAACCTTGAGGTTCCCAGCCAAACACTCTACCGACTGAGCTAAACCGGCCTTAATTGACCGAAAAAAATAGTTTAAAATATATTAATACCCTATCTCAGGACTCAGATAAGTTATTACAAATTATAAACATTTGTGCAGACGATCTAAAGTTTGCAATCCTTATTGTTATATGTAATTGTTATGTCTTGGAAATACATAAACGAGAAGGTTGAGTGGTTGTAATAATAATTTATTACAAATAATACAAATAACAAAGTAAAATGGCTTTCGGCCGGCAAGGTAAAAAAGTCTCTTGGTAAGATTACTTGGAAAGTTGTCGCACGTGTGGTTGGAGATCAACTCGCATTACTCTGAGCTAATCCACTGTTGCTTTTATATACGTATCTCATTTGCATACGTAAGGGTTACTTCTCTTTACAACAGTAATACAAGTCTTTAATTCATATTTCTAGTTGTTTGGTTATTTCTTTAACTCTCAACCTGTCTGCCACACTCGTAGTTAACTCCATACTTCAAACCTTGGAGTACTGTCATTTGTGTCTAATTTCTTTATACATCTTCCCAATTCTAAAAGATCTTAGTAACAATAATTAAACTTTATTAGTTTTGATTTAAAACCATTATTTAACTATTATCATTATTTAACTAATACATTATTTTGTTTTCGAACCCTAGGGATATCCAATCAGTCGCGTAAAATATACCCCTCCCCTGTATTTAACACTTGCATAAAAGTTAATATTATCTTCAAATTTTTTTAACCATTCAAAAGAAAAAGAATTAAAAAAAAACTCCTGATAATTCAATAAAAAATTCAGCTCACGGAAATAATGAAAATTATGAACGAAAATAATGTTCACATTTTCGCACGTTAAATCAATTGAAATTTAACGTAGCCAAAAACAAGTTATGACTAGAGGCTTTTTAAAAATTCTATGAAAAATCACTTAAGAGTAAAATTTTCACAAAAATTTCGATACTTATTCACCTGTTGATGAAATTGTGTTTAAAATAGGTTTTTACTCAAATATATTAGGGGAAATATTTTTACGAGGTCTCCCCCCACCCACACTCACACACCACGTTTCATTTTATGAAATCTGAAAAAATGAAGCGATGAAAAACAATGTTTTAAATTTTTTCTATAAAGATTAGTGTCTGAATAATTATATCAGAAGATTTTTATTTTCTATTCCCCCCCATATATTTCCCCCCCTCCTATACTCTTAACTCTTAACCTGTCTGCCACACTCATGGTTAACTCCATACTTCAAACCTTGGAGTACTGTCGTTTCGTGTCTAGTTTCTTTATATTTTAAGGAAAACAGTTGAAAATATGAAGGAACGAGCCATTGTGGAAATTTAGGATTATAATTCAAATTATATTTTAGGGATTGACCAGTCCTATGTCTACAATTACATATTGATTCTATTCTATTGTTTAATAATTTCTTTTTTGGCTTTTAATGTTTTTAATTCATTTTTTTGCTTATTTTAAGGAAAACAGTTGAAAAGTTGAGGGAACGAGCCATTGTGGAAACCGAGAGAAACATCAAGCGGTATGAAAAATTGCAAGAGCAGGCACAACGCAAGGCAGAAAAAGAGGAGCGCCGTCTACAAAAAGAACGAGACTTTATCGAGAACAAGGACGCCGTATCATCGTCCGGTAAAAGCACAATCAAAGAGAAATTAAAAACACTGACGCTGCGATACAAAAGCCGACCAAAGTTATACACCCATGGAATGGACGGAAGTATTACCCAACCCCTCGCCAGTAAGAAAACCTCAGAGTTCAAAGTTGGTGAAATAGACGAGATGGGTAGACGGACGGTCCGGTCGCTGTCCGGTCTCAAGCGAGGCACAGAGGTGATGTATATTCCAAATCAGTCCTCTGTTGGTAGCTTGGGTGATTACGATCTCAACGGAGATTCCGGAATCGACTCTTCAAATATCGACGATGAAGATATTATGTCGGGGAGTATATTCAACCGACCTGGCGTCGGGAAGATGGTTTTTCGTAACAGTGTTGCTGTGCCAACGTTGCGGTCGATTCCCCAAGATCCTTCCGAGATGTTCACTGACGAGGAATCTGATCCCGCGGTTTACTACTTTCATAATCGAGAAGACAGTGTCGCAGACAGTATTGGTACGGCCAACACCCTAGTGCAGAGGATGGGTAATTTGCCATGGAATGAGGATGAAGTTGAGGAGTTGGATGACGATGAGGAACTTTCGGATTATTCTCCTTTGGAATTATTTTTGGCTACTTGTGGCCTTACTGACTATCTTGCCATCTTCACGCAGGAGAAGATTGATCTTGATGCCCTGTTATTATTGCAAGACGAAGACATGAAAGTTCTGGGGCTTGAAATGGGGCCACGAAGAAAACTTAAGGACGCCATTCAAAGACGAAAGGACATTATTCGAAATCCAGGTGCTATATTAGATTCACACCTTTAAGAAAAAAAATAACGAGACTTTTTTTTTTCTGAATACTTTACAGGTAACGCACAATAGGTATTACATTGTGAAAAAGACATGAAACATCTATGAAAAGATTTCTTTATACAATGGTCATTCAATAAATAAAGCATGACCTTCTTTACTGACTACTGTGCTCAGAATTTTTTTTACTATATACAAGAGTCATTCAATAAATAAAAGTGCTGGGTCCTTTCATATCCCAGAAGAGGATCATTCAATAAATAAAGTGAATTTTGTCTTAGGAGTTGGCAATAGGAAACACTGTTTACAGTTGCACCTTTTTCCAAAGAAATCAATAGTGATGGGTCCTTTCATATCCCAGAAGAGGGTCATTCAATAAATAACAGAAATATTGTTTAAGGGGTTGACAATAGGAGACAAATAGGAAATATTTTACTATATACAAGTGTCATTTAATAAATAGGGTGAATTTTGCCTAAAAAATTGGCAATAAGAAACCCTGTTTACAGTTGCACCTTTTCCAAGGAAATCAATAGTGATGGGTCCTTTCATGTACCAGAAGAGGGTCATTCAATAAATAAAATGAATTTTGGCTTGGTTAGTTCATGACCTTATTTACTGTCTACTAAGCAAGAATGTTTTTTTTACTACATACTAGCAAATATATATACTATATACTAGCAAATATATGCACCCTCCTGGTGCAAGTATTTTAGTTAAATTTTATAATAAAATATCATATTAAATTAGAAAGGCTAATGAAACTGAATAAGAATGTAGATAAAAAGATTTTGAACAGAGGGAGTATGATTGAAAAATAGAACAACTTTGAAACTAACTCTTCCATCATTTTTCGTTACTCCCGTCTTTCATTGGTAAATTTTCCTTATTAGACTGTTGTTAAAATAGGAAGTAAAGAATAATATTACAGTTATTTCTTTTTGTTAAGGGATTTCTTTTAAGATTTATCCCCGAGATTTTTGCTCATATTCAATAAGATAAAACCAAACAATTAGAAATCAATAATACTAAGCATATATTTATTAAAATCAATTTTTTAAGATAAATATGCAAATTAGCCTTCCCATTCACACTGTAAACCTCTATTTTGTTGTATATATAAATACAATTGCATGTTATTAGTATGTGGATATGGTCAACAGTGTAAGTAATGTAAAAACAATTTTATTAATAATTGAGGTTTAAATAAAAATAAAATCATGGAGAATATGATGTAAATAACTAAAGGAATTGTGACTTGTATAGTAATATAGTTTCGGTTACAGACAGAAAAACACACAATCTCCATTATAATAAGATATAAATATAGATATTGCAAAACTTTTGACTCGCCCTACTAATTGTTATGATAGAAGATAAGTCAAAGTATTCTTATATTATCTTACAAAATTAAAATTGTTCCATGAAAAATTTCTCAGTTCTTAGTATTATCTACATTAATCGGACTATTGTCCTCATCTTCATTGTTATCTGTACGACGTTTCGGCCGATGTGCCTTCCGGCCTTCTTCAGGTATTTCTTGTCAGACTTGGGAACCTGCTCGGACTCGGAAACCATCTTGGACTCAGGAACCCTCTTTTTGAACTCGGGAAACTTCTTGTCGTAATCGGGAGCCATCACGGAACTTTGAACCTAACCCTTTATTCAGTCCACGGGGGTATCCTGTTATTATTCCGCTAACCATAGCTCAAAGAATAAATATTTAAACCACAAACAAAAAACACCCAGATATACTGTGGTAGGTGACTCACCTATGACACGAACATGGACTTACTCAAAGGCTATATATTTAACAGAGTAAAGCTACTCAAACGAGAAGTACCAGATACTATTCTTTGTGTAAGCTGTAACAAGGAAACCCTTTCATTGTACGTTGATATATATTGCTGAATACAATCTGTTCCCTACATTTTATAACCGTGTTGAGTTATTATTTATTGACCCTTAAACAGACAGATAGATAGATAGATAGATAGATAGATAGATAGATAGATTAGCAAAACAGACTGAGATAGATAGATAGATAGATAGCTAGATAGCAAAACAGACTTAGATAGATAGATAGATAGATAGATAGCGAACAGACTGAGATAGTGTTGTAGGTGACTCACCTATGACACGAACATGGACTTACCCAAAGGCTATATATTTAACAGAGTAAAGCTACTCAAACGAGAAGTACCAGATACTATTCTTTGTGTAAGCTGTAACAAGGAAACCCTTTCATTGTACGTTGATATATATTGCTGAATACAATCTGTTCCCTACATTTTATAACCGTGTTGAGTTATTATTTATTGACCCTTAAACAGGTCATAACAGATAGATAGATAGATAGCAAACAGACTGAGATAGATAGATAGATAGATAGATATGTAGCAAACAGACTGAGATAGATAGATAGATAGATATGTAGCAAACAGACTGAGATAGATAGATAGATAGATAGCTAGATAGCAAACAGACTGAGATAGATAGATAGATAGATAGATAGTGAACAGACTGAGATAGTGTTGTAGGTGACTCACCTATGACACGACCATGGACTTACCCAAAGGGTATATATTTAACAGAGTAAAGCTAGTCGAGAGAGAAGTACCAGAAACGGTTCTTCGTGTAAGTTGAAACAAGGAAACCCTTCCATTGTACGTTGATATATATCGCTGAATACAATCTGTTCCCTACATTTTATAACCGTGTTGAGTTATTATTTATTGACCCTTAAACAGGTCATAACATATACAGAAGTGTGAGAGACACATACAGACAGAGACAGACAGGCAGACAGACAGACAGGCAGACATATACAGGGGCACACACGCACAGAGAAAGAGAGAGAGGGAGACAGACAGACAGAGACAGACAGGCAGTGAACTGCTAAATTAATAGCGTCGATCCCAGATACCTGCCTCATTGTATTTAAAGGGGCAGGGCTCGGATCGACACAATTTTTCTCCTACCACCCTATGAGTCTCGGCTTGTGGGTGGTGCCCACATAAAACGGCCTTGTGCCATATCGTGTGAAAGTGGGACACATGTAAATAGGAGTAGTACCAGAAACAGTTCTTCGTGTAAGTTGTAACAAGGAAACCCTTTTATTGTACGTTGATATATATTGCTGAATACAATCTGTTCCCTACATTTTATACCCGTGTTTGTTGAGTATCTGGCAGCCATCCTTCGTTCCAGATGTAATGAATAAGTAAGCAAGCCAGTAAGAATCCAGTGTTAACGTATTCCTTGTAAGTCCTTCGTCAGAGATAATCCAAATGTCAATGAAGTAACTCAGAGTGGTATGTCTATTAATACAGTAGAAGCAGCAGCAGCAGTGCCAGTGATTGGACAATAGAAATCCTTCGGTGGTCACGTGGTAGTCAACGAGTCTATATCTAGGAGTGACCATTTGCCCCATGCCTTATATCCAAAATAATTCAACAGTGTTGAGTTATTATTTATTGACCCTTAAACAGGTCATAACATATACAGAAGTGACTACTCTGGATTATCATAGTCCACGATTACGACAAGAAGGTTCCAGAGTTCGAAAAGAAGGTTCCCGAGTCCAAGATTGTTCCCGAGAAGGTTCCCTAGTTCAACAAGAAATACCTGAAGAAGGCCAGAAGGCACATCGGCTGAAACATTGTACAGATAACAACGAAGATGAGGACAATAGTCCAAATGATGCAGATAATACTAATCCTCATCTCAAAAATTCAGAATTTTTGAGATGAGGATTAGTACTATCTGCATTCTATATTAAAGACCTTCCCATGTAAAAGTTGTCCCCCCTGATATTGTAGAAGCAATATAATACTTACCATTGCTGTGGGATTCCATCTAGCACTCAGTTGGCAGACAAGAGAGCAAGCTGTAACTCAATACAGTCCCTGCATATAATAAGGGTATAAATCAATGATGTAGAAGTTATTCCCCTGATATTGTAGTAGTAATATGATACTCATTTTCACAGTGGGATTCCAACTAGCGTCCAGTTGGCAGACAGGGATTGGTAATTTTATTTGTTTTGAAATTCTGAAATTTAATTTTTGTACAATGTACAAAAAGTTATGCCTTGCAGCAACATGAATTCCTGTTGAATATTGTTAATGTCTCCTATTGGTGAGAGATTCTTTCATTAAACTTGTAAGCTCAATATTTTGGGCCCAGAGAGATACAAATGCATTGGACAATGATTTTTACTATAAAAATGCATTGGACAATGATTTTTACTATAAAAATGCATTGAACAATGATTTTTACTATAAAAATGCAATGGAAATGATTTTTACTATAAAAATGCATTGGACAATGATTTTTACTATAAAAATGCATTGAACAATGATTTTTACTTAAAAATGTGGAAATGATTTTTACAATGAAATGCATTGGAAATGATTTTTACTATAAAAATGCATTTTTTACTATAAAAATGCATTGGAAATGATTTTTACTATGAAAATACATTGGAAATGATTTTTACTATAAAAAAGCATTGGACAATGATTTTTACTATAAAAATGCATTGGACAATGATTTTTCTATAAAAATGCATAGAAATGATTTTTACTATAAAAATGCATTGGAAATTAATTTTACTATAAAAAATGCATTGGAAATGATTTTTAATATAAAAATGCATTAGAAATGATTTTTACTATGAAAATGCATTAGAAATGATTTTTACTATAAAATGCATTGGAAATGATTTTTACTATAAAAATGCATTGGACAATGATTTTTACTATAAAAATGCATTAGAAATGAATTTTACTATAAAAATGCATTGGAAATGATTTTTACTATAAAAATGCATTAGAAATGATTTTTACAAGTTTTGTAGCTCTACATGAAAATATTTGGCCATCCATTCAGAGCAGACTACCTTCACCCAAACATTATAGATGCAAATTTTTACATCAATTCTGGCAATTGATTTTTAAACCTTTAACTTTACAGAATTTTTGTTGCAGTTTTTGAGAGCAGAGTTATCTTCCCCTGATCATTAGATCAGGGGAAGATAACTCTGCTCAAGATGATACCAAATGGACTATTAACTTTTGTTAATTATAATAAAATATTCAGGTTGAATCAATTTGAGATGGTGTGATAAACTTGATTGATTTAACAATAAAAATCCTAATGATATTTTAAAGATATTCATTTTTTGACTTTCATTTCATGCTACTTGATGTCGAGCCAACAATACCTAACTCGGAAAAATTATTCAAACATTGGGATCAGGACACCATTAAGCACCCCAGGTGAGACCAAGATTCAAAAGAACATGTTTTGCTTTTCACTGTTAAAATCCGGTTGTTTGTTAACAGACGATTTTTAGATGCACTTTTTAAAAAATTATAAAACTATAAACGAAAGACACGTTTTTATATTAAAGACATTTATTTTTAATTTAATTATTTCATGTTAATTCAATAGCAATTCTTTTTTAATTATAAAACTTTTAACGTTAGACACGTTTAACACAGGAATAGTTAAAGCTATAAAAAGTATATTATAAGGTTATAATAATAACTGCTAACCCTAACCCTAACCCTAACAAAATCTTTTTTTTAAATAAATCCTTTTTAATATTAACTATCCGTAGAGGCACATGGAAAATAAATAAACATGTCGTTTTAAGTTTTATTTAAAAATAAATAACAATATTAGTTTATCTTTAGTGCAAAATTAATTTTTTCACATATGCTAACAACAACATGAAATAATTTTTTTTTTAATTAAAATCAAAAACCATTTTAGTATAAAAATGTTACTGATTTTTATCGGCCGGCTGTTTAAAAAAAAAAAAGAAAGAAATTTATTGTGTACAGTGCTCAGGTGCAACATAACTCATCAAAGTCTCATATCAAGTACACAGAATAATGTATTAGTGTCAGGAACATGGACAGTTTACAGTAGTAATCTACATGTATGTGTACAGTATTCAGGTGCACCACAACTCATCAAAGTCTCATGTCAAGTACACAGAATAATGTATTAGTGTCAAGAACAGGAACAGTTTACACTAGTAATATGCATGTTTGTGTGCGCGGGTGTGCATATGTGTGTGGAGAGGGGCATCAGGTATAGTGTCAGTGGACTACAGGAAGCATGGAGGCTTTGAAAGATTCAGTGTTTTGGCAGCCTACAACAGACACAGGCAGTTTATTCCATGCCTCCGCAATTCTGAGCATGTACTAACAGCTGGTGAAAAGCAAAATTCACTTCTTTTCAAAACGGATTTGGACTGGGGTGCCTATAGGTGTCATGGTCCAAACATTGGAAACTTTCAGCAACTACCTCAGCACAGTTAACAAAAATAATGAGATTGAAAATAACCAAAAGAATCTTTTTGCCTGGATTTCCAATTGCTGTACGAATCAATCTATTGTTTGGGCTGGTTGCTGTTTCATAATCATAAGTCAGTGTCAATTATAGATAATATTTGTAGGTTCGATATAAGTAGTTTTGTGGGACTTCATGGCAGAATCATAATTGTTGAAGTCACTGATATTATCGTAAACTCCCACCTATGTATATTTCATAATTATAATAATAATAATAATAATAATGCCATAAGGACGAACTATATCAAAGTGAAAATTGATAAGACCCAACAAAATAGTAAATGTAGACTTTGTGGTAATAGAGATGAGACTGTAACCATATACTCTGCGAATGTAGCAAACTAGCACAATGAGAATACAAAACTAGACACAACTGGGTTGGGAAGGTGATCCACTGGGAGTTATGCAAAAAATTAAATTTTGACCATACAACAAAATGGTATATGCATAAACCAGAATCTGTTCTTGAGAACGAAATGCATAAAATTCTCTGGGACTTTGAAATAAAAACGGATCACCTTATCTCAGCAAGAAGACCAGACCTAGTGTTGATAAACAAAAAAGAAAGAACTTGTCAACTGATGGATTTTGTAGTTCCAGCAGATCACAGGGTGAAGCTAAAGGAAAATGAAAAAAATGGACAAATATCTAGACCTTGCCAGAGAACTGAAAAAGTTATGGAACATGAAAGTGAAAGTGATACAAATTGTAGTTGGTGCACTTGGAATGGTCCCAAAAGGATTAAAAAAGGGTTTGGAAAGTTTGGAAATCAGAGGAAGGATTGAAACCATTCAGAACACTGCACTGCTGCAATCTGCCAGAATATTCAGAAGAGTCCTGGTAAGCTGAGGAGACTTGCTGTCACTCAGACTCCAGTGAAAGATCATCAGCTAATGCTGATGTGAAAACTCAAAAGGAGTAAATAATAATAGGACTTTATTTGAATAGAATGAGTTCTGAGGTGAATAGATAGTGAACTTTGAAATATCTCATTATAAAGGTAAAGATATGTGGTTAAATCAAACTTAACGGACCTAAATTCCACTATTGTATGTCACCCTGCCAAAAGGACTCAGTTTAAAATAATAATAATAATAATAATAATAATAATAATAATAATAATAATAGGACTTTATTTGAATAGAATGAGTTTTGAGGTGAATAGATAGTGAACTTTGAAATATCTCATTATACAGGTAAAAAATTACCAAGAAAGTTTCATACAGCTGTGGAGGTAATTAGGTAGGCAAAGAGTTAACTCCTTTTTTTCAAGAACATGGAATTCATCAAGACATGCTGACAGCATGGATCCCATTGACTCTCTCTCACCATCCAGCCCTATCAGCCATTGTTCTTGGTAAGCTCTCTCTAGACGGCATCGACCTTCCACACTGAACTGATGAAATACTAACATAAGTTATTATACTCTTTTAGAGCAGGGATCACCAAACTACAGCCTGCAGGCCAGATCAGGCCCATGAAGCCATTTTATCATTTCCGCCAACGATACTTGAATTTGTTTGTTAAAAGTTTTAACAATTGGAACTCATTGATTTGCAGGCAAATGGCTGAAAGAGAAGAAAGACTTGTTGACTCTCTCTTGGTGNTATTATTTGGATTATTCGGACTATTGTCCTCATCTTTATATTGTTATCTATACACTATTTCTCTGAATTTTTGAGATGAGGCTTGATAATTAGTATTATTTGGATTATTCGGACTATTGTCCTCATTTTTATTGTTATCTACACTATTTCTCTGAATTTTGAGATGAGGCTTGAATAATTAGTATTAATTTGGATTATTTGGACTATTGTCCTCATCTTTATTGTTATCTACACTATTTCTCTGATTTTTTGAGATGAGGCTTGATAATTAGTAATTATTTGGTTATTCGGACTATTGTCCTCATCTTTATTGTTATCTATACTATTTCTCTGAATTTTTGAGATGAGGCTTGATAATTAGTATTATTTGGATTATTCGGCTATTGTCCTCATCTTTATTGTTATCTACACTATTTCTCTGAATTTTTGAGATGAGGCTTGATAATTAGTATTATTTGGATATTTCGGACTATTGTCCTCATCTTTATTGTTATCTACACCATTTCTCTGAATTTTAGAGATGAGGCTTGATAATTAGTATTATTTGGATTATTCGGACTATTGTCCTCATCTTTATTGTTATCTAACACTATTTCTCTGAATTTTTTAGATGAGGCTTGATAATTAGTATCATTTGGATTATTCGGACTATTGTCCTCATCTTTATTGTTATCTACACTATTTCTCTGATTCTTAGATGAGGCTTGATAATTAGTATTATTTGGATTATTCGGACTATTGTCCTCATCTTTATTGTTATCTACACTATTTCTCTGAATTTTTGAGATGAGGTTTGATATTAGTATTATTTGGATTATTCGGATATTTGTCCTCATCTTTATTGTTATCTACACTATTTCTCTGAATTTTTGAGATGAGGCTTGATAATTAGTATTATTTGGATTATTCGGACTATTGTCCTGCATCTTTATTGTTATCTACACAATTTCTCTGAATTTTTTAGATGAGGCTTGATAATTAGTATCATTTGGATTATTCGGACTATTGTCCTCATCTTTATTGTTATCTTACACTATTTCTCTGAATTTTTGAGATGAGGCTTGATAATTAGTATTATTTGGATTATTCGGACTATTGTCCTCATCTTTATTGTTATCTACACTATTTCTCTGAATTTTTTAGATGAGGCTTGATAATTAGTAATCTTTGGATTATTCGGACTATTGTCCTCATCTTTATTGTTATCTACACTATTTCTCTGAATTTTTGAGATGAGGCTTGATAATTAGTATTATTTGGATTATTCGGACTATTGTCCTCATCTTTATTGTTATCTACACTATTTCTCTGAATTTTTTAGATGAGGCTTGATAATTAGTATTATTTGGATTATTCGGACTATTGTCCTCATCTTTATTGTTATCTACACTATTTCTCTGAATTTTTTAGATGAGGCTTGATAATTAGTATTATTTGGATTATTCGGACTATTGTCCTCATCTTTATTGTTATATACACTATTTCTCTGAATTTTTTAGATGAGGCTTGATAATTAGTATCATTTGGATTATTCGGACTATTGTCCTCATCTTTATTGTTATCTACACTATTTCTCTGAATTTTTTAGATGAGGCTTGATAATTAGTATTATTTGGATTATTCGGACTATTGTCCTCATCTTTATTGTTATCTACACTATTTCTCTGAATTTTTTAGATGAGGCTTGATAATTAGTATCATTTGGATTATTCGGACTATTGTCCTCATCTTTATTGTTATCTACACTATTCCTCTGAATTTTTTAGATAAGTTTGTAATTAGTATCATTTGGATTATTCGGACTATTGTCCTCATCTTTATTGTTATATACACTATTTCTCTGAATTTTTGAGATGAGCTTGATAATTAGTATATCTTGGATTATTCGGACTATTGTCCTCATCTTTATTATTATCTGTACAATGTTTCGGCTGATGTGCCCACTGGCCTTCTTCAGGTATTTCTTGTTGGTATGGGAGACTTCTCGAAATTGGGAACCTTCTTTTCGAAATTTGGGAACTTTCTTGTCGTAATCGGGAGCCATCACGGAACTTTTGAAAACAACCCTTTATTCAATCACAGAAATAATGATTTTTTCTTCATCTTTCCTCTTCATCATATAATAAAAAAACATGTTAAGTTTCATTTTTCGCAGTTTTGTGGGATTTTTATTATGGTGGGGTGGTGGGGGGTAAAAATACATGACAGTTTGGTCATATCTACAACTAACCTTTATCTTCTGAAAAATAACCATTCTTTTCTAAAAAATAACTTTTTCCAACATACTTTTTTTAAGTATAAATTAAATTTTTCATAGGAAAATAAATCCTTTTTATAAAATAATAAAAATAAATAACTTTCACTACTATTACTACTACTAAACTGCGACTGCTGCTGCTGTTTTTGTTTGTTTTGATTTTGCTTTGATGATTCTTTTTTATAAAATATTTAATTATCTCCCTTTGGATCATTAACAGCCACTATATATATATATATATATATTTATTATAATGAGAATTGTTGTGTTTGTTTGTCTGTAACCGAAACTATATCACTACTCAAGTCACTATCCATTTAGTTATATACATCACATTATCCATGAATAATTTTTATTCAAGCCTCAATTATTAATAAAATTGTTTTTTATTATTAATCTGCTGGCCGTATCTACTACTAATAATATGCAATTGTATTTATATGTACAACAAATAGCAGTTTACAGTGTGAACGGCAAGCTAATTTGCATATTGATATTTAAAATTTGATTTTAATAAATATGTGCTTAGTATTGTTGATTTCTAATTATTTGATTTTATCTTAATGAATATGAGCAAAAATCTCAGATAAACTTAAAAGAAATCAATTAACAAAAAGAAATAACTGTAATTTTATTCTTTACTTCCTAATTTAACTAAATAGTTAAATTAGAAAAGTTTAGCAAGGAAAGACGGGGGTGATGGAAGAGAAGCTTCAGCTGTTAAATATTCGATTATACCCTCTCTGTTTCAAATCATTTTATCTGCATTCTAATTTAGTTTCTTTAGACTTTCTAATTTAAATATAATATTATATTTTTATGACATTAATACTTGCACTCGGAGGGTGCATATATTTGCTAGTAATAATAATGAAATTTATTGTATGCAGTGCTCAGGTGCACCACAGCTCATCAAAGTCTCATGTCAAGTAACAGAAAATGTATTAGTGTCAGGAACAGTTTACAGTAGTAATATGCATGTATGTGTGCGCGTGTGTGCATATGTATGTGGAGAGGGCATCAGGTATAGTGTCGGTGGACTACAGGAAGCATGGAGGCTTTGAAAGATTCAGTGTTTCGCAGCCTACAACAGACGGGCATTTTATTCCATTCTCCAATTTGAGCGTGAAAAAATGTTTCCGAAAGTCACGTAGGCAGTGCTGTTTTCTGACTTTGTAGGCATGCCCACGTGTGTTGAAAATGGAGATCAAAAAGTGCTCAAGGTTCTGTTGTTAAGATGATTAATGACCTTATGAGGTTTACCAGGTCAGTTGCCAGATGCGAAGTTTCAGCGAATCCATTCCCAGGGCGCGAGATGTTCAGAGATATGGTAGATGCCTGATGGAGGGTATTCGTTTGGTTCACGTCTTGTACAGTTTCTAGGAGGTTAATATTCTGAGCAAGATAGGGGTTCCAGACCGGTGATGCAAACTCCAAGTGTGGCCCACCATAGTTTGTACAGTTTCAAATAGATAACGGTGAGGCGGCTGACAAAGGTCTTGCTGAGTGACGCCAGGACACCCTCGGCCTTTTTACAATTTTGGAGATGTGTTTCGTCCAACTAAATCACTGCTGACAGTAATACCCAGATCACGTTCACAAGAAGATTCCTTGATATTAGTGTTGTGGAGGGAGTATATGTATCGATGGGTTTTTCCTCCAAAATTTGTGCATTTGTCCACAGCCAGCTTCAGTTGCCAGTCAGTGATCCATTGTTGCACTGTGTGTGGTTTCGTACTGTAAGTATAAAGATTCTGAGTGTCAGATTGATCTTTTATAAGACGAATCTTGATCTTTTAATACAATATACAAGTGTAACAAATGATGTCAAATCGAGAGAGAAACATACCAATTTCGATAGTAATTCAAATGGTGATAATGGGCTAAATAGTTAGCAGTCTATAATTCAGTTGATATACTCAGATCTGTTTTATTGTTGATATTCTATTTTTAATCTTATTATATATATTACTAACTATAAAAATAAGTAATGATGACCTCATTATTTATACGCTGGACCTTGGTACCACGTAGAGTAATTGAAAAAGATAATAGGATCATGCAGATCCAATTATGATGACATATTTGTAATAGTCAGCTCTCGTGAGAATTTAGGAACGGTAGGCCAGACAAGCTAAGAAAGTACTCGACTGGGGCACTGGAGAGATGGCGGGTGGGGACATCAGCCACATGCCATTTTTGAGGAGGGATAAAGCGCATACGTAACATATAACTCCTCCAAAACAAATCACTACTATCGAAAGGAATCATTACTTGGTGAAACGTAGACTTGGGTATTACGTGATCCAGCCAAGTGTTTTGTTAGGATGAACACCACATCTCCAAAGATTGGTGAACAAAACGGAGCCGACGAGTTGTGTCCTGGCGGACTCTAGAAATTCATGACCTTTTTTGTTCATCGCTCACCGGTAAAATCTAATTTGATATAACTGTTCAAAGCTCTGATGGGGTGTGTGCGCCCACTACTTGGAGTTTGCAATCCAGTTATTTCTTTTCTAGGCTTCCTAGTGCTCGCATGTAAATACTTGCTTATCATCTTTCAACTTCTATGATTCGACAGTCTTTCTCTCATTCGGCTGCTGAGTGTACAAGGCCTATCTTGCGTCTACTCCTTTATTGTCAATTTTCTTTCATCTTTGCCTGTGAGTCTAGCTGGACTCAGAGCAAAATTGGACAAACAGAATAACGGATACCTTGACAAGTCTCCCTTCATTTTTTGGGTCTAAATCTATTATACCTAAGTACTGGCTCATTCCTGTACTGAGCATCTAATGGTGCATTCTGACATTCTAATTCCTCCAAACACGCATGAGTCATGTAGTATAATATTGTGTTATATTAATCTCTTGTTCTGAGTGGGTTAAATTCACATCACATTAATGATGCGTTTTCCGATGTTCCAATCGAGTCTGTAGCTAGAACAGCAACAGTCTCGGAGCACAGCTGTATTTCTGTCTGAATATTCTGGCAGAATTGCACGCAGCGCACGCTGATTTCATGAATAGGTTGTCAATCTTCTTCTCAGACTTTCCAAAATCTTTCCTCAAACCCTTTTTCTACATTTAAACCTTCTTGGAACTGAGTTGCACGAAGTGAACCATTCCAACTACAATTTTGTGTGATCTTATCCCACTTTCTCTACTTTCATAGTATCCAATACACTTGTTTCAGTGGTCTGGCTGGCAAGTTCAGGAATCACTCTTGGTCTATATTCAATTTCATTTTTCCTTTAGCTTCAAACACTGTGACACTAGGTGCTGCGAGATACGGCAGACAATCCACCAGGTGGGAAGTCTTTTTTATTCTTTTGTGGATGCAACACTAGGTCTAGGTATCTCTTGCTGGGATATTTCACCAGCGTCTCGCCCGATATAATATTTTGTAAAGAGGACTAGAGAAGGTTTTATGTGTATTCCATAGAGGGCGGGTGAGAGGGGGTGGTGTAAGGTCCAAAATTAAACATTGTTTATTATGCATAACTTTCTCAGTGGATCCACTTACCAGCAAGTTCCGCATGTTTAGCTTTTCCTTGTTGTATTCTTGTTGAGTGCTGAGTTTGCTACGCACCATTGCACGAGACGTATCATTGAGATAACAGCTCTCATCTCTTGAGTTAACCGCAAGACTCCTACATTTTACTAGTTGTCGCGCGTCTTATCTAATCTTATTGCTTTGTATAAAGTCTTAGTCTTTATGTCATTATTTCAGTACAGCAATTATTAATGATTCTGTTTCTCTTTCTGAGGTTTCCTTTCTTAACCGTGTAGTCCATTTACATAGCTGCAACGCTCTTGCTATTCTTGACTCGTTAGAACGGCATGAGTCATATAATTTGTCATATTATATCTTGTCCTCTTTTTGTTTTCTAGTCTTTGTGTTTCTGATTGTTCCACATCTGTCGCTTTTGACTTATTGTTTGGCCACCTCACTAATGTAATTTGTAGCTTTGCTACTTTCTATGATTAATTCCTAAGATTGTCATTGGATTGTGTTTATATTGCATTTCCTCTATGGTTGGGCAAGCATCCGCACATTCACCGCTATTCCCTTTTTCTTGAGCAATCTGATCTCTAGTGGGTCTGATCACTACTCCTAGCTGTGGAGGACGCTCTTGGAGGCATTATCAAATATTATTTACACTCGCTCCATTTGGTCACTAAATTTCAGTCTGAGTTCTTCTTTTATCCACATATATTTAAGTAATCGATCCCTGCACTGTCACTCAATAGAGGGGTAAGTCGCGACCCAGAGTATATTGTGTTATCCTTGTTGATTTAAGATATTTACTGATGATTATATTTTTTTACTAGAAGTTTCTAGTTATCTCCACTTGAGAAAATAGTTCAATATGACTTTTCCCATTCTCATTATACTAGCTTGCATTGTAGTAATATAGGTCTGACGGTATCTAAACAATTACACCTAAGGTATTTAGTAAACTTTGTCATTTTCAATTCTCAAGTGTTTATAGTTGAATCCACCATGTGAGGGTTGAGGTTGAGTATCCATCTCGGACATATAACATTTTTTTCAACCCACTGTTTTGATTACTAGCATCAGCACATTTTTACAATCTCAAAAATTTCCATTCCTATACTCTTTGGCTACTATTATTCTACACTAAGTTCGTACTATGGTTCTACTAATTCTTTTCTCATTTCTGCAGAATTTTTTTTATGTCATCTTGTACTATAAGGTGGTTTATTCTCTTCTTGTGACGTTAGTGAAACTTTGTTATTTCTGCCACTTGTTAAAACATTTATTTTAAGTATATTGATTGAGTTTATGGCATTCAATATGCTCATGGATAGGAAAGATAAAAAGAAGAGATAGTGATGAATAATGAAGTTTATCCTCTAGGAATTGATTACCATTCTTTGGATTTTTATTGCTTTTCTTCTGGTCTATGGGGTATTTTTTTAAGGATTGATTTTTCTTGGCTTTTACACTTGATACTGTACCATTTGTCCATATGGTTTTTTCTAATGAATATGATGTTGTTGCGCACTAATTCATTTGTACATTATATATAACATTCTATAAATCATGTATGATGGGATTACACCATAATGTCAAATATATGGCTTTTTAGCTGATAGATACCGATCCAAGGCCATTCGCAATAAATTTTATTCCGTCACAGCACTTTATCTACTTTTTATAAGTATATGTATTTGGTTCTATAAAACTAGTCAAATTAATTCGATAGGTTGTTCTCTTTTTCCTTGCGGCTATCCTTTCTGTTCTGTCTGAGGAAAAGTGTTTCGCCAAATGTGAGTGCAAAATGTGGCATCGTTTCTTCTTTCACTAATACCACGCAGTCATCTAGGTTACCCATCATGTGATAATCTTTGTTTGATACATATAAAAAGTTATAATCAGTCATAATTGCGGTGGGTATGCTTTATTCCTTTTATGAGGTTTTTTATTCACTGGAGGTAGTGGATAGCTGTATTATCACCTTATTCGTCGGAGTCCCACCTTAAAGGTAGGCTTCACGTTTCTTGTAGTGTCCACACATCTGTTAAGTTACAATAGAGCGAATCCATTCTTTTGTGGTTAAGAATGTTATTATTATTGAAAAGCCGAATCCATGTGCATTGGACCATCAAGTAAGGCCTGAGTGTTTTCAAATTTCTCAGCTACTTGTTTATGAGAAGGTAGACGATTTGTAGTGAAATTATATGAACACTTGCCATACACGGTCACTATCTCAATTTTGTCGCGCATTCAAATTCATTGGGTAAATATTCGGACTAAAGTCCATTTTGAGTATTTCTTAATTTGTGTTTATCTTGTCTTCTTCCATACTCAGGCTCGCTTAAAAACTTACTACACTGCTCTCATGTAGCCAATAGGTGTATCTACTCAATGTTGTCATATTTGTATTCCAATATTAATTTATGATTCATAAAATTTCTTCTATTGAATAGTTTAGGAAGGTGATCCAATTTTTGAATTATAATTTGTACTTAGTTTGGGTTCTTATTACTGCGTATATACTGTTTAAGTCTTCTTCTATAGCCTGATACTTTTGTATTTATGCTTCTTCCATCTTCAATAGTTGCATGTCGTTTTTTATTCATTTTTTATCTACATGTGATATTGATTATTTATTATTATTATTATTTATTTATATGTATATTTATATTTTCTTCAGGATATTAAGACTATTCTAGAATATTCGCAAACGATTAGTGAGACGCGACATAATTATAGTCTTTGCAAAATAGAACGAACGAATCCAAAGACCCACATAAATTATAGATATGAGAAAACAAATGTGTCATAAAAGCTATGATTTTCTTACAGTCAGTAAACACACTCAACACAACACAACAGCATCAACTACACAACTATAGTTTGAAAGCACACTACAACACACTTATCAACAATTAGTATATATTATGAATAATAACTTATCATATTATTATAAAAAAAGGGGGCATAGTTTTTTTGTGTTCACCTCGCTAATTATGTCCGGTAGAAGACATTCGAGTATAACAATTATAACGACAAGGTGTATAATATATTTATACACATAAATCCCAGGCACTTGGTTTATACTAATACATATAATAAAAGGGCAGTTGTAGATAGTGTTTAATGTGTCTATAGGGAGACACTATCGAAGATGTAATTACAATTAACGACAAGGTAAATTATTGAGGTATACCAAAGGATATGAAGGTTAATCAACCTAGGCTTGGTTTTCTCTTATCCTACAATGGGATAAAAAAGTAAGGACAGTGGTTTATGGTATGTTTATGTGCGGTAGGAAAGTTCGAAAGATAAACATTAATGATCAAACGTAAAAATAATATACTCAGGGTCATCTCAGTAATATCAGCAGGGTCACTTGTTTTTCTATCCTTTAACCCCACACCCCACCATTTTGAATAAATCCACAGAAACTTGCGAACAAATGAAACTTTTAACTGTTTTTTTTGATTTACTGATTGAATGAAAGAAGATGATAGAAAAAATCATATTTCTGTTGATTAATAAAGGGTTGTTTTCAAAGGTTCGGGTGAGGTCCCGCATTAACGACAAGATAATAATAGTAAGTGGCACGTATGTGAGTGATATGTTTATTCGTCGGAAGGAAACTAGCGAAGAGTGATAATACAATCTAACGACTAGGTAAATTATTATACGATACACCAATTGTTCTCCCATACCCAACAAATATCACGCAGGGCTTGGTTTATCTAATATCCAGTAAGTACCGTAGAATGGGGCAACATTGCTGTGTATAGTCTACGATGTACCAGAGGAACTTTGAAGAGATCAATCTAAAGACGAATGACAAGGTAAAATATAATGAATACATGAAGCGACATTAATAATAAGCTACCCAGGGCTTGAGTTATTTATTCTATCTCCAACAATGAATACTTAAGGTTCAGTTATTGTGCTCAATGTGTTTACTGCTCTATCCTAGACGAAAAAATTTCGCTCAAGAGTGAAATAAAGCAATTATACGAACAAGGTAATATTATATATTACAACATATAAATTAATGAGTCAGGGAGGAGTCATTTACTATCCAGATTAACTCGAAATAAAGGGCAGATTGTGAGTATGAATATTATTATAGTACAAGAGGACAACTCTCCGAAAAGTACAATTAACGAAACAATGTGTTAAATGGATATATATACATATCTATTCAAATAAACCTCCTTACCATGGGACATATATGGTCAGTATGATATATCGCTCGATTAAAGAATAATAATAAAAGAGGCAGTTATATGAGATATTGATTGATTCGCTCGACCATGAATGCCAACCTGTTCGAAAGCTCTAATTATATAACAATTATAGACGTATCGTTATTTAATATATTCGTGATTAGCATTTGATATGCAATTAACAAGGACTAGATGATAGGGATATTGTCTTATGCATTTTAAATGGGCTAGTCTAGTGTTGTATATAGTTTTATGTCGCAGAGGAAACTATTGAAAAGTAAAAACAATTCTGAACGAGCAGGAGTTAAATATATGTTGTAGGATAAAATAAACACGCTTATAGAGTGATCTCGAGGGGCATTATTGTTCTATGAATGTAAATAATAATTGAGAATTTGATTTATTATAGTTTTCGCAAGATATAAAATTTTTTCAAGAGATAAAATTTATAATAAGTAAGCGAGTGGAATTTTTTCTTTTTGTTTTTTGTTTTTTTATGTGTATCATTGTTATATCATTTTAGAATAGTTAGTAGCATATACATTCACTTATTCTAGATGTGGTCATGGGCTCAATTTGTGAGAGATAATATATTTTTTACATAGGGAATATTAAATGGGTGCGAGGACCGATGAGAAGATTCACATCATCGAGTTGGCGTATAGCTATAGTCGAAATATGAATCTTGCCAGAGTTGTTTAAAACATTAATTTCGAAATGTCACCTAGCAGTACAAGGAGCGCTCTATAGATTCTGTACATATATTCTTCCGAAGTGATCATTGTTTAGCCTATGTTATTAACGATTACCATTTGGGACGAATGAAGAAGAGAGTATAGTCTTTGTATAACTATTTTATGATTTCCTTGATATTTGCAAATTGCTCTACACTGTATGTTCTGTAGCTTCGTGTTAATGTTGGCGGAAAAACGAAAGCTATAATTGAATTTGGTACAACCATAATATATTGCCAATTAGTATGTGAAATAATGATATCCAGGAAAAATCTGTTGTTAAGATTCTAGTGCCATCATCGTTGGATAGTCGCATCATCTTGACTAATGATAAATAGCAAGAGAAATTAGTGTCATACAGAGAAATAGATTTCGGATTGAGTGATAGGTATGTGTACGAATACTTAATCACCTACAATTCATATATTCTTACTTTGTGACTATGACTTGGACAAATTGTTAAATATCAACTCTAATTGTAAGTCCTTGCGATTATATATATCTGACATTTTTGATAAATCTCTTACACTTTTTTATATATTTACACCAAAACCTTTGAGTTTATTTATTGAATTAAAAAATGCTTCTGATTTTAAATAAATTTATTATTTTATGAATAACGCAAGGTAAATATGTTCGCGATTTATACATTATCAAGATTTCCAGGCGAGTGTGTTTGTATAACTCCTATCCCTCTTCCAACGGTTTTTTATCCTTCCTTTCTTTCGTTAAAAGTTTTATTTGCATCGTATGATTTTAATCGACCTTCCTTTCCTACTAACGCCGTACGAAGACAGATTGCTGATCAGGCTAGTATATACCAAATTTGTTTATGTCTAAATGTAAATTTCATTCTGGTATGGATAATTATTCACTCATTTATTATTATTCCATCATATTACTTACTATTTTATGAATTATTTTGATGTATATAATGGTGTGTTTGTGGTGTGTGGGGTGTATAGATGTGTGTGTGTAAAATGATGTGAATTATATTTTACCGACATTTGTCAGGAGTATGTAAGTGTAACTTTTGGAAAATATATATTATAGATTAGAGGACATAATATAGATTATAATATCATAATATATAATATAAAAATCATTTGTTAAATTTTTCCAATAATGTTAAATTTATCAGTATAATTATTCGTGAGATAGATGTAGTGTATGTGTGTGATATTGTATGTTAGGTAAGATTAAGATCCTGGTTATTAGTGATATACTATATATTAATTCTTATAGCTCTGCCATATATCTTGTAATAAATTACTAGGTGGTGTATTATAGTGATAGGTGATGATGGAGACATATAAAAGGCATGTTAAGAGGACAATAGATATTCCTGAATTAAATTCATAATATTTATCTTTATTATTTTTAAGATTCTTCTATCTATTGTTCTTAATAAATTTTAGTATGATATATTCAATTATTATGTGAATGATTTATATTTAATTAAACAATACAATGATATTAGGACATTAGTAAGGTTTTAGCTTATGATATTTACTTTGGATATATAAATAGAAATAAACAATATATTTTTTCATATATACTCATATTACTTCTTTATAAAATTCAGAGAATATAGTGTATATAGATAATAATATAAAATATGATGATATGAGTAACAATATAGTTATACGAATAATAATATCATAATTATATACTTATAATATATTTCTATAATAGGCGTAATACCTCTTCCATAAATAAATTATTACTAGTAAGTGAGAGGAGAGAGAGGAATATAAAGGGAGATATATATATTGTTATAGTATTGTATACCGAATACTGTCCTTATGTCCATAAAAATCTTATGATTTTAGTACACCTTGGATAAATAATCCAAATATCGATAAAACTCTCTAAATTTATAATACTTTGATAAGCAACTTCCAGTAAACTAAAACTGCGAGCATGAAAATATCCAACTGATTGTGATGTCATAGATTGACCCAGCGAAAGAAAAGAAGAATACGACAAATCTAGGAGGCACATTAAAAATATCCCAAACTAGTAAACTTTTAAAATGATAAATTATTTCAGAGTCGTCATTCTGAAAAATATTCAGTAGATGATATAGGTGATAATATGAATCATAAATGCAGCAGTTAGTACATTTATTATAAAATCTATGTTACACCTTTTGAATTCATGCCTCAGAATTTAACTTTGAACCACATATCTTGAGAATCTGTAATATCCCCTGCAAAGATACGGCGTTCAAAGTTATACTGAGCTGGAAAATGTAAAGTTCTTTAGTTATGGAATAAATATTTATGCTGTGTATTAATAGGGATTTATGCCCATATTAAATATCGGATGACTAATAGGTCGTACCATCTTCCAATATGTTTATCGCATGTACAAACTGATTATCCCTAGGCCGATATTGCACACTCCACTTCTTCACAGGTTTTACTCTATAGTTCCGGCACTCTGGGAAACTTTCTCGGATCTAGGTAACCAATTTACACGGACATTGAGATCACTTATCGATGTGTATAAGTATGGGAACCGTCGTTAGTCGATATTGGGCATACCTTCACGGAAACTTTAGAATCTAACCTTTATCATCCACAGGGGGTGATGGCATGATTCTCATTCTCACCGTGCTCAACACACATATAAGCTTGGTGGTAAGGAGCCTCGATGTATATTATATATCTTTCTATCGTAAAACTTCCAAATCGGTGTCGGAATGAAAATACCCTAGGAATCAAAGCATAACTGTACAATGTATAATATCGTTCTTAACACATAGACTACATTTAATACCACTTATGGCCTAAGTAATATACACATATATGTGTGAAGAAGTCTGTAAGTGGCTGTGCAGGAATCAAATACAAATCAGTGTCAGACCTCATGGTCCCGGAACAAATCTCAGACTTAGAGAATATAAAAAATAAGCTGGTGCATTGATTTCATCAATTGTGTTTATTTCATATAAAATATCAATCATTCATCATCAATCATGTACACGCATGTGTTGAGACAATGGACCTAATAAATTCCCAATAAATCGTTCTCCGTCTCCCGATCCGTTCTTGCCTAGGCCACAAACATCATATTTAGTTGATGGTTCAGCTATACTTTATTGCAAGCTATTACACATCAGAAGGTATAAATCGCACAAGGACTAGATCATATCGTATGTTCTAAGCTGAGTTCGGTTAGCTGCAGTGACTAGGTGTGCCCATTTGTCTGTTCTGGTTCTTCCACAGCGCACGGATGGATCCGGAGTCTATTATTTGAGCTCCGCCTGTCTGTTGACTTACCTTCCAGCAGTGGCCTCTTGGCTGTGCTCTTCGCATCCGTTCTTGAGCTGCGGACCTGCTATGGTTTTGAGTTGATATGTGGCAGTCGCGCTCCTGATTTTAGTAATGCCATTAAGCTTATTTCTAGTTGGAGTGCTTGGTTTTCCACGTCATATAGTTGAGCATGGAGTAACCTAAAAATGTGTGACAGTTTCATCAAACAATGGTCATAGAAAGGCGACATTCTACAGGGTATCATCAACTCAGGCGGAGGCAGGAGCGCATAACAAGACCTCGGTACGAGAGAACAAATTTAGGAGGCTGAGGGTAGCAGTAAGAACTATCTCCTGCCCACAGAAAGCATAATCGCTTAATAGGCATTGCTATAGGGTAGAGGTGTAATATGGGCATGCTATCCTATAATCTAAAAATATATGCAAAGATCAAAGTATTTGGCAAAATTACCGGACGTCTCTATCAAGACAAAATTCAGAGTGAGGACAGTTGCGTGCAGGCTGTACTGTCGTAATGCCAATACACTAAGCACCTGTAGAGTGCGCCGCTAGACTACCACCTCGGATCCCTACCTGAGGTGGACCAGAGAATAAACTAAGTGGGAAGCTACGAGAAGAGACATGCTGATGAGAGTGATAAGGAATACCTTGAACATATATAATCAATGATAACCAAATCTAACTAAGTGAATGTAAAACAATAATCTCATTAAAATTGACTGTATCAAGGTTCATTGATGTTAGTGGTTTTTATATATTCGTTTTTGTGCGGGCGGGCTGACCACATAACAAATGGGATAGGAAGTTTGCGGTTCGGATGTTAAGCTATTAAGAAGTTAATATAGCCAAAGATAAAAATTATGAAGATACTACTTGAATGGGTGAGAAGGCTCTAGCGTGTTGTCACAATTTGTTGCCACATTTCGGCGCGTCGCTTTGGGATATTCTGTGAATACCAGAGTCGCGAAAACTATGATTCAGGTTTATGTTGACAAGAATAGCACTGCTTTACACAAAGGGTCTAAATGCAAGGAGAAATTACATTTTTCTCATCCTCAATTCTAATTACAGCATTTGCTTGCAAGGTGTCACACTGACACAATGGAGATTATAACCACATTATTGTATAACTATGTATAATCCAAACAAGAGATATTTCAAGTACTCTATTGTGATAGGTAAATGAATAAATGGCATTATACATGTGTCCGAGAGAATCACACGGGGCTCTCAGGGATAGATAGTAATTTGATAATGAGGGACAACAGCTCCTGCTTACATAAAGAACTAACAATTAAAAACTTATTGTTAAGCTATTAATAAAATCTAACATATCAGTGTCATGTGTTGGTAATGAGATTACTGGAGTGCGGATCATAGAGAGTTAGCTTATTTCAATGAACAATTGGGTAGCGAAGCCGGAGCTTGTGACTGAGCTAAGGAGTAATAGTCAATTTGTGGATACTTTCCAGTTCGCCATAGGAAACAATTGTCTTCGGATTAGCAAGTATCTTGTGCAATGATAATTTTATCATGGGATTCTTGTAAAAATAAATGAGAGATTATATCTTCTAATCGCCTATCCTCAAATTACCCTCCACAGCTGTATGAAATCTTTCTTCGTATTTTTTACCTTGGTAATGATCGAGATATAATTCAACGTGTTCACTATTCTATTCATCCCTTCTAAAACTCTATTCTCTAATTTTCGCGCTATAAAGTCTTCTCAATTATTATTATTATTCATTATAATAAGTGTATTATTTCAGTTGATTAATTAAATTATTTTTATAAATAGTGGAAGTTTGTACTGTCCGGTCTCCTCGGAGCTCTCCTTTATGGGCAGGGTGACATACTATATGGTGCGTATAATACGCGCTCCGTTAAGTTCGATTTAACCATATACCTTTATCCTTTTAATAAATACAGTATTCCAGCTTAGTCTTCTTCCGAGCGCGCTAAGTTCTAACTTTCAGCAAACATCAGGAACTCACAATTCTATTACACAATATTAAAAGTTGTACTTATTTTTATTATTTTAACTCTCTCTCTCTGTGTTTTACCAAAACTATGGAGGTCGATTTAGCTAGATTGATTACTATTCACTCCGGGTAGAATCTGAGAATGATGGGACAAAGTCCATATCTCGACGTCGCTTAACCCGACGATCTATCTGATAAATATTTACTGATGTACAGATTGGAATGCGAATGATGCTACGCTGATCTCTGTACATGAGTATCTATAACAAATCACGCGGTTCATCTTACGCTAGCATTTCACATTCTTCTTCATAAAACACTCATTTTTTAATCCTTTTGGGACCATTCCAAGTGCACACCATGATCTTAACGGATTATCGATAAATTCATCTTTTATCATATCATGTATCCATAAACTTTTTCAGTTTATTACTAGACACAAGGATCTTAGGATATATTAGTTACGCTAATATAATTTTATCATTTTCCTTTGCTATTCACCCACTGTGGAGCTGCATGAACTACATAATATCCACCGAGTCATATAGAATTTCTATTCATATATGTTAGAGTTTATCAACACTATGGTCTTCGGTCTTCTTGCTAAGATACACGGTGATCCCGCTCTTCTTCCATTTCAAAGACACCAAGAGAATTTTATGACCAATTTTCTGTTACTCTAATTATCGTAAGCGCGTCATCTAAAATTACTAGATAGAAATAGTGTAGATAACAATAAAGATGAGGACAATAGTCCAAATAATCCAAATAATACTTAGAAAAATACAAACAAGAAGAATAATAAAAAGAAACAAATTCAAAACAAGACTATGTAGTGGCGTAGACATCATGTTGGCGTCAACACTTGTAAGGTTCAAGGTTATAACAATGTTATAACTAGTTGAAACATAACAGACTCCGACATGTTGGTGGACAAAACATTTTATATTTATAACAGCACAGAAATAAGACAAGATACATAAAATAGTGTAGGGGATTATCTTCCTTTTGCCTGGAAGAGTTATCTTCCCGCTGTGTTACCGTTTGTTCCCACTAGGGGACCTCTGGTATTTAAGCGCCTTATTTGTACATAAAATATAAATGTTACAGACATGGAACTAAAGGATAGTCCATGCTGTATGAAGGACTTACAGTAATATAGGGGGGGGGGGAAAAAGCCCCACCGAGAAGGGGGTAGATAGACTCTAGCCCATATCAGTTCGTTGAGAAGATCCATCTAAAAGAGGAAGACAAGTTCAAATCAGGCGCTTAAATACCAGAGGTCCCCTAGTGGGAACAAATGGCAACACAGCGGGACGATAACTCTTCCAGGCAAAGGGAAGATAATCCCCTACAATAGGAATACATGATACATGAACATTAAAGTATGTAAACATACAAAATCACTTACTAGTGATGAGGGGCCAGCGTTGGGGGCCGAAGCCCCCCACAAGAAGGGTGTGACAATGGTCTAAAAGAAGATGTAGCTAAAAAGAGAAGAAGCGTTTGAACCAGGCGCTTAAATACCATAGCCCCTTTGTGAGAACAAGCGACAACCCAGCGGGAAGATAACTCTTCCAGGCCAATGGGAAAATAATTCCAACAACTATATAAAGAATAAAAGATGATAAAACAAATATATAGAAATAGAATTTTTATTAATTCATATATAAATCTTGAGAAACACAGCTTGGATAAATAAAAATGAGGACAACAGTCCGAATAATCCAAATAATACTAAGAAAATCATATGTGTATTTAAAATGGGAAATTTTTTTAGGAGGAGGCAATTTCACAGTATATCTTACTTTCGTCCAAGAAATCCATACAAATGTTCAATGTGCTTATTTAATGAATTATAATAAATTATAATCCCCCCTCCTCCTGTGCTTACTGTAATTCTTTCTTTGGTTCATTCAAAGGTTCGGTAATTTATGAGGAAGTACGTCCCGGTCTCCTGCCTCAGAAATTGCTACCCGGTGACTATTAAAATAACGTCCCCAGCTATGTCTTCTCGGCGGAGTTACTTGAAAGAAAACAACCAACTTAAATGTATTTTTCTCTTTATGAACAAATGGAGATGGGTGGATAGATATATATAAACAAAGTAAAAAATGAACAAATTGAGGTAGATAGATAGATAGATAGATAGATAGATATCCATCTTCATATCTAAACAAGGATTACGACAAATTTCTATAAATAAACAAGAATTACGACAAATTCCTATAAATAAATTTATAAACAAATTACGATAGATAAATAAGAATTACGACAAAAAAAAGAGAATCCCCCCCCCTCTAAAATACATTTAATGCCCTAAGTTGGTTGTTTTCTTTCAAGTAACACCACCGAGACGACATAGCTGGGGACGTTATTTTAATAGTCACTGGGTAGCAATTTCTGAGGCAGGAGACCGGGACGCGCTTCCTCATAAATTACCAAAGGTTCTATTTTCAGATATATCATAATATGTATCTGTTGTAGGGGGTTGGTGAGAGCGAATACAGTATATCTTACTTTCGTCCAAGAAATTCATACAAATATTCAATGTGCTTATTTAATGAATGTATCTAAAAACAGAACCTTTGAATGAACCAAAGAAAGAATTATAGTAAGCACAGGGGGAGGGGGGATTCTAATTTATGTTGAAGAGGAGGCAAGAAAAGACTTGGGCGTGGGGTAAAATATCGCTTCCATATCGCATTAACTTTTTGGGAAAAATGGCTTCAAACAGCTAGAGATAGTAGCACATTGAATTTTCAGCAGGCACTGCTTAGTGTTTTTTTTTTAAGGCAGGAGGCCAGGATGCATTTATGTGATATACACCAAACTTTTTACCCTCATTTTCCATCAGAAAAGTTAAATAAAAATATGGTAATTCATGAGGAAGTGCGTCCCGGTCTCCTGTTTCAAAAATTGCTACCCGGTGACTATTAAAATAACGACCCCAGCTACAGTGTTACTTGAAAGAAAACAACCAACTTAAGGCGTTTAATGTATTTTTTTTTGGGGGGGGGCTTCTCTTTTTTGTCGTAATTCTTATTTATTTATTTTGGAGGATATGTGCTTAATTGAAGTCATACCTAATTTTGAAAATTAATTAGTTAATAATTAATGAATTTAGGCGGGCATATATGTTCAAATGTAAGGCTAAACGAATCGAGAAAATGTCAATCCCTGAATGTACATTTCGACCTATTTGTCGTAATTCTTATTTAGATAGATAAACAAACAAAATGATATAGATAGATATGAACAAATGGAGATAGATATGAAGATGACTAGACAGATAGATAGATAGATGGGTGGATAGATAGATATAAACAAAGTAAAAAATGAACAAATTGAGGTAGATAGATAGATAGATATCCATCTTCATATCTAAACAGGAATTACGACAAATTACGATAAATAAATAAGAATTATGACAAAAAAGAGACCCCCCCCTAAAATACCTTTAACGCCTTAAGTTGGTTGTTTTCTTTCAAGTAACAACATAGCTGGGGTCGTTATTTTAATAGTCACCGGGTAGCAATTATGAGGCAGGAGACCGGGACGCACTTCCTCATAAATTACCAAAAATATAATAAGGGTAGAGATCAATGATAAATTTTAGAATTTATTAAAAAAAATAATAAAAAAAATAAAACAAATTAATAAAGGATAAAACATAATAAAAAGGAACAAAAAAAGACAAATAAAAAAATACAAACAAGAAAAATGATAAAAAATAAACAACTTCAAAACAAGAAATAAAAAAGATATAAAAACATATTCTCATAAAAAAAATAAAAACTCATAAAAAATTTTAAAAAACATTTAAAATATATAAAAAAAAAAAGAATAAAACAAATATATAGAAAAATAATGGTACTCTTCGCGGAGAACCGTCTATTGAAAAATACTAAACTTGTAGAACCGCCCTCCTGGGGTGTTAGAATGCACCGACTGCACCTCTGCAGGGGGTAAGACTCCCCCAATGGGGCCACCTGTTGGCCGTGGGTGGCAACCCGTGATGCTTAAGGATAGAGCCCAGGTGGATGAGCAGTTCATGACTTGCAATACTCCACTTTGGCCCTATCTTGGGCTAGACGGGCGGTCGGAGAGGCCCCCTCTGATCAATCGGCTGGTCACGTCAAGCCCTAGCACCTATATGATTTTCCCAACCCTATTGCCCTTATGGCAAGCCCAACCCCTTTTTATCATATGGGTGCTAGAAGGCGGTGGCTGATGGGTCTACATGTCCTGGGAATGACGTTAAACTCTATCTGATGGTGAGGTTCCAGTTTTGGAGGTTTGGGGAATGTGGAACACCCCTTCATCACCATTGCTCCCTGGTCCACTCTGATCCGGAGTGATAGTACCTGTTAGTGTCCCATCTATGGGTTAAATAGAAAAATGTATTTATAAAAAAATTGTATTATCCATTATGAATGAATTTATTTCACAACTTTATTGGCATTAAATGACCCACTGAGGTTGATATGTCGTAAAACAAAACAAAACATACAAAACAAATAAACTTGTAGGAATTAAAAAAAAAATTGTATTAAAGTTTTTTTTTAATGTTATATCTTACTAATTAGTCTTTTATTTCTCTATCACTAAAATTCACATTAATTAGGGATACCCATTTTTTCGTCTGCTTTTCATTTAAAAAAAACAAATTAGAATTAATTAAATCGATTATTTAAGGTCAAATTTTTGTCTAAGTTGAAAATTAGTAACATAATGAGCATCAGTAAAAAAAAAAGCAAAATAATATTACTACTCCTGTAATTTATTTTTTTAATACATTTAAAACTATTTTTTAGTTAATTTTGCACAAATATGGCCGTATCCGTTACATAAAGATGGTTAAAATCCGTGTTTACAAAATAAATTTAACTCTCCCGGTTGAACTTTTTTTTTACCAAAAATCAGGGAATTATCTGATTTTAATGAAATTTTCAGTATGTATTTATCAATGAATGAATTTTATAATGCATCAGTTATTTTATTTCAAAACTTTGTGATTTAATTAGGTATTTCTGCTATGATAAATTAATATATAAAATTCATTTGGTACTCTTCGCGGAGAACCGTCCCGGCCTCCTGCCTAAAAAAACGCTAGCTGGTGGCTGCTAAAAAACCCACCAGCTACAATTGAAGTCTGTAGCCGAAGCGGTGTCACTTGCAAAAAAAAAAACCCACCCCAAAAACAACCAACTTAGGGCGCTTTTCCCGAAAACCCAACCCAAACCGCACCCCTAACCCTACCCCCCCTAGTTAAAATTAACAGTTTTATTACAAAATTTGTGGGTTCTGTTTTTTCTGGGTCACCCTGTAAACAGATATATTTACATATATATTATAAGATATAAATAACTTTTTTTTACTTACTTTAAATTAATTACGCGTAACTTAGGCTGGAAACAACAATTTCTTTTTACTATATCACCGAAGTTAAGCGGCGATTAACCCGTTTTAATACTTATATGGGTGACTACTTGCTTCTCGTCTATATATCTAAGCAGAAATAAATAACTAGGTAAAGTATTTGAGGCAGGGAACCCAAACAGGAAGTTGGGCATGAGCGAGTTCCCCTTCTCTTCCGTTGCACATTTCCGACCACACATTTTAGCCAATCGTCTAGTCCGGCCTTCCTTCATTCTTTGCAGCAGAGTTTGGTAAATACATATATTCGATCGTGGGGGGAACCGTTCCTGTGTTTAGCTTCAATTTTACCCCCCAAAAACCATCAACATAGACTAAAATATTATTATTTTATCGGCTCAAGAAAGGGTCCATTTAATCCACGCAATATTTTTTGAACTTGTTGACCCCCTTTTTGTCGGTTTAAAAAAAAAAAAAAGAAAAAGTAAGTAATCCTTTTTTCAAACTTAGTATTATTTTTTTTCTTCGTCATTTTTTGTCTTTATTTACTAGTTTGTAATATATTTAAATTATTTCTATATGTTTATATTTTATTTTATTTTATTTATATATACATATATATATTTGTAGAAGATTTATTTATTTTAAAAATTATTTAAAAAAGATATTTCTAAATAATTTGAGTGATAATAAAAATAATTACATATGTTTCGTTGTAATTTATTTAATTTACTTTTTATTTTATTTTTATTTAAAATGTGACGAATATACTAAAACTAAATTGGTCCCACCCACGTATATTTCTACTGTTGGTATCTAGATTTATTTAACATCCGCTTTTTAAATATACTAATATACATATATGTGTATATATCTATCTATCTATATCTCTCTCTCTATATATATATAAACGAGGCAACTAGTTTTTTTTTTAAGTATCTGGGTCCGTAAAATCAGCTTGACTGCTGAGACGATGACAAAAATGACACTTCACCTGTTTTTAATACGGAGGCCGAAAAAGGCCATAAAATCTTTTGCAAAAACCTCATGTCATCGTGTTTATTTACATTTTTGAATTTCTCGTTCTCGCTTTTTTTTTTTCTTTCTTTTAGTCATCACGAAGTGACACGTAACGGTTGAAATAAAACGTTTTATTTAAATATATATATATATATATAATAATATATTTAAAAAGTTGCGAGTCCTGATTATCTTTAGCAGGAATTATTTTTTATGGTAAGAAGAGATAAAGTTACTTTTTGAATTTTTTCACAAGAGATTATTATTATTATTATTATTATTATTATTATTATTATTATATATTTAAAAAAAAAAAATCAGATCACAAGTTTTTTTTTCCTCTGTTAATTAATGGTCGTAGTACCTTTTTGTTGTTGTAAAAAGTTAGCGCGCCCTGTTTATTTTTTTATTTTATTTTTAATTTCAATTTATTTTTTTTTTTTAATTAGAAAATAAGTAGCTACTTATATCTATCTATCTATCCCACTTTGTGCATATTCATCTATGTATCTCTCTCATTTTGTGTGCATCATATCTGTCTGTCTATCTCTCACATTTTGTGTGCATCATATCTGTCTGTTTTATCTCTCTCATTTTGTGTGCACATCTATCTGTCTATCTATCTCATTTTGTGTGCATCATATCTGTCTATCTATTCTCATTTTGTGTGCACATCTATCTGTCTGTCTATCTATCTATTTTGTGTGCACATCTATCTGTCTGTCTATCTATATTTTGTGTGCATCATGTCTATCATCTGTGTGCATCATATCTGTCTGTCTATCTATCTCATTTTGTGTGCATCATATCTATCTGTCTATCTATCTCTCTCTCTTTGTGTGCATCATATCTATCTGTCTATCTATCTCTCTCTCTTTGTGTGCATCATATTATCTGTCTTCTATCTCTCTCTTTGTGTGCATCATATCTATCTGTCTATCTATCTATCTCACTTTGTGTGCATCTATCTATCTATCTGTCTATCTATCTCTCTCTCTTTGTGTGCATCATATCTATCTGTCTATCTATCTCTCTCTCTTTGTGTGCATCATATCTATCTATCTATTTCTCTCATTTTGTGTGCATCATATCTATCTATCTATTTCTCTCATTTTGTGTGCATCATATCTATCTATCTATCTGTCTATCTCATTTTGTGTGCATCATATCTGTCTATCTATCTATCTATCTATCTATCTATCTATCTATGTGTGCATATATCTATCTATCTATCTCTCTTTGTGTGCATCATATCTATCTATCTATCTATCTCTCTTTGTGTGCATCATATCTCTATCTATCTCTCTTTGTGTGCATCATATCTATCTATCTATCTATCTCTCTTGTGTGCATCATATCTATCTATCTATCTATCTGTCTATCTCATTTTGTGTGCATCATATCTGTCTATCTCTCTCTCTTTGTGTGCATCATATCTGTCTGTCTATCTATCTCTCTTTGTGTGCATCATATCTGTCTATCTATTTATCTATCTGTCTATCTATCTCTTTTGTGTGCATCATATCTGTCTATCTATTTATCTATCTATCTCTCTTTGTGTGCATCATATCTGTCTATCTATTTATCTGTCTATCTATCTATCTCTCTTTGTGTGCATCATATCTATCTATCTCTCTTTGTGTGCATCATATCTGTCTATCTATCTATCTCTCTTTGTGTGCATCATATCTGTCTATCTATCTATCTCTCTTTGTGTGCATCATATCTGTCTATCTATCTCTCTCACTTTGTGTGCATCATATCTGTCTATCTATCTCTCTCATTTTGTGCACATCTGTCTATCTATCTTACTTTGTGCACATCTATCTATCTATCTCTCAATTTGTGCACATCTCTCTCTCTCTCTCTCTCTCTCTCTCTCTCTCTCTCTCTCTCTCTCTCACTTTAAGATTAAGAATGTACGTATGTTAAATAGTTTGTCAAAGTATGTGATTGTTAAATGTAAATATTTCTATAAAAAAGAAAATTTATCAACTTGTCAAGTTAATATAACCCTCTCCCCTAAAATAAACCCCAAAATTAATGGCATTTCTGTAGTTTTAAAAGATAGCGTTTTCGTAATATGAAACGTTAATTTTTTTTCTTCATTTCTTTGGAACATTTTAATTTAAATAAACGTTGTTTTATTTTATTTTATTTTTATTAGATTTAATTTTTATTTCGTTTAAGCGTTACGCAAGGACATTTCATAATTTCTTTCGATCAGACCTGTTTTGGGTACAAGAAAAAAAGCTGAGTACCTAAAGATGAACAAACCTGTTGAAAATCTTTGAGCTAACTCGAAATGTGGGTAAAAAAGAACAATTTCCTCGTAAATTCCTACCATAAAATAAACGGAATCCTCATTTTATGTCCGTGTTTTTGCAATAAATGTTTTATTTTTCTTGCACCTGTTATTTTAAAATACTAAATATATTTTCTTTATTTGTTAAAGAATAAAGAATCAAGAAAATATATTTAGTATTGTAAAATAACGGGTGCAAGAAAAATAAAACATTTATTGCAAAAACACGGACATAAAATGAGGGTTCAGTTTACTTTATGGTAGGAATTTACGAGGAAATTGTTCTTCTTTACCAAAATGTGTTAAAATCATTAAGAAGTATTCAATTTTATGACGGTGATTTAACTCCCCAATCACTATTTATATCTGTCTATCTCTATTTCTCTCTCTATATATATCTGTCTGTCTATCTATCTCTCTATAGCTGTCTGTCTATCTATCTATCTCTCTCTATTTATATCTATCTATCTCTCTATTTATATCTGTCTATCTCTCTATTTATATCTATCTGTCTATCTATCTATCTGTCTATCTATCTGTCTATCTATCTATCTCTCTATTTATATCTGTCTATCTCTCTATTTATATCTATCTGTCTATCTATCTATCTGTCTATCTATCTATCTCTCTATTTATATCTATCTGTCTGTCTATCTATCTCTCTATAGCTGTCTGTCTATCTATCTATCTCTCTCTATTTATATCTGTCTATCTATCTCTCTCTATTTATATCTGTCTATCTATCTCTCTCTATTTATATCTGTCTATCTATCTCTCTCTATTTATATCTGTCTATCTATCTCTCTATCTCACTATTTATATCTGTCTGTCTATCTCTCTATCTCACTATTTATATCTGTCTCTCTATCTCACTATTTATATCTGTCTCTCTATCTCACTATTTATATGTGTCTGTCTATCTCACTATTTATATCTGTCTATCTATCTCTATTTATATCTGTCTATCTATCTCTATTTATATCTATCTGTCTATCTCTATTTATATCTATCTGTCTATCTCTATTTATATCTATCTATCTATCTATCTATCTATCTATCTATCTATCTCTACTCATATCTATCTATCATTGACAGATATGAATATTTACATCTATTCATACCTCTCTTTTTATCTTTCTTCTGTCTATTTCTATCTATGACATAGCGACCTTTGTGGATTATTTAATGCTAGAGCCATTCTTTAGAAGAACAGTAGTGGTACTATTTAACCTGTAACTGGGAGGATGAAAGGGTTCATACCTTTCCCAAGAGTATTAGTCTGAAAGTGAACATAATAGCTTGACTGGAGTTCAGACTTGCTTCCTACAATGCCGTAGTCCAGCATCCTTCGGGTTGTGGCATCATTTCCTATCAAACACCACTGTGCGTCTTCGGTGCAGAATCAACTTGGTTCAACAAGCCGTAGAGATGACATGTCTGCGCTGGCTCAGTCATGCTGGTCGTAGTCAAACTGGAGAATACATCTGTAAAGTGATCGCCCCAGACCCCCCTCGGAACCGGAAGAAGCATTGCTGTTGGCACCTTTCTTTCCACTAAGGACGTTGGTGTAGTGATATGATGGAGAACGAGAAAGGAAAAAGAGCAAGACATTGTCTTGCCTGCGGGATCGAACCTGCGTCCTCCCGCATGCAAAAACAAATGCGATTTAGGCACTGGACGGTCGCGAGGTTCGACTGATGTGCCCGGATGTTTGGGTAATATGCCCATGAAATAACCGAAGCGAGTGGAGCGTGACGTGACAAGCAGAAAAGCTTTCGGCTTAAGTGAGACGGCAGTCAGAAAATATTAATTTGACGACGACGACGACGGATTTTCAGCTGCTGGTCGAAGACTGTGTTGGCCAAAAGAAAGTTTGGCCTGCGAGAAGACGGTGAACTCGCTTCTTTTTGGTCCCCCCCCCCAACAGGAACTTGTTGAAGCAAATATCTATTTTCCCCCTCTTCTATAAGTGACCCCCCAAAAAAAATTATCTGCGCAAGTGACTGTGCAGGCCAATTGTTGAGTGACAGTCTTTGGTGCACTGACTGCACACAAACTGTGATGCTTTCTGGGGCTGCTGTCTTTTCTCCCTCTTTGTGGCTCTCTTTGCTGTTAAGGCTATTCTCCTCTCCCTCATCTTCGTGCCTTGCTTAACCTTAAGGCGCCAGGCCGTTCGATTCTCTGCATCTACCTCCCATGTGTTTGTGTCAATGTGGCATGTCCTCATGTCTCTCCTGCAGACATCTTTAAAGAAGCTCTGTAGTGGTCAACAAAAACATGGCTAAAGATGGTGAGGGTTAATCTTGAATGAAATATCGGCCCTCGTATCCATGGATACGTAACTGGCTGGAGGTTACCCATTCGCTCACATCGGATTGCCTTCGTGATAGACTCGGCAAATTCTTTAGATAGATCCGTCAATACCCATCCCAAGTAAACCCTGCCACAACCAACCAGTTCAGCATGTTAGCCACTAGTACATAGCAGGTTTCTTTGTTTAATGGCATATCAACCTTCATGGGTTATTTAATGCCAAAGTCATCCTTGTAGAAGAACAGTAGTGGTAATATTTATTACTACTTTATTATCTTAACTAATAGACTTTGTTTAGATATAGGGACGGTTTGGTTTAGTTTCTTTGTTTAATGGCATATCAACCTTTGTGGGTTATTTAATGCCAAAGCCATCCTTGTAGAAGAACAGTAGTGGTAATATTTATTACCACTTTATTATCTTAACTAATAGACTTTGTTTAGATATAGGGACGGTTTGGTTTAGTTTCTTTGTTTAATGACATATTAACCTTTCTGGGTTATCTAATGTCAAAGCCATCCTTGAGAAGAACAGTAGTGGTAATATTTATTACTATTTTATTATCTTAACTAATAGCGTTTGTTTAGGTATAGACTATACAGGGACGGTTTGATTTGGTTTCTTTGTTTAATGGCATATCAACCTTTGTGGGTTATTTAATGCCAAAGCCACACTTGTAGAAGAACTGTAGTGGCACTATTTAACCTGTAGCTTGGAGGAGGATGAGTGGGTTCATACCTTTCCCAATGGTATTAGTCCAAAAGTGAATGTAATAGCTTGGATAGAGTTTGAACTCGCTTACTATGATGCCGCAGTCCAACATGTTAGCCACTACGCCATGGGGATTCTCCCATTATTGCAAGTTGGACTGGAAATTGTTTTATTCTTAAATGTTTTATTGTAATAATTTTTTTATTTTTTTTTTTTTTTTGCATTAATTCTTCCAAGCTGTAATTGTATCAGTGCTATTGTACGGCTGCACCACTTGAACCCTAACAAGGCACCTATAAATAAATAGTAGGGCAGACTGGGCTCTTTAATCTTAGTATGGCAACCAGTCTAAGAGAAGGAAAACTGTAAATTAAGACCTGTGTCACATCCTATTTGTTCAGAGGGACTCGGTAAATACATATGGATAAATAGTAGGGCAGACTGGGCCCTTTAATTTGGTATGGCAACCAGTCTAGGAGAAGGAAAACTCTGAATTCAAACCAGTTAAACTCTGCTTAAAAATGTGTTGCATCCTGATCATGGGGGAGTGGTTGGTAAGTACATATATTAACCCAAGTATACACACAATGTTACATAATTATTAAATTCCTAATACTTATGTACAGTAGTGTAGAAACCAAAATGGCTGTTATAAGTTGCAGCCCACGACCTTGAAGGATTGAATGACAAGGCTTGACCTCATCCTGATCCTTCCGGTGGATACCGTAAGAATTGGTGGAGAAGACTCTCTTCCGGTTTAGATTAGAGAGAGATTTTAGTTAGATCGGCCAAAACCGCGACGGTGGTAAGTTGTGTTATGCACGCTGCCAACTCAATCTGCGCAGGTAGTCTGGTGGGGATTTCAGAATAAAATATGATCTAAGTAAATCGAAGTCTTGTGTTATTATCTAAAACTACCAATGACACAGGGCTTCTGATAAAGAGAAATCCCCAATGGAAGACCAGACACGAAGTCCCCAAGATGAAGTCCAGACGCTAGAAGAGACGCTAGAAGAAGAATAATAGAAGTAAGAAAGTAAGGAAAGAGAGTATACAACAACGATACCCTAAATGGACTTGTTGACCAGAGTTCAAATCCTGGATGAGGGCGTTTGAATTTGTTTGCCGCAAATTTTCCACAGACACTAACAAGTATGCCAAAAGCCGTGGATTCCTGATGATAATGGAGACTCCCTTTGGATTTTCACCCGAGCCCCTTTGGCCGGGTTGTGGCTCTAATACCACTGGGTGAGAGACCACCTCGCCTTGCCGCCCTGTCAGCTGGGCATTAGAATACACCGACTGCACCTCTGTAGAGTGGTAAGACTCTCCCAATAGGGCCACCTATTCACCATGGGTGGTGACCTGTGATGCTTAAAGATGGAACCGAGTTGGCTGAGCAGTCCATGATATGCGACACTCCACTTTGGTCCTTACTTGGAGAAGCAAGGACGAACTCAGACGTTCTCCTGTGGATACCTACATATAAGAGTAGGTCGATAAAACAAATTAAATATTATGAATAGAAATCAAATTGAAAGTGTCCCTTCCCATCACCACCGACACGTCTGATATGTTACTTTTTACCTCATTAATTAAGCTGTAACAGATGATCTTTGATGCTGTTTCCTCAAACAATGGTACAAGTAAAAGATCTAATTTGGTTGGATTTTGTCAGCTGGGGCTTTAGAGAATACACAGACTGTACGTCTGCAAAGGGGTAAGACTCCCCCAATGGGGCCACCTGCTAGCTGTGGGTGGCTACTTGTGATGCTTAAGGATGGCATCCTGGTGGATGAGCAGTCCATAACACGCAACACCCCACTTAGACCCTTACTTAGGCTAGATGGGCAGTCGGAGAGGCCCCCTCTGATCAAACGGCTGGACATGTCCAGCCCTAGCACCTATATGATTGCCCCAACCCTATTGCCCTTGGAGGGGATCTCTCCAACCACCTGTCTAGCCTAAGTAAAGACCAAAATGGATTATTGCATGCATGGACTACTCAGCCATGAGGATTCAATCTTTAAGCATCACGAGTTGTCACCCAAAGTCAACAGGTGGCCCCATTAGAGGGTCTTACCTGTCTGCAGAGGTACAGTCGGTGAATTTTTCTCCCTCAGTCAACTGGGCTAAAAAGATGTAAGTTTCGCTACTGCGTTAAATTTTAAAAATTAAATTAGTGAAATAGATCACTAATTATGACTGAGCCTATTCTAGTAGTGACCACCCGAAGCGGAGTTTAGCAGGTTTGAATTCAGAGTTTTCCTTCTCCTAGACTGGTTGCCTAACCAAGGTTAAAGAGCTCAGTCTGTCCTACTATTTACCCATAGCAGGAGGGAGAGTAGTTGGATTCATACCTTTCCCAAGGGTATTAGCGCTATGTGAACTGTAGCTTCATCCAGGATTTGAACTCTGGTTGATGAGACCATTTCCTACAACTCTATCCATTAGACCACGCACCTCCAACTATGGGGAAATAATAGGACATACTCTGACCCGGAGTGGTAGTACCTGTTAGAGACCCATCTATGGGTTGAATAGAAAAAATGTGTTTAGAAAAAAATTTTTGAATACTCATCAAGAATGAATAAAACAAAATGTCTTCGGCATAAAATAATCGGTAATTTATGAGCAAGTTCGTCCCGGTCTCCTGCCTCAAAAATTGCTGCCCGGTGACTATCAAAATAACAACCCCAGTTCGTCGTAATTCTTGTTTATTATCGTAATTTTTGTTTAGATATGAAGATGGATATATAGTTTTGAATAGACTGAGATAGATAGATAAACAAACAAAATAATATAGATAGATACCAACAAATGGAGATAGATAGATAGATATTTTCGACAAGTAAATGTATTTGGGGGGGGGGGGGGGGTTGCATCTTTTTTTTTTTTTGTCGTAATTCTTGTTTATTTAAACTAAAAACAAGACATTAAACAAACATGAATAAAAAAATCTTAGTGTTTAAAGTAATATAGATAAATATGAACAAATTGAGATAGATAGATATGAAGATGGATAGTTTTGAATAGACTGAGCTGGGTCGTTATTTTAATAGTCACTGGGTAGCAACTCTTGAGGCAGGAGACCGGGACGCACTTTCTCATAAATTACCGAAAAAAATTTTTGAATACTCATCAAGAATGAATAAAACAAAATGTCTTTGGCATAAAATAACCAATAAGAGTTGACATGCCTAAAATTCAACCAACCAACCAACTATTCTCCCTCCAGCTATGGGTAAATAGTAGGACATACTTGGCTCTTTGACCTTGGTTAGGCAACTGGTCTAGTAGAATGAAAACTCCACCCTGTCAGGCTGGGGCGTTAGAATGCATCTCTACAGAGGGGTAAGACTCCCCCAATGGGGCCACCTGTTGTCCGTGGGTGGTGACCTGTGATGCTTAAGGATAGAACCCAGGTGGCTGAGCAGTCCATGACATGCAATACTCCACTTTGGCCCTATCTTGGGCTAGACAGACAGTCAGTCGGAGAGGCCCCCTCCGATCAATCGGATGGCCACGTCAAGCCCTAGCACCTATATGATTTTCCCAACTCTATTGCCCTTATGGCAATCCCCAACCCTTTTTATCATATGGGTGCTAGAAGGCGGTGGCTGATGGTCTACATGTCCTGGGAATGACTTTAAACTCTATCTGATGGTGAGGTTCCAGTTTTGGAGGTTTGGGTAATGTGGAGCACCCCTTCATCACCATTGCTCCCTGGTCCACTCTGACCCGGAGTGGTAGTACCTGTTAGGGTCCCATCTATGGGTTAAATAGAAAAAATGTATTTATAAAAAAAAATTGAGTATCCATTAAGAATGAATTTATTTGAAAACTATGAATTCAAACTAGACCTGGAGAGGGATGGGTTCCTGCCCGAGACATGTTACATGAGTAAGCACCTCAATGACCGAACCAGATTTAGGGACTCGCTTTTCAGGAGTAACGGAATTGCGAGACTAGTGTTTAGTAGCAGAAAACATTCCCTGTTATACATTTCTGTGGAAAGGAGGCTTTACTATCTCATATTTAAGGTAACTATCATGTGCATTAGGGTAGGTCGATTTTTCACTTTTTAAAAATTATCAAATTATCCATCTATGCGAAAGTTGTGCGTTAGTATACTGAATACTGATACCAAAAATGAAATCTTTTACTTGCACCATTGTTTGAGGAAATAGCATCAAAGATCGTTGTGTGTTAGTATACTGAATACTGTTTAAATATCAAATTTTCCATCCATGCGAAAGTTGTGTGTTAGTATACTGAAATACTGATACCAAAAATGAAATCTTTTACTTGCACCATTGTTTGAGGAAATAGCATCAATGATCGTTGTGTGTTAGTATACTGAATACTGTTTTAAAATATCAAATTTTCCATCCATGCGAAAGTTGTGTGTTAGTATACTGAATACTGATACCAAAAATTAGATCTTTTACTTGCACCATTGTTTGAGGAAATAGCATCAAAGATTGTTGTGTGTTAGTATACTGAATACTGTTTTAAAATATCAAATTTTCCATCCATGCGAAAGTTGTGTGTTAGTATACTGAATACTGATCAAAAAATTAGATCTTTTACTTGTACCATTGTTTGAGGAAATAGCATCAAAAATCATCTACTAAATTCACAAAAAATCCGTTTTTGAAAAAGAAATTGGTTAGAAAATTTACTGTTTTCAATATTTAAATCCAAAATATTATTTTATTTTATTAAAATTAAACGAATTAAATATCATAAATAGAATTCAAATTGAAAATGTGTCCCATAACCACCGACACCTGATATGCTACGTTTTACCTCATTAATTAAGTTGTAACAGACGATCTTTGATGCTATTTCCTCAAACAATGGTACAAGTAAAAGATCTAATTTTTGGTATCAGTATTCAGTATACTAACACACAACTTTTGCATAGATGGTCAATTTGATACTTTTTTAAATAATATGTGTGTGTGTGTGTGTGTGTGTGTGTGTGTGTGAAGAGATGGAAGTGAATACAACGGTATGTAGTATATTAAGAAAATTGAAAAAATGTTTTTTTCAATTTTCTTAATATATATATATATATATATATAACCAATAGACAGATAAATAGATAGATAACAGCAGACTGATAGATATATTAACAGATAGATTGAGATAGATATATATTAGCAGAGATAGACATATATATAACGATAGATAGATAACAGCAGACAGATAGATAGATATTAGCAGAGATAGACATATATGTAAATGATAGATAGAGAGAGAGAGAGATAAAGCTGACTGATAGAAAGATAGAAGATAGATATCAACAGAGATAGATAGATAGAATAGATAAGATAGATAGATAGATAGATAGATAGATATAGATATCACAGAGATAGATAGATTAGATAGATAGATTAGATATACAGAGATAGATAGATAGATATCAACAGAGATAGATAAAATAGATAGAATAGATAGAATATACAACAGAGATAGAATAGATAGATAGATAGTATAGATAGATAGATAGATAGATATCAACAGAGATGATAGATAGAATAGATTAGATAGATATCAAAACAGAGATAAAGATAGATAGATCGATAGATATCAACAGAGATAGATAGATTTGAGATAGATACATAGTGAAAAATTGACGTTTGATATTTTTTTTAAAGTGAAAAATTGACCTATCCACTAGTTGTGCAGGGCTGGATTTATAACGGGAGTAAATTCGGCAATTTCCCTGGGACCCTTCCAGAGGCGGGCATCCACCTCCTTTATAAAACCTATAATAGCTTATAAAATTAAAGTTTTTACTGATATTATCTGGATTTCTGGCGATTGATCCCAGGGGGCTATTCCCCAGGGCAATACCTGCCCCCTTTGATTTAAAGTGGCGGGGCTGGGTTTATTGGCCCAGTGCCTGAGGTCGTCCTTGAGGGGGAATGCGACAGGATCGACACATTTTTTTGCTATTTCATCCCATGAGTCTTGGTCGTGGGTGGGCCCACACAACAAAGACTTTGTCACCCTTGTATAAAGGGATAAGCCGGTAAAAATAGTCTAAATTAGTTTTTAT
>CM042175.1:34331549-34356549 GCA_023376005.1 Doryteuthis pealeii
AAAGAGAGATAAGTTAGAATGCAGCCTGCTGCAGAGGGTAAGACTCCCGGCCAATGGGGCCACCTGTTGGCTGTGGGTGGTGACTGTAACGCTTAAGGATAGAACCTAGGTGGCTGAGCAGTCCATGACTTGCGCAATACTCCACTTTTGGCCCTTCTTGGCTAGACAGTCAGTCCGAGAGGCCCCCTCCGATTCAATCGGCTGGTCCACATCAATGCCCTAGCACCTATATGATTTTTCCCACTCTATTGCCCTTATGGCAATCCCCAACCTTTTTTATCATATGGGTGCTAGAAGGGCAGTGACTGAGGGGTCTAACATGTCCTGGGAATATGATGTTTAAACTCTATCTGATGGTGAGGTTTTTTCCACTTCTGGAGGTTTGGGGAATGTGGAGCAACCCCTTCATCACCATTGCTTTCCAGGTTCCCACTCTGACCCCGGAGTGGTAGTACCTGTTACGGTCCCATCTATGGGTTAAATAGAAAAAATGTATTTATAAGAAAAATTGAGTATCCATTAAGAATGAATTTATTTGAAAACTCTGCATTCAAACTAGACCTGGAGAGGGATGGGTTCCTGCCCGAGACATGTTACATGAGTAAGCACCTCAATGACCGAACCAGATTTAGGGACTCGCTTTTCAGGAGTAATGGATTTGCGAAACTAGTGTTTAGTAGCAGAAAACATTCCCTGTTATACATTTCTGTGGAAAGGATGCTTTACTATCTCATATTTAAGGTAACTATCATGTGCAAGTAGGGTAGGTCGATTTTTTTCACTTTTTAAAATTATCAAATTGTCCATCCATGCGAAAGTTGTGTGTTTAGTATACTGAATACTGATACCAAAAATGAAATCTTTTACTTGGGCACCATTGTTTGAGGAAATAGCATCAAAGATCGTTGTGGTGTTAGTATACTGAAATACTGTTTTAAAATATCAAATTTTCCATCCATGCGAAAGTTGTGTGTTAGTATACTGAATACTGATACCAAAAATGAAATCTTTTTACTTGCACCATTTGTTTGAGGAAATAGCATCAAAAGATCGTTGTGTGTTAGTATACTGAATACTGTTTTAAAATATCAAATTTTCCATCCATGCGAAAGTTTGTGTGTTAGTATACTGAATACTGATACCAAAAATGAAATCTTTTACTTGCACCATTGTTTGAGGAAATAGCATCAAAGATCGTTGTGTGTTAGTATACTGAATACTGTTTTAAATATTCAAATTTTCCATCCATGCGAAAGTTGTGTGTTAGTATACTGAATACTGGTAACCAAAAATGAAATCTTTTACTTGCCCATTGTTTGAGGAATAGCATCAAAGATCGTTGTGTGTTAGTATACTGAATACTGTTTTTAAAATATCAAATTTTCCATCCATGCGAAAGTTGTGTGTTAGTATACTGAATAACTGATACCAAAAATTAGATCTTTTACTTGCACCATTTGTTTGAGGAAATAGCATCAAAGATCGTTGTGTGTTAGTATAACTGAATACTGTTTTAAAATATCAAATTTCCATCCATGCGAAAGTTGTGTGTTTAGTATACTGAATAACTGATACCAAAAATTAGATCTTTACTTGCACCATTGTTTGAGGAAATAGCATCAAAGATCGTTGTGTGTTAGTATACTGAATACTGTTTTAAAATACCAAATTGTCCATCTAAGCGAAAATTGTGTGTTAGTATACTGAATACTGATACCAAAAATTAGATCTTTTACTTGTACCATTGTTTGAGGAAATAGCATCAAAAATCATCTACTAAAATTCACAAAAAATCCGTTTTTGAAAAAGAAATTGGTTAGAAAATTTACTGTTTTCAATATTTAAATCCAAAATATTATTTTATTTTATTAAAATGAAACAAATTAAATATCATAAATAGAATTCAAATTGAAAATGTGTCCCATAACCACCGACACCTGCTACGTTTTACCTCATTAATTAAGTTGTAACAGACGATCTTTGATGCTATTTCCTCAAATAATGGTACAAGTAAAAGATCTAATTTTTGGTATCAGTATTCAGTATACTAACACACAACTTTTGCATAGATGGACAATTTGATATTTTTTTTAAATAATATATATGTGTGTGTGTGTGTGTGTGTGAAGAGATGGAAGTGAATACGATGGTAGGTAGTATATTAAAGAAAATTGAAAAAATGTTTTTTCAATTTTCTTAATATATATATATATATATATATATATATAATAGATAGATAGATATCTAGAGAGATAGATTGAGATAGTATAGATATAACAGAGATAGAGAGATAGATTGAGATAGATAGATATCAACAGAGATAGAGAGATAGATTGAGATAGATAGATATCAACAGAGATAGAGAGATAGATTGAGATAGATAGATAGATCAACAGAGATAGAGAGATAGATTGAGATAGATAAGATATCAACAGAGATAGAGAGATAGATTGAGATAGATAGATATCAACAGAGATAGAGAGAAAGATTGAGAAGATAGATATCAACAGAGATAGAGAGATAGATTGAGATAGATAGATATTAGCAGAGATAGAGAGATAGATTGATATCAACAGAGATAGAGAGATAGATTGAGATAGATAGATATTAGCAGAGATAGACATATATGTAATGATTGATAGATAGAGAGAGAGATAACAGCTGACTGATAGATAGATAGATAGATAGATATCAACAGAGATAGATAGATAGATAGATAGATATCAACAGAGATAGATAGATAGATAGATAGATATCAACAGAGATAGATAGATAGATAGATAGATATAACAGAGTAGATAGATAGATAGATAGATATCAACAGAGATAGATAGATAGATAGATAGACATCAACAGAGATAGATAGATTGAGATAGATAAAGTGAAAAATTGACCGTTTGATATTTTTTTTAAAGTGAAAAATTGACCTACCCTAGTGTGCAGGGCTGGATTTATAACGGGAGTAAATTCGGCAATTTCCCTGGGACCCCCTTCCAGAGGGGCATCCACACATCCTTTATAAAACCTGTAATACTTATAAAATTAGTTTTACTGATACTTATCTGGATTTCTGGCGATTGATCCCAGGGGGCTATTCCCCCAGGGCAATACCTGCCCCCTTGATTTAAAGTGGCGGGGCTGGGTTTATTGCCCAGTGCCTGAGGTGCCCTCCTTGAGGGGGAATGCCGACAGGATCGACACATTTTTTGCACCTATCATCCATGAGTCTTGGCTCGTGGGTGGGCCCACAACAAAAGACCTTGTGTCACACCTGTATACAAGGGATACGCGGTAAATAGCTATAAAATTAGTTTTTATTATTTATTGTCAAAAATGCCGAGGGTATCCTGGTGTCACTTAGCAAGACCTTTGTCAACCGCTCACCAGCTATCTATTTGAAGCTGTACAAAGCTATGGTGCGGCCACACTTGGAGTTTGCATCACCGGTCTGGAACCCCTATCTTGCTCAGAATATTAACCTCCTAGAAACTGTACAGAGACGTGCAACCAAACGAATACCCTCCATTAGGCATCTGCCATACTCTGAATGTCTCGCAGCCCTGGGAATGGATTCGCTGAAACTTTGGCGCCTGGCAACTGACCTGGTAAACGCTCATAAGGTCATTAATCATCTTAACAACAGCAACCGTGAGCACCTTTTTGATCTCCATCTTTCTAACACACGTGGGTATGCCTACAAAGTCAGAAAACAGCACTGCTCACGTGACTTTTGGAAACATTTTTTCATGCTCAGAGTTGTGGAGGCATGGAATAAACTGCCCGCATCTGTTGTAGGCTGCCGAAGCACTGAATCTTTCAAAGCCTCCATGCTTCCTGTGGTCCGCCGACACATATTTATTAAAATCTAATTTTTTAATATCAATATGCAAATTAGCCTTCCCGTTCACACTGTAAACTGCTATTATGCAGATAAGGTCAACAGTATTAATAATGTAAGACAATTTTATTAATAATTGAGGTTTAAATAAAGATAAAATCATGGAGAATGTGACGTAAATAACTAAGGGAATTGTGACTTGAGTAGTGATATAGTTTCAGTTACAGACAACCAAACACACAATCTCCATTATTAGATATTTTTCTTTTGATGAATTAATTTTACTTAATTTAAAAAATTTTTTATTCCTCATGTACCTAATTTAATTTTCAGTGTTGTGGCAACTTAAGGGACCCCCTAACCAGAAGTGCCTCCGTCCCCCAAGGTCTAAATCCATCTCTGATCCCGTAGTGTAATGATTAGCAGACCGTTGTTAAGGGTTTGATTCTCATTGAGCGCCCCATAATCCTGGCCTTGTGCCACATGTAAGCTAAGCTTAGTAATTTAATAAGTAGACAGGCTCCCTAAGCAGAAATGCTCCTCCCTCCCGGTCTAAATCCGGCTTTGATCACGTGGTGTAATGATTAGCAGACCGTTGTTAGTGAATTCGATATTTTCTGGGCGCCCCATAATTCTGGCCTTGTGCCACATCTAAACTAAGTTTGATTAATAGACGTCTCCCCTAACTAGAAGCGCACTTGGGGGGGGGGCAATTCTGATTAACTAGGCGCCCCATAATTCTGGCCTTGTGCCACATCTAAGTAATTTATTTAATAAATAGACGAGCTCCCTAACCAGAAGTGCCCTGGTCTAAATCCGGTTTGATCACGTGGTGTAATGAGTTTGTGTTAGTGAGTTCGATTCTCACTGGGCGCTCTATAATTCCTGCCTTGTGTCACATCTAAACTATGCTTAGTAAATTAATATAAGTAATTATTGTTGTTCGTGCGACGTGCTTCCTTTGAAATTTGATGACCCGACCTAATTTTTAAGGTTTGAAAATTGGGTCGACCTATATACGAGTAAAAACGGAAAAAAAAAGTGTAATTCATGCGTAATGCGAATTAGTAGTAGTAGTATTAGTAGCAACGTTTGGTTTAAAATAATTAATGATTTCATGTGTCGACTTATACACGAGTGCCTTATCATTGAATCAGCTGTTACGGAGAATACAACAAAGAAATGTGTGTCATCCGGTATTTTGGGGGAAACCAGGGTTGAAACTTGCAAATCGGTCGGAAAATTAAAAACATATTACAGGGTGACCCAGAAAAAACAGAACCCAAATTATTTATTTATTTTCCCATTAAACTAACCCTAAACCCCAACCCTAACGCTAACCCCCCACCTCGATTTAAAATTAAGTTTTATTACAAAATTTGTGGGTTCTGTTTTTTTCTGGGTCACTATAATTTTCCAACCGATGTGCAAGTTTAGCCGAAACTACAAATTGTTTCTAAGAAATTACGTGTAAAGTGAAAATATTTTTTTTTTATATATTTTTTCGATCACTGTGGTGTGATTTTTATTTATTTTTCTGATTTTATTTATTTATTTTATTATTTATTTAATTCACCCTCGACAAACGGAATTATTTGCTTTAAAATAAGATATTTTCAATTTTGTAAAAAGAAAGAAAGAAAGAAAAATACGGTACAAGGGACCACCCTTTTACATTTTAATGGGAATCTAATATTTATATGGTAGGTAATTTGGAATTACATCCGACAGTATGTAGAAATAAGAAAAACACGAAGTATTCCAAAAAAGACTATCAGGAATAAATTCATCTGTTACTGTTTGGAATATTTCGTGTTTTTTTTTTTTTTAATTTTCTATAATACATACATACATAGTACATACATAATATTGAATATACATTACATTTTTGTTTTCGTATGAAAATTATTACGATTTTCTTTTATTTATGCCTTTGTTTTCTCTTAAAAGTATTCTATTATCAAAATAAATTATTTTACACTACGAAAATGAAAGTATTAACCATTAATTTTCACGTTTTATTTTTTGTTTGTTTGTTTATAACTGTAGATAATTGTAAACTTTTTATTCAGTTTTATTCTACTTACGGTATTCCGTACTTTATAATGGGCGAACGACATTGCTTCATTGGAAAGCACGGCGCACTGTTTAAGTTGAACTAAATAAAATATAAAATTATTATCAATTGTTGAAATATTTTTTTAAATTATCGTTTTACAAGTTATATTTTTAAGATGTAGAAATAAAAATGGATTTTTTTCGTGCAACAAGAGGATTTAGCAATAAACTATTGAAAAATACTAAACTTGTAGGAATTTAAAAAAAAAAATTGTAACAAAGTTTTTGTCTCGATGTTATATCTTACTAGTTAGTCTTTTATTTCTCTATCACTAAAATTCACATTAATTAGGGATACCCATTTTTTCGTCTGCTTTTCATTTTAAAAACAAATTAGAATTAATTAAATCGATTATTTAAGGTCAAATTTTTGTCGAAAAGTAGTAACATAATGAGCATCAGTAAAAAAAAAAAAAAAGAAAAGAAAGCAAAATAATACTCATGTAATTTATTTTTTTAATACATTTAAAACTATTTTTTAGTTAATTTTGCACAAATATGGTCGTATCCGTTACATAAAGATGGTTAAAATCCGTGTTTACAAAATAAATGTAACTTTCCCGGTTGAAATTTTTTTTACCAAAAATCAGGGAATTATCTGATTTTAATGAAATTTTCAGTATTCATTTATCAATGAATGAATTTTATAATGCATCAGTTATTTTATTTCAAAACTTTCTGATTTAATTAGGTATTTCTGCTATGATAAATTAATATATAAAAATTCATTTAGTACTCTTCGCGGAGAACCGTCCCGGCCTCCTGCCTCAAAAAACGCTAGCCAGTGTCTGCTAAAAAAAAAACCACCAGCTACGATTGAAGTCCGTAGCCGAAACGGTTGTCACTTACAAAAAACAACCAACTTAGGGCATTTTTCCCGAAAACCCCAACCCTAAACCCTAACCCTAAACCCCCTAGTTAAAATTAACAGTTTTATTACAAAATTTGTGGGTTCTGTTTTTTCCCATTAAACTAACCCTAAACCCCAACCCTAACCTTAAACCTTAATTTTTTTTTTTTTTGCAAGTGACACCGCTTCGGCTACGGACTTCAATTGTAGCTGGTGTTTTTTTCAGCTGCCACCGGCTAGCGTTTTTTGAGGCAGGAGGCCGGGACGGTTCTCCGTGAAGAGTACCATTCATTTAAAATATGAATATCATGATGTTAAGTTTAAAATGTCATATTTTTTAGATTCTAAAAACATTTATTTAATAAAAAAATTAATATTAGTGTCAGGAACATGAACAGTTTACAGTAATAATATACATGTATGTGTACAGTGCTCAGGTGCACCACAACTCATCAAAATCTCATGTCTAATACACAGAATAATGTATTAGTGTTAGGAACATGAATAGCGTGCAGTAATAATATACATGTATGTGTACAGTGCTCAGGTGCATCACAACTCATCAAAGTCTCATGTCAAGTACACAGAATAATGTATTAGTGTCAGGAACATGAATAGCATACAGTAATGATATACATGTATGTGTACAGTGCTCAGGTGCACCACAACTCATGAAAGTCTCATGTCTAGTACACAGAATAATGTCTTAGTGTCAGGAACATGAACAGTTTACAGTAATAATATACATGTATGTGTACAGTGCTCAGGTGCACCACAACTCCTGAAAGTCTCATGTCTAGTACATAGAATAATGTATTAGTGTCAGGAACATGAATAACGTACAGTAATAATATACATGTATGTGTACAGTTCTCAGATGCACCACAACTCATCAAAATCTCATGCCTAATACATAAAATAATGTACTAGTGTCAGGAGCATGAATAGTGTACAGTAATAATATACATGTATGTGTGCGTGCGTATGTGTGGAGGGGGTATCAGGTATGGTGTTGGTCGGATTACAGGAAGCATGGAGGCTTTGAAAGATGCAGTGTTTCGGCCAGCCTTCAATGGATGCAGGCAGTTTATTTCATGCCTCGGCAACTCTGAGTGTGAAAAAATATTTCCGAAAGTCATGTGAGCTATGCTATTTTCTGAATTGTAGGCATGCCCACATGTGTTAGAAACATGGAGATCAAAAAGGTGTTTATGGTTGCTGTTGTTAAGATGATTAATGACCTTTATGAGTGTTTACCAGGTCAGTTGCTAGATGCTGGAGTTTCAATGAATCCATTCCCAGGGCAGCAAGACATTCAGAGTATGGTAGATGCCTGTTGGAGGGTATTCGTTTGGTTGCACGTCTTTGTACAGTTTCCAGGAGGTTAATGTTCTGAGCGAGATTCTGAGGGGTTTCAGTGAGTTTGCTCTTATTGCAATTTTACAAACAATAAAATTGTTTTTTCAAATAATTTTGAAGTTTTGCAAACAAATCTATTAATAATGGAGATTGACTGTATTTCTGTCTGTAACAAAAACTATGTCATAGCTCTACGTCACAGCTTACGTCACAATATTCTTATGCTATATACACCCAAAATTTGAGTAAGCAATTTTAAAAATTGTTTTTTACTCTCGTCCTTTTTTTTTTTTTTTACAGTAACAAGAAGTTAACTAAAAAGTTTACAAATAAATAAAATACCTCTGATTTTGTGTAAAATTGTTGTGGAAAATATTCAAAATATTGTTTGATTATTACATGCATGCAACATTTTATTTGAGAGGGACGGGGCTCAGTTTTCATTTCAAATTGTTTTTTTTTTTTTTTTTTTTTACTCCTTTAATAAATATGAGGATTTTGTCTTACTTATGATACAAACCCTCTGACATTGAATTTTTAACTCCCACCCTCTCAGGCAATGTCTTTCAAAAATTAATTTTTACGATGCCCGGAGGGTGTTTTCTGTTGCTAGTTATTATAATCTTCTAACAATTCTTTTTTCTTTTTTCAATTTCAGGCTATTGTGATTAAACCAGACCAAACCATTTGCTGCAGTTGCCATTTTGTTTTTTAAAAAAAACCTCCGACCAATTAAACGCCAGAATTTTCAAGGGCCAATTTGGACAACCATTTTTTTTTTTTTTTTAAAAACTGCCTTTTGTCTTTCAGATTTGAATAAAAAAAATAAATTTTTGCAGGTTGATTTTCATAACCTGTCATCATACGGGAACATTTGATGATAAACAAATCTTTAAAAAATATTAAAAAGATATTTATGCTATCGAAAATTGTTAACAAAAATATTTAAACTTTGCAAAGATATTTTACAATTTGGGCAATGCTCGACATTACACTTTGGAAATGGTTCTCGTTTGTAGTGGATAATTTGGAATATTTACCATGGATATCTGCAAATAAGGACTACAAGAATCACGAGGTGAGGTTTTCTGCAGCTCGACAGGAAGACGTAACGTCAGAGTTTGCAAGACAAAACATTCATACCAGATTTTGATTCAAAATTTTTATGATTCCTTTTTTGTATTGTTGAAGAAAAAAATTTATTTTCTACATTTCTACGTTTCATTCTACCAATGAATTTCCACGCTAATTTTAATCGGTTCCAGCCGAAGGCAAAGGCAACGTTCCAGTGTAAGTTCTGCGAAAAAACCTTCTCGCAGGCTGTTTATCTAAAGACGCACATCCGCAGCCACACCGGCGAGAAACGTTACCATTGTAATGACTGTGAGGAGACGTTCGAAGAATACCGCGTGCTCATCAACCACAAGAAAACCCGACACACGCTCACTTGTGAGCTCTGCGGAAAATTACTCCCATCGCAGTCGCATCTCACGGAGCACCTCAAGACACACACGGGGGAGAAACTCGAGTGTTCCCAATGCAAGAGACTTTTTGCAAGCTTTCATCTCTTACGATTGCATCTCCGTTCGCATGCTGAAGAATCAGTGGCGGGAGAGGATTTCGAAGCCAATGACTACGAAGCCAACGCAGCATTGGTACTCGATTCTTTTCTGACGCCGACAATCGAGGAGAGACCAAAAGGGCTGCACAAGTTCGAAAAACCGCCGGAATCCGTCGAGGGCAAATACGACTTGCCGAGCACCGACGTCAATGCTTCGCCAAACGCGTCCGTCATCCGTCACCTCCAGTGCACCTACTGCAACAAACTGTTCACGCGTTCGTCCAATCTGACCAAACACCTGAACATTCACACGAAAGAGCGCTCGTTCAAGTGCAGCCACTGTGACAAAACGTTCTTGCACTCGTTTGCGCTAACGCGTCACCTGCGAGTGCACACGGGTGAGAAACCCTACAAGTGTACGCACTGCAGTAGACATTTTTCGGACCCCAGCACTCGGAACAGACATGCAAAGCTGCACGCGCAGAAAGGGAAGGGCATGGCGTTTGCTTATAAGGATAACGATGGAGACGTTAATGATAATAGCAATTCGAGTTTTGACCTGCAACTAAACGGGAATTATCCGGGTAATAACACTATCGACAGTCTGAATTGTAGTTCCGTCCAACGAGCTAGTCGGCTTTATTCGTCCTCGGACAAAGAAATGGCAGGGCGCGGTGTTGCGCGTAATAATAGTTCGGATGAGGACGATGATATGCAGCCCGTTCTGGAGATATTGTCCGCCAACCAAGAGCAGTCTTTTATAATTAATTCGGAAAACACAAAACAGTTTGATGTGATTAATGACCTTTAAAAAACAAAAAACAAAAAAATTATTGATGATATAAAAAAATTTTTTTTTTTTTTTAAATTTAAAAAATTTTTTTTCTTAGAGTGTTTGCAGGAATTGAACACTCTTTAATTTTGAATTTTTTATTCTTTTGACATACAAATCTCTGATCTCCATTCAATCTGTGGGACAGGTGCTGGGGTGGAGAGAGTTGGTGTGCTAAATATCAATGTAGAATGCAGTGATAGTTTTTTGATTGGTTCCCAACTAAAGTTTCTTAATAAATTGTTGGGTTTTTATTTATGATCTGGGGAAACAACTAAAGCTGTCTAACTCCTACCTTGTAACCTATCCTGTGTAATTCATTTCTAAGAAACTATTGAAATGTATTTATAGTTAGCTTGAAATGATGAGGGGGGGAAGAAAAAAGATGCATGGATATGATTTTACTGTGTCCTGGGACACACATATTTAGTTTGAATGGGTCCCCCAAGAAAATGTATGGGTCCCAACTAAAGCTGTCTAACTCCTACCTTGTAACCTATCCTGTGTAATTCATTTTTAAGAAACTATTGAAATATATACACACTAGACCTAGACAGGATGTGACACAAGGTCGCAAGTATAGGGTATGCAGATTTTATTTTATGATTTTAGAGTGTCAGGGATGTGTCCTGTGTCCCTATCAGCAACTCTGTATATACAAACTAGTTTTAACAAACAAATTTAAGTACCGTCGGCGGACCTGATAAAATGCCTCCGCAGGGCGGATTCGGCCTGCAGGCCATAGTTTGATTTCCTCTAGTGTTAGAATAAAGAATTCACCTATGCTGAAACCGATACACTAATGGTCAATATATTTATAGGGAAAGTTAGCATCTTAGAAGACTAGAAACACAGAGAGAGAGAGTGTATCAGATTTTATTTTATGATTTTCGAGCGTCAGGGATGCATCCTGCGTCCCTATCAGCGTCTCTGTATATACACACTAGACCTAGACCTGGGTAGGATGTGACACAAGGTTGCAAGTATGGGGCATCCAGTGAGGATCAAACTTGCTATTCAGTACTAATGGATATGTGAGACTATCTTGCTAACCATTATCCCATCATAGGATGTCCCTTTTACCCAAACTGTTTTTTATGGGTAGGATGAGACCCAAGGCTACAAGTGTTTTTTAAGCAGTCGTAACAAGTGAAAATTTGGGATCGCGTAAGTAACAAGTAAAATGCTCACATGCACGACATTTTGTAACCTACCTACAGTAGTCAAGTCCATGAAGATTTAGTAAGCTTAACTCTTAACATCCTGTTAAGAATTTTTCAAGTCCAGATTCCCATTCCTAAAAGGATCTATCAAAAATGCTAAAAATGGCCTTTTCATTTAAAGTTACCTGTTATTTCCCTTAAAATAAATACTTCTAAATATGTTTAATATTACATTTAAACAAAGGCTATCATTTGGATCGGATTAGGAAAATGAATGTGACTTCTGGCCAGGCGGAATGAGGCGGTATAGGATGTTAAGAGTTAACATGATATTTAAATTTAAATGGTATCAGAACATCTTGTGTTCCGTACGTTTTAACAAACAAATTTAAGTAACGTCGGCGGGCCTGATAAAATGCCTTTGCTGGGCCGGATTGATTTCCTCTAGTGTTAGAGTAAAGAATTCGCCTATGCTGAAACCGATACACTAATGGTCAATATATTTATAGGGAATGGAGATTGTGGGTTTGTCTGTCTGTAACCGAAACTATATTACTATACAAGTCACAATTCCTTTAGTTATTTACATCATATTCTCCATGATTTTATTTTTATTTAAACCTCAATTATTAATAAAATTTGTTTTACATTACTTACACTGTTGACCATATCTACATACTAATAACATGCAATTGTATTTATATATACAACAAAATAGAGGTTTACAGTGTGAATGGGAAGGCTAATTTGCATATTGATCTTAAAAAATTGATTTTAATAAATATATGCTTAGTATTATCGATTTCTAATTGTTTGGTTTTATCTTATTGAATATGAGCAAAAATCTCTTCAATAAATCTTAAAAGAAATCCCTTAACAAGAAGAAATAACTGTAATATTATTCTTTACTTCCTATTTTAACTAAACAGTTTAATTAGGAAAATTTACCAATGAAAGATGGGAGTAAGGGAAAATGATGGAAGAGTTAGTTTCAAAGTTGTTCTATTTTTCAATCATACCCCCTCTGTTTAAAATCTTTTTATCTGTATTCTTATTCAGTTTCATTAGCCTTTCTAATTTAATATCATATTTTATTATAAAATTTAACTAAGATACTTGCACCCGGAGGGTGCACATATATGCTAGTATTTATAGGGAAAGTTAGCATCTTAGAAGACTAGAAACATGGGAAAAGCAAAACTCTGAATTCAAAAGCCAGGAGTGTTAGGTGTGTAACTCCACCCGATAAAATCCTCATCATAAATCGAGGCTTTTAGTTGGAAGTGTGTGGTGTAATGTTTAGTCGTAGGAAATGGACTCGTCAACCTGAGTTCAAATCCTGGATAAGGCTGTTTGCATTTCACATAGTGCTAATACCCTCGGGAAGGGTATGCATCCAACTACTCTCCCCCCCAGCTATGGGTAAATAGTAGGGCAGACTGGGCTCATTATCCTTGGCTAGGTAACCAGTCTAGAAGGAAAACTCTGAATTCAAACCTGTTTGTTTCTGCTTAAAAAATTGACCTTGTGTCACATCCTACTTGTGCGGAGGGATTGGTAAATATATATAAATCAAGGTTAGCCAACAGCATGGATTCCTTTGACTCTCTCTCACCACCTGTCCCTATTTGCTATCATTCTAGTTAGGTCCTGTAGACGGCATCCTGTGTCTGCACAGAGCTGATGAATGTAAGATTGGAGGTTTGTTAATTGTTTTCTTTTTCTTTCTTTTTTTTTTTCTTTCTTTCAACTTTCTTTTCCCTCATCTGAAATGAGGGTCCTTTTCCTTTCCTTTTTGGAAATCCGTCGCAGACGACGATGATGTCACTCTTTGTCTTCAACAGTTGTGGACCCCCTGGTGGCTCGTTAGTCCAATTCTGGACTTGCAGATGCGGTCACACACATTGCAAGAGAATTTCCAATCTGTATTTGGTGGCTCATGACGACGAAGACGTCGCCGCTCGGCAGCCCTGTTAAACTCGATATTGAGCTGCTCAGCTCCTGTGCGGCACACGTCTCGCCAACCCTGTCTGTTGGGGGTCAGATCTTTCACGCTTGAAGGTGTGATGATACATTTCTTCAGTGTTGACTTAATATGATCTTTTGAACTGCTTTTTGGGGGCCTTCTGTTCTCTGCGTGCCATTTGCGAGTTCACCATAAAGTATTTTACAGGGGAGTCTGTCTGCTGGCATACGGATGATGTGTGACCTAACCATTGCAGTTGGCGTTGCGATAGGAAATGAGGGTACAATTATGTGCTTAATGCAAGATTTATTATAATCTTTAAAATTTTGGTTATCTTTAAAATCGGAAAATATAAACAAATTCTAGAAGCTTTTTTTTTTTTTTTTTTTTTTTTTTTTTTCAAAGCACTTTGTATTATGTACAGATTTTTTAATCTTTTTTCAGTTTTTTAAATTTATTTCAACAATACATTGTTATCGTCCAGCAAATTTCTCTTCTCTCTACCGGGTTGAAAAGGGGGGGGGTGCATAAGCCAGTCATTTTTTTAATATGAAAACAGGTATCATAATTTGATAATTTAAAAAGAATTTATTTTAAAAAAATTGAAAATTGAAAAAAAAAAATTTTTTTAATTAAAAAAAATTTTTTTTTCTAAATTAGAATTTAAAAATTTTTTTTGAGTGATATGGTTCACTCAGTCGAGTATATTCTTGCATTCACTCGAGGGAGATGCTACATTCATTTGAGTGAGATGGTTCACTCAGTCAAGTGTATTCTTGCACTCACTCGAGTGAGATGGTTAAATTTGTTAATTAAAAAAAAAGAATTTGTTTAAATTTTATCAAAAAAATTTTCTTTGAATTTAAAAAAAAATTTTATTAGAAAATGAAAAATTTTTATTCAAAGAAAATAAATTTTTTTTTTTAAATCTAAAAATATTTTTTTCTAACGTTAAAGGGGGATACGAAAGCCAGTCATCTTTTTTTTTTTTAATTTGTTAATTTGAAAAAAAAATTATTTAAAAGAAATTCTTTTCTCTTTAGATTTAAATTTTTTTTTTTATTAAAAAAACCAATGATCATTTTTTTTATTAAAAAATAAGACAATTAAGAATTTTGATGAAAAGAAAATAAAGTTTTTTTTTTTTTTTTTTTTTTTTTTTTTTTCAAAGCACTTTGTATTATGTACAGATTTTTAATCTTTTTTCAGTTTTTAAAATTTATTTCAAAAAGACATTTTTATTTCTCTTCTTCTACCGGGTTGAAAGCCAGTAATATTTTTTTTTAAATGAAAACAGGTATCATAATTTGTTAATTTAAAAAGAATTTATTAAAAAAAATTTTTTTTTTTTTTTTTTCAATTTAAAAATTTTTTTTCTAAATTTAAAAAAAAGAATTTTAATTAAAAATTTTTTTTCTATAAGTCTAACATAAACGAAGGGGAACCACTCTTGACTGATAAATTATTTATTTATTTATTGATCTACTAGGAAAAAAGAAGACGGGTTTATGGTTAGGTTAAGGGTTAGTTTAATGAGAAAATAAATAAATAATTCATCAGTCAAGAGTGGTTCCCTTTGTTTATGTTGGACTTATAGGAAATAGCCACAAATTTTTAACAAATTTTTGAGTGATATGGTTAATTCAGTTGAGTATATTCTTGCATTCACTTGAGTGAGATGGTTAAATTTGATAATTCCAAAAAAATTTTTTTTTTTAAATGTAAAAAAAAAACTTTTATTAAAATGAAAAATTTTTATTCAAGGAAAATAAAATTCTTTTTTTTTTTTTTTTTTTTTTTAATCTAAAAACTTATTATTTTTTTTTTTTTTTTTCAATGTTAAAGGGTGATACATAAGCCAATAATCTTTTCTTTTTAAACAGGTCGTTATTTGTTAATTTGGAGAAAAAATTATTTAAAAAAAATTTCTCTTTAAATTTAAAAAATTCTTTTATTCAAAAAAAATAAATGAGCATTTTTTTTTTTTTTTTTTTTTTTTAATTCAAAAATAAAACAATTAAGAATTTTAATGAAAATAAATAAAAAAAAAACGTTTTGAATTTAAAAAAAAAAAAAAAAAAAAATTTCATGTTTTTTTCTTTCTCTAAGCAGGTCAAAATTTGTTAATTTAAAAAAGAATTTTCTTAAAAGAATTTTGAACTATTATTTAGATTTTTCAGACTGTTTTCCTCATCTTTATTATGCTATACACAACGTTTTGGCCAATGTGCCATCTGGCCTTCATCAGGTGTTTCTTGTCAAAATCAGAAACTTTATTGTTGAACTTCGGAGCCTTCATGTCTGTATCGGGAGATAAACTGAACCGTTTATTTAATCCATTGGGGTAGATTGTTCTCATTCCATTAACCATGACTGGGTACAAGTGTTAAGCTGTGTTAATTATTTTATGTTACTGTTGCCCTCGACTAGGATTGAACCTGGTGCCCAGAGATAATTGTCACTTAGAACTGTATTAACTCAACGCCTATATCTGTTGTGCCATGTGTCCAATTGGACAATTCAGAGTGAATATAGTGAAGGTTCCCAAGTTTGAATAGAAGGTTCCTGAGTTCGATAAGAAATACCTGAAGAAGGCTGGAGGGCACATCAGCCGAAACGTTGTATAACAATAAAGATGAAGACAACAGTTTGAAATATCTAAATAATAAAACTTACCAAGCCTCATCACAAAAAATCAGATCGATAAAGAAATTTGAAAATAATTGTTTTTATTGAAAAAATATTTTTTTCTTATTCCAAAAAAAAAAAAAAAAAAAAAAAAAAATTTTATCAAAATGAAAAAACTATTTGGAAAAAAAAAATTTTTTTTTTTTGATTGAAGAAATAAAAAAAAAATTTTAAATTAAAAAAATATTATTTTTAATTCAATTTAAAAAAAAAATGATGTCTTGTTTGTTTCTACTTTTTGGTTTCATTGACTAATATTTTTTTACTTATTCCACTTGGAGGGGCACTTGGTGTGGTGTTATGGTTAACGAGTGGCAGATATTCAACTCTATTCTTTTACACCACATGGGATAGGCAAATAGATAAATGATGGAATTTAAATCTTTTTTAGTGTATGCCTAGAGGCAGAAAATCAAACCGAGGACCCATATTTTGTTGACAAAGAATGCAACAATATATGCTGAATTGATCCAATGTTTAGACGATCAAAGTCTTTCATAGGTAATGCTTAAAGGCCAGATGATGGCCCATAAAATCTTAACCCAAGCCTCATCTAAAAATTATCTATATAACAATAAAGATGAGGACAATAGTCCACAAAATCCAAATAATATAAATTATCAAGCTTCATCTAAAAATTGTCTATATAACAAAGTTGGGGACTACAGTCCGAAAAATCCAAATAATATAAATTATCAAACCTCATCTAAAAAATTGTGTATATAACAATAAAGATGAGGACAACAGTCCACAAATCCAAATAATATAAATTATCAAGCCTCATCTAAAAAATTGTCTATATAACAATAAAGATGAGGACAACAGTCTACAAAATCCAAATAATACAAATTATCAAACCTCATCTAAAAAATTGTGTATATAACAATAAAGATGAGGACAACAGTCCACAAAATCCAAATAATACAAATTATCAAACCTCATCTTTTCAAAACTCATTTTTTGATATCTTTGACCCGTAGATGGGACCCTTACAGAATGAGTCCTGGAAAATACTCACTGTTTTTGGACATCCCTGATTTGTACTTTTTTTCGGAACATTTGTTTTTTCAAATTTCTTAATAATACATTATGTAACCTCATATTACCTGCTCCATAGTCGGATCATCAGGGACTGGTGAGGAGGGTGGCTAGAAACCCAGCAGGGCGAAAAACAAAACCTATGAAAGGGCGGAGGAAGCTTGCTCAACGGCCATCTAGCCAATTAACGCGAGAACACAGAAATGTTACATAATCTGTGCGGTTGCATAAGATTATTGTCAATCCCCTGTATTTCTAAAGGGATGGCCTTTTCATATCATGGGGGGGACATTCCATGGAATAGTACAGAAAGCCCATGAAATACGTGAAGTCATGTGGGACCTGGTTTGGTCCTCAGTTTTTAGTTGGACGTCGGGCAGAGAGGATGTTCTGCCTTAACTGGAACTCACACTGCATACGCGCGTTATGTTAGTCAGATATTTAGTTATATGAAATTTTAGTTAAGTAAATAAAAGTTTAAGAAAAATAACACGGTCTTGTGATTAATGAATGTCTTGGTAACAAGACTGATTTAAGAGAAGAAATGAGTTAAGTGCGACCGATAACCAAGACGAAGTCAAGATGTTAGAAGAGACTGACCTAGAAGAACAGAAGAAGAAGAATAAAATAAGTAAAGAAGAAGGGTATACAACAGAAATACCTGGGTTGGTATCCAGGCACGTAATAGTCTAAATAACCTCTGCTGCCTTGTGGTTATCCTCTGGATAGGAAAAGGCTACGGGAGAAAACCCTGACAGAAATCACGGCTCGGACTCCGTTAGGCAGTTCAGTGTATAAAACACTATCTGGCAAATCCTGTAGCCAAACTGACGCCGAACGTATTGGGTCAACATTCTTTCGGATCACGCCAGAGAGGGGGGCCCTGTCACTTGGGCAACCCAGGGCCTCCATACATCTTGCCCAGGCTCTTTTTTTTTGTGCCCTGGAGTTGGAACTTCTCAGGTATGAAAATATAGTGGAAGTGACAGAAAGAGACTAACTGAAATCTAAGGGAGATAACTCTCGTGGATAATTACTTGAGTTATCGAACTTAGTTATGACTTTCGGCAGAAAACACAAGAGATGCAAACACTATGTTTTCAGTTGGTGTGCAGAAAGCGGATTCGGGATGTTGACGAATTTTGTGGTGTTGAAGGACTTAAGACGTTTTGCTTTGTGAACTGTGTAGAAACTCTTTGAAAAATAATCAGTATTGGTTTGGTTTGTTTTACGGCATATCAACCTCGGTGGGTCATTTAATGCCGACAAAGTTGTGAAATAAATCAATTCTTAATGGATAATACAATTTTGTTTATAAACTCATCTTTTTCTATTCAACCCATAGATGGAACCCTAGCAGGTACTACCACTCCGGGTCAGAGTGGACCAGGGAGCAATGGTGATGAAGGGGTGCTCCACAATCCTTCAGAACTGGAACCTCACCATCAGATAGAGTTTAACGTCTTAAGATAATCTTCACTGGAAAAGAAAATATGTTAAGAATTTTGAGTTATTTTTACACATGCTGTTAAAATTTGAGATGATTTGAACGAGAATTGGTCAAGTTATTAGATTATTAAATGATATCAATTTATCTGAAACTCAAATGATATAAATTTTTCTCTGTGTGTGTGTGTGTGTGTATATATAGTGTGTATTAAAACAGTTAAAATCCCCTTCCCATTCTGTAAGTGAAGACAGCCTAATGGTTAAGGTGCCAGACTGACACCCAACTGATCAGAGTTCAATTCTGGCTGTAGGTAGCTTACAAAATGTTCTAGCCACACTGAAGAGACTTGATAAGTCGAAACACGTGTCTGTGGATGACCATATATATATATATATATACACTTGTAAGTTGAAAATTGAAGTCAATCTGACAATTATATTGAAAGATAAAAGAAAAGAAAATGTATGGATAAATAAATTTTTTTTATCCATGCATTTTCTTTTCTTTTATCTTTCAACATATATATATATATATATATATATATATATATATATATATATATATATATATATATATATATATATATATATATGTGTGTGTGTCTGTGTTCTTTTCAGGTATAGAAATAATCTTCACTGGAAAAGAAAATGTGTTAAGAATTTTGATTTGTTTTTACTAATGCTGTTAAAATTCATACCTTTTCCTAAGGTATTAGCACTATAAGAAATTCAAACAGCCTTGTCCAGGATTTGAACTCGGGTCATTGTACACATTTCCTTCAGCAATGGAATTTTGAGTTGTCTCTACATATGATGTTAAAATTTGAGATCATTTGAATCAGAATTGGTCAAGTTATTAGATTATGAAATTATATCAATTTTTTTGAAACAGCGTGTATAGAAACAAGACTAAAGTTTCTATTTAATGTTTAGACATCTTTTCTTTTCCAGTGAATGAAAATATCTAGACTTAAGAATTTAAAAAAAGATAAAACATTGAATATAGAATTCTGAGTTATTTTTCCATATGGTGTTAAAATTTGAGATCATTTGAATGAGAATTGGTCAAATTATTAGATTATGAAATGATATTGATTTTACTCAAACAACATATACAGACACAATGTAAAATTCTGTTTAAAGTTTTTTGGGTTTTTCTTTTTAGGAATAGAAATCTTATTTACTGGGGAGGAAGAAATTTAAACATTAAACATTGAATTTTTAATTGTTTTGACACATGGTGATAAAATATGAGATCATTTGAATGAGAATTGGTCAAGTTATTAGATTACAAAATTATATCAATTTTTCCGAAACGTCCCATACATCTCAAGTGATACCAATTTTTCTGAAAATCTTTCTGTGTATATTCAGCCGTATTTTTTTAGGAAGTCCATTAAGAGTTTTAACTTAAAAAGTTAAGCAATCAGGGTGAACTCTGTCACCTGTCAATTGCCCACTTCTACTTATAGACTCACCGATAACCATGTGACCAACCTATTGGCCAATCACTGACAGTACTCTGCTGCTGATATTGTTATTTATACCGGCTGTTCTGGTCATACCTACGCATATTGCTTTGAACCTTCGTGGATGACGGAACATAGGATTATATCACTGGACCTTTTGACACTAGGATTCCAAAACTCAGGACTTATTCACTTACCAAAGGATTCTATAGTTCAAGACTTACTTACTTTAAGTCCTTTTCAACTGGCCAACGATGGCGGTGAGAAACTTAACAGTTATTGTGGTGTTGATTTACTCATCTTCTTCTCCTTCCACCTATGCGTAAATAGTAGGACAGACTGGGCTCTTTAACCTTGGTTAGGCAACCAGTCTATGAGAAGGAAAACTCTGAATTCAAACCTGTTAAATCCGCTTGGAGTGATCACTACTAGAATAGACTCAGTCCTAATTAGTGATCTATTTCACTAATTTAATTTATATTCCTAGACCGAAATGCTGATAGGTACATGTCATGCGTCCTTGATGCATAAAAATCTAAAAGGATGCAGTAAAAGTATCCATGCATCCCAGTGTTTTTCTTTTTTCTTCCCTCACCATTTCAAGCTAACTGTAAATACATTTCAATAGTTTCTTAGAAACGAATTACACAGGATAGGTTACAAGGTAGGAGTTAGCTTTAGTTATTTCCCCAGATCATAAATAAAAACCCTACAATTTATTAAGAAACTTTGGGACTCATTCAAAGCAAATATGTGAGTCCCAGGACTCACTAAATCATAAAGCTATCAGCATCACTGTTGGACAATAGTTTTGTGAGAAAAAAAAAACAACATTAAAACAAAACAAATGTGTTAGCAGAACGCATGTAACAATTAAATAGAACGCATCAAAATGAGATTTTTTATTTGTATTTCATTAATAAAAACAAAAACCAGATTTTGAATCTGAGTGACCTCCCTTTTCAGAGTTATACGTATGACGGTGAACAAGAAAGGAAAAAGAGCAAGACATTGTCTTGTCTGCCGGGATCGAACCCGTGTCCTCCCGCATGCAAAAGCAAATGCGATTTAGGCACTGGACGGACGTGAGGTTCGACTGATGTGCCCGGATGTTTGGGTAATATGCCGATAAATAACCAAAGCGAGTGGAGTGTCGGGTGACAAGCAGAGAAGCTTTCGGCTTACATGAGACGGCAGTCAGAAAAGATTATTTTGATGACGACGACGGCTTTTCAGCTGCTGGTCAAAGACGAAGACTGTGTTGACCAAAAGAAAGTTTGGCCTGCGAGAAGACGGTGGACTCGCTTCTTTTTGGTCCCCCCTCAGCAGGAACTTGTTGACTCAAATATCTATTTAGCCGCCTCTATTTTTTTCCTCCCTTTCAATAACGTACATACCAAACTTCCTTTTATATACTTATATAGATGTGTTCCACGTTCTTTGTCGGGTCCAGTGACGGTATATAACATTGGGAGAATTAAATAGAACGCATTAAAATAAGATTTTTATTTGTATTTTTATTAATAAAAAAAACAAATGTGTTAGTAGAACGCAGGTGTCAATTAAATAGAACACATTAAAATGAGATTTTTTATTTGTATTTTTATTAATAAAAACAAAAACAAATTTTGAATCTGAGTGACCTCCCTTTTTGGAGTTATACATTGACACGTACATACCAAACTTACTTTTATATATATAGATGTATTCCATGTTCTTTGTCGGGTCCAGTGATGGTATATAACATTGGGACAATGATGCATTAAAATGAGATTTTTATTAATAAAAAAAACAAAACAAATGTGTTAGCAGAACGCAGGTGTCAATTAAATAGAACGCATTAAAATAAGATTTTTATTTGTATTTTATTAATAAACAAAATAATAATGCAATTACAAAGTTAAAAATAGTTAAAATATAAAATAATTAACTAAATAACACAATGTCTTATAAAGAACAGACTATAAAACAAATTGCGTTTTTTTTTTAAAAACTGGTGACAATTTCTGAGGGTGAGAAAATATGACAAAATAAATTGCAGTGACGTTTAGTGGAGTTGAGCTTAGATTATGGAATGTTGATGACAATTGTTTTGGACCAATATGACCCTTAGGCACCCCTTTTCTGATCTCGTTTCATAAGGATATTTTTTTCATTTACACTGTCAAAATCCGGTTGTTTGTTAGGGGTTAGAGTTAGGGTTAGGGGTTAGTTTTATAATTAAAAAAAACTCTAAAAATCGTCTGTTAACAAACAACTGGATGATTTTGACGGTCTAAATGAAAAAGATGTCCTTATGAAACGAGATCGCAAAAGGGGTGCCTAAAGGTCATATGGTCCATTGTTTTTTTTATTTTTTTTTGTTCACAAATTTTTTTTTTCTTTCAGTGTGTAAGATTTACAAATCTTTGAAAAGTTTAAACTAAAACTAAAAAAAAAAAAAGATAGTTCATGTTTATATATATATATATATATATATATAGTATTGTAGTGTATACAGAAATAACCTACTCGAGTTTCACCATAAGGATCTTCAGGGTTAAATCCACTGAATTAATCAAGATATTGATTAATTACAGTTAACTGCAGGGGTTCATATTGTAATTTTGACCGTTGAAACTTGAATAGATTATTTCTGTACACACTAATATTAAATCTGCTCTACTTATGTATTGAGCACTTTATATTTGTTATAACGCTGACTTATCCGAATAAAACTTGTACCAACAAAATATTGAGACCAACCCAATATTTTTTTACCAGTAAGTCATTCCCTTTACATACATTATATATATATATATATATATATAATTGATAATTGAATCATATTACCATGACCAGACAACTCGGCAAACACCGACATCCAGAGCACTGGACAGCTGTTTCGACCTCCTTTGGTCTCATCAACAGTGCATACCACAATCTCCTCCACTAGAGATTGAACCGAACGGAGAATGCCAAATCATTTAGTCAACGGTAACATTAATTCTAAAAAAAAATTAAAAAAAAATTCTAACCAATTCTAAAAAAAAATTTTAATATATATATATATATATATATATATTTAAAATTTGTTTTGGGATGAAAAAAGAAATCACAGTGCTCGACCACAAATTTGTAGGAGCTTTATATTTGTTGAACTTTTTATATAAAAGTTTTTCAAAAGCAACTACCCAGTTTCAGGTTATTTCACCATCGTCAGGCTGCTAAATCTTCTGTGTTTATTTGAAACATATATACCATTTATGATTGGTAAAATAACCTGAAACCTGTGTAGTTGCTTATGAAAAATTTAATTTAAAAAAATTCAACAAATAAATATATATATGTTTTGTTGAAAACAGACAATTCTTGTCTGATGAGTTTTTGTTTGATCCTTTCTAACTGTCCAGCCATCTTTTTAATATCCGGGTGGAATAGGTGTATGAATCCACCACGAGCGCTTTCTGCACTATCTAGTGCCATCATCAGGTGTGGAACTGGTGAGATGTTTCCATTGTTTCTTTTTAAACAAGCAGTAGGAATAAGTAGGCGAGGGTCTCACAAACTTAAACTTGTGAGCTCCACCTACTACTAATTTCCTACTGCTACTGCTTTTATATATATATATATTATATATATATTAATATGAATGCATATCGTAATTATACATTAAACTAATTTTAATATAAAAGAGAATCATACACAGTGAAATTAAAAATAAGCTCAACTTATTAACCAAGCCATGGGATAAATCAGGGTTTCTCAATGGGGGCCTTATGGCTCCTTTAGGGGGACTGTGAGATTTTCTTTTGAGTGTGGACACAAGGCCAAATTCAAAAAATGGGGGGGGCCAAGAGGGGCCCACGGCCAAAAAAAAAGGTTGAGAAACCCTGGGATAAAGGACTGCTGTCAATCAACTTAATTTATCTCTTTTTACAGAAGAGTGCCAATATTGCAACGCCCCCTGGAGGCCTTTTAGTGTATATTGAGATCAAATAAGAAAATGATATGTTATAGATAAACAAAGCAAAATATCAAAAAAGTGACAGAAAATATTTTTTTTGAATACAGATGAAATTTAAAAAAAATCCTTTAAATAAAAAACAAAAAAACAAAACAACAAAAAAACCCTTCGAACCGGGGGGTGTCAAAGTTTAGGTACCAGACGTGTATGCTGAAAAAGATGGAGGGGAGCCCTTAGAGAAAAATTGTGATATTGCAAAAAGTACCTGATACCTATTAAGCATAAGTCATTGTCAGTCAGACAGCGAGGGAGTCTATGCTCTTTTCACTAGTACTAGACCAAGGAACCTTTGGAGGTACCAGCTACTTTTTACAATATCATAATCTTTTCTTAAGGGGACAACCTTTTTTCGGTATACATGTCCGGTACCTAAGTTTTGACCCCTGACCCCCTGAACATATGAGTAATCCACCATTGCATATAATAAAATAGTTTATATGAGCATTTCTTTAAAATTAAACATTCTTAATTGTAAACTTTTTCATTGACTTTAAATAATTTGAGATTTTACTTGGCATAATTCACAATGAATATTAAAAAAAAAGAAGAAGACTTTATTCATTGGTCGTATTCTTAGTTATTATTGCTGGGTGTTTAAAGAACGTGTAGCGACATGAGATAAGTGAAGTGTAGTAAAAAAAACAAACTATTTTACACAAAGGG
>CM042175.1:34359049-34446549 GCA_023376005.1 Doryteuthis pealeii
TTTTCCTATATATATATATATATATATATATGTATGTGTGTGTGTTTTTGTTGAACTCAACAGACAATTCTTGTCTGATGAGTTTTTGTTTGATCCTTTCTAACTGTCCAGCCATCTTTTTAATATCTGGGTGGAATTAGTGTATGAATCCACCACGAGCGCTTTCTGCACTACCTAGTGCCATCATCAGGTGTGGAACTGGTGAGATGTTTCGATTGTTTCAGTAGCAGTAGAAATAAGTATAGAGGAAAAAGAGGATAGTTGTTATCCTCCTTTTCCTCTATAACACTACACGTGTTATGGGTTGATTGGCAATCTTTTAATTAAATACTAATTAATTAAAACTACCCAAATAATCAATTAGGGTAGTTTGTTAAAAGTTAAAAGTTACTGTAAGAAAAGAAAATGTAAAAATAAGAAAAAATAATAATAATAATAATAATAATGTTTATATTAAAAATATAAATTTATCTAAACAAAGAATTTTCACGTAGACAAAGAAATTCCTTAAATTATGGAATTTGATATATATCATCGGAATTTTAAATTTTGCCAAAATAAAATAATAATTTAACAAATAAGATTCCAGTTTTTAAAAGTTGGTCAACAATTTCAAAAACTTACATAAATAAAACAATGTTTGGCCTTGAGTTGAAGCACTTGGAAAAAAAACCAATGAAAAACTCCAACTAAGACTGATACAAGGCCATTTAGACAATGTTATCGAGTGGCTGGCCAATCAGAGACGTATGTTAGGAGAGGGGGAGGTCTAGACACCATAAATAACGGAACTTGAACCGAAGAGAGAGAAGAGAGAAGAGGAAAAGAAGAGAGAGAAGTGGAGAACGTCCGTTGGAGTCAGATACTCCGAAACCAGGGAGCTCGCCATAGCTTGGTGCCCTTGCCACAACTTTACCGATACACTCTGATGTCTTGCCACTTGGTACAAAATTGATAATTTAGCCAAAAACCAGCTGTAAATCGCCAATCAACTGACAAAGAAATTACCTCGCTCCTTTGTAAAATAAATGTACATATTTTGTACATAACCATCAAAAAAAGCGTTGTGTTCAATTGTTTTGTTGATCCATTGACAGCTTTTGGTTATTTAATCCTATTTCAGCCGAGTTGGTAAAAGGAACGAAACCAGCTCTCCTTCAGGACACTATAATACTATAATCTGTGTTACGACCAGCATTAGAAGAAATCTCTCACTATAGTATTATATTTGGTATCAATGACTGTAATACTGAGCCAGAGCATTGTTTCCATACATTGAGACCGTGCCCCAGCACGTTATTATACCGCGCACTTCCCAAGCTAAAGGGGTTCATCAAGGGGACCCAAATTTGAATCCGTTGAGGCCATCAAGAGGTCTGTAACGATGGAGTTGAGGGACATACCAGAAGAATCCTTCGAGTAGGACAGAGAAGTATGGGAAAGTGCATTAGATTCAATAGGGGGGGGGGACTACTTTGGAGGAGGAGAAAACATTTAGTTTGTTATTTGGATTTTAAATGAATTGTTTGTGAGAACAGTCTCATTACTTTTCAGACACACCTCAGATGTGGAAAGTAAGATAAAATGAAATAAGGAGATTCAGTTTCTTTGTTTAATGGGTTATTTAATGCCAAAGCCATCCTTGTAGAAGAATAGTAGTGTTACTATCTAACCCATCTGTGTTGGGATGTGTGATGATTGATAGATAAATAAATAAAACCAAATAAAATAGAAAAAAAAAAAAAACACAAAATAAAATAAATAAATACAAAAAATCTCCTTGTGTCACATGGTACGTAACAACATGCTTAAGATGTAAGTTAGGAGTTGCATTGTGGGAGGCTAGAACAGGAAATGGGTCTTCTGCCATGACACATAGATTGGTATATGAGCTAGCTGCTTGGACACACACGTGAGTTGTTAAGTCACTTTTAAGGTACAAGCATTTCTCTGCTCTGTGTTAAATAAAACCTTGTTAATTTCCAACAACCTGCTCTTGCATTATCATTCAGTGCTCTTCCGTATCTTATTTGTATATAAAAACATAATATTTTTACACTTTCTTTTCTGCCAGCTTACATATCTCAGGACAAGACTTTCTATACTAAAAGGCTTCCTTTCATATTAGGACATTTCGCTCATACAACACTGTATGAGAAGTTTATAATGAGTATTTAATTCATAGTCAAAATCATTAATACATAGAATAAAGGAAAACCCTGTATTATATAAGTAAAAGTAAAGTCGTCGGAGCGGCCCAATGTCGGTATCAGCCAATCAGCAAGGGAGTCTATCCCCTTTTCAACAGTGCTAGACTGAATGAAGATGAGGACAATAGTCTGAATAATCCTAATAATACAAAGTATCTTGTATCTTGTGTCATGTTTGGAATGTATTATGTTAATTTTGCTCAGGTAATAAAATATTTTCATTATTACGTCATTGTGAATTGTTCTCACATTTATTCTGTATGAGGAAATGCTATTCCAGCAACTATTGTTCTTCTACAATATGTTTCATAAAAAAAGGGAACAGTCTCAAGAATCTGCTGGGAGTTGTGGGATTGCGGAACGTATTCCCGGCATTAATAAGATGGGGGTGGGGGAACTACGGTATCTATCTGCAATTAATCAGACTTTCAAAAAGCGAATGATGTTGAACGTTTATTCGTTCAGCAGCAAGCAATTAAATGAATTTGGAATGTATTTAGAAAACGGTGTTGAAATAACGCAGCAGTTCTCAATTTTATATTAACCCCTGCTCTCAAAAAAAAAAAAAAAAAAAAAAAAAAAACCTCCCAAAAAAACCTAAAAACAAAAAACAAAAAAAAACAGCTTATATACTGACATATACAGTATGTATCTCAGATAACCCCAAAAATTTGAATTAAAAAAATTTTTTTTTTTACATATGGTGCCCAGAGAAATTGCACCCTTATAAATTCGTCCCTGTTCCTACATGTGTCTAGGACAAAAAAAAAAAGCAAAAAAAAAAAAAAAAAAAAACAAAAACAGATTATATATTGACATATACAGTATGTCTCTAAGATAAACCAAAAAATTTGAATTAAAAAAAAAATTTTTTTTACATATACAAAAAGGGTATAGCACCCCCCCAAAAAAAAACCCCAGTGAAAAACAGGCTTTTTAAAAAAATTCTTGCCATAAATTTTAATGAAACTTCAATGGCTTAGACCAGGCATGAACAACCCTTTTCAAGGGGCAGACTCATCGTTTACATAATGTAAAGTGGGAGGGGGTGAGCAGGGGATAATGGGATTCTCATTATCATCTGTGACTCAGTTCAATAGTCAGGAAGTCTGACGATACAGAAGATTTCGAGACTTCTTGGCTGTTAAAGTTTCTTTTGATCGATTTATCAGACAAAGGGTTGACCTCTTAAGTGACATGTGGAATAATATGGAAACTGGTGGAATTTTGTGGAACAATTAGAACAATCTAAGGCTTGACAATGTTCTGGAACATTCGACAACAATCTCTATATAATGAGTTGGCCTTAGATTTTGAGAGTTGGGCTGGCAGTTTTTGATGAGAGGAGTTATCCTTAGATTTTGACGGAGGCCAGTGGTGGGGGTCGTGAATCGGGATTGGTGTCGCTGGTGTTTGAAGCCTGATATTTAATATTTTACACTGGACGAAGTTAAAAACATACCTATTAATGAAACCGACCCTCTCTCTCTCTCTCTCAAGAACAATATAAGAAGAAGTTAAATAAATAAGTCATTTGAAAAGAAACGAAAAGTTTGTTTAGGGCTTTTATTCATAAACTAACAAATGTGAACAGATACTCGACTGATCCTAAGGAGAGTGATAGTTGTAAACACAAGTCAAATTGACTGTAACTAAAAAAACCCGTGGCCTTGTAAGGTGATACCTTTCCCTGACCATAAAGGAAAGAAAGGAGGAAGGATTATTTCATGGGCTTGAAGGCTGACTACAAGATTCTGTGTGTAATCAACAAGCCAACGTGTCAAACCCTGATAGAAAGTGTATATATATTTACCAACCCCTCTGCACGAGCAGGATGCGACACAAGGTCAATTTCTTAAGTGGAGTTCAGCAGGTTTGAATTCAGAGTTTTCCTTCTCCTAGACCGGTTGCCTAACCAAGGTTAAAGAGTCCAGTCTGCCCTACTATTTACCCATAGCTGGAGGGAGAGTAGGATTCATACCTTTCCCAAGGGTATTAGCGCTAAGTGAAATGCAATTACCACGTCCAGGATTTGAACTCGGGGCGACGAGTCCATTTCCCATGACTTTAACCATTACACCACACGCTTCCTACACATAGAAAGTGTATAAGTATTTAGTATGTGCATTTGGCGCACTGTGAAGGCCATGGTGTAAAAGGCATAACGTTACAATAGCTTGAATCGTAATAGAACAAAGTTACTTGACAATTAACGGAAACTCACCAGACAATGAACAGACTGCCAAATACTTCTTAAACCATTCTCAAATCTACCGAGCAGTTCAACTCGATGATTATTTTGTTTTATTATGGTTTTGCTTTGCGGGTTACTAAGAGAGAATGGGCACCGTTTCGAAGCCTTCATCCAGAGATGCTGATAAATATGCACCCTGCGTCAATGATGCATAAAAATCTTAAAGAACATAAAAAAATCCTATCATGTGTCCCAGTGTTTTTTTTTTTCGAATTACACTGTATGGGGTACAAGGTAGAGGTTAGACAGCTTTAGTTGTTCATAGATAAAAATTCTGCTATTCAGAAACTTTAGTTGGGACCCATCAAATACATTTCAATATTTTCTTGGAAATTAATTACACTGTATGGGGTACAAGGTAGGGGTTAGACAGCTTTAGTTGTTCACAGAAAACTCTGCTATTCAGAAACATTAGTTGGGACCCATCAAATACATTTGAATATTTTCTTGGAAATGAATTACACTGTATGGGGTACAAGGTAGGGGTTAGACAGCTTTAGTTGTTCATAGATAAAAACTCTGCTATTTATTAAGAAACTTTAGTTGGGACTCCTCAGATTTCTTGGAGACTCATTCAAATTAAATCCATGCATTCCAGGATGCACAAAAATTAAAAATCTATCAGCGTCACTGCCTTCGTCTCTTATGAGAGTTGAATTGAGCGTACCCAGCATTTGCAACATTCCGGTCCTGTTCCTATGTGCGTCTAGGCCATTGAAGTCCTGTTCTTATGTGCGTCTAGGCCATTGAAGTCCTGTTCCTATGTGCGTCTAGGCCATTGAAGTCCTGTTCCTATGTGCGTCTAGGCCATTGAAGGTTTATTAAAATTTGTGGCACTAATAAAAAATGGTTCAGTTTTTTCACTGTTTTTTTTGGGGGGGGGGCGTTATTTTTTGTTCAATAATGTATTTCCATTGATCACTTTTAAACTCGGATCTTTCGATTCACAAAATGTAAAAATAATTTTTAAGATGACAGAATTTTCTTTCACTTTATAACTAGTCCAGGTTAAAAGGCCACTCAGGGTAAACCCCGATGCCAAACAATTTTTAGATGAGGGAGGGTGTGTGTGAGTGTGTGTGTGTGTGTAAAATATCGCTTTCATATTGCATTAACTTTTCGAGAAAAATGCCTTCAAATAGCTAGGGAGTTCAATTTTCAGCAGGCACCACTTAGCATTGTTTTTAGTGTAGGAGGCCAGGTTGCATTCATGTTATAATACTGAAATAATTTGAAAGATGACAATAGTTTCTTTATCTTTACAGCAAGTCCAGGTCAAAAAGTCATTCACGGTAACCCGACGCCAAACTTTTTTTACACCTAATTTTTCCAATAATTACATTTTTGGTATTTCTGAGAATTTTCTACAATTACCATTAGGTTAAAAAGAAAAAAAAAGGTAAAAGAATGTCTGGTTTCGGGTTACCCTTACCGGGTGGTAAAAATGCACCTGGTAAAAATTCCCATATTCGATAAAATGCAGTGAAATTTATCATTTTCCAACAATACCTGCATTGGTAAAATAGCGTCTAAAAGATTTTGGTTTCGGGTTAACTTTTCCGCACATTTTACCAGGACTAAACCGCCAGTTTAAAGATATTCATAAAATTCCACACTTTATTAAAAACTTTACTGCATTTTTAATCTGGACTAAACCGCCAGTTTAAAAGGCATTCATAAAATTTCTCGCTTTATAAATCTCTTTACTGTGCTTTTTACCTGGACTAAACCGTCGGTATAAAGATATTCATAAAATTCTTCACTTTATAAATCACTTTACCTGTATCGGAAAAATAGGGTCTAAAAAAGTCTGGTTTTGGGTTAACTTTACCGCACTTTTAATCTGGACTATAACTGCTGGTTTAAAGGCATTCATAAAATTACTCACTTTATAAATCACTTTACCACACTTTCAACCCGGACTATAACTGCTGGTTAAAATTCCCATATTCAGTAAAATTTATCCTTTTCTAACAATACCAGTAGTGGAAAAATGGGGTCTAAGACATTCATAAAATTAATCACTTTACCGCCCTTTTAACCTGGACTATAATCCCCGGTTAAAAGGCATTCATAAAATTCCTCACTTTAAAAATCACTTTACCGCCCTTTTAACCTGGACTTTAATCCCCGGTTAAAAGGCATTCATAAAATTCCTCACTTTAAAAATCACTTTACCTGCATTGGAAAAATAGGGTTAAAAAAAATCTGGTTTCGGGTTAACTTTACCGCACTTTTAACCTGCATTTTTAACCTGGACTAAACTGCCCGTTTCAAAGACGTTCATAAAATTCCTCACTTTGTTAATCACTTTACCACCCTTTTAACCCGGACTATAACTGCCGGTTAAAATACATTCGTAAAATACCTCACTTTATAAATCACTTGACCGCACTTTCAGCCTGGACTATAACCACTGGTTAAAATACATTCGTAAAATTCCTCACTTTATAAATCACTTTACCGCACTTTCAACCTGGACTATTTATGCCAGTTTAAAATACATTATTAATCACTCGCTGATATCCTGGATCAGTTCAACTGCGTCTAAGTGGTAACCAGTTAACCGAAGCAGGGTATAGTTGCAGATAGATATGGGGTCTGCGAGTCAGAATCGCTCGAAACCGTTACTGCCTAAAGATTCAGAATTGATATGACAATCCCATAAGAGAATCACAGACAAAATAAGAAGACCCACCACAACACCGCCAAGTGAGGCACCGACACCATCGACTCCTTTGTATTTGTCCAATTCAGCTTGGCGCCATAATAAGTATGCAGAATCTTCGCATTGAGATTTTGCAAATTTCTTGTTCGCAGGAGCATCCGCTGAAATGAAAAAAAGAGAAAAAAATTAGATCATTAATAAATTGGAAATGATTTCTACTATAAAAATGGATTAGAAATGATTTTTACTATAAAAATGCATTGGAAATTATTTTTACTATAAAAATACATTGGGAATGATTTTTACTATAAAAATGCATTGGGAATGATTTTTACTATACAAAATGCATTGGGAATGATTTTTACTATAAAAATGAATTGGAGATGATTTTTACTATAAAAAATGCTATTGGAAATTTTTTACTATAAAAATGATTGGAAATTTTTTACTATAAAAAATGCATTGGAAATGATTTTTACTATAAAAATGCATTGGAAATGATTTTTACTATAAAATGCATTGGAAATGCAACTTTTATTTGGCTATAAAAGTGACCCATTTTGGCCTGAACGGTGCACTGCATTCTTGTTCTTCAGTAACAGAGTGTCGAGAGAACGAAGGAAGAAGAGGAGAAAGAGAAAGAGAAAGAGAAAGAAAAGCTGGTGGACAATTTTCAAGAGTTAAGTAAACTGTTTAGTTTAACATCAAACCGAGGAGACTTTAGATAGAAAAAGGTTCAAGTAAGAGGATATTATTAAAAAGGTTACTTACCCACAACAGTAAGGACAAATTTTAGTGGTGGAGTGTGGTTGCAGGAGATCTGAGAGGCGATGTAAAAAGTGCCAGGGGCGTTGAAAGTGTGCTGGATCGAATTCTTATTGGTGTGGGTGAGTAGAGTGTGGCCAATCTGTTGTTCTCCTCGGAAATTGCACGTCTGGAAGTGTTCCTGTTTTGGAGTGGGGGGAAGGTAAAAGCAATGGAAAAGTACATATTAGTTTGGAGGGGTGCATGGCTAAGTACAAGGAAGGGTTAAAAATTATTTGCACTTTCACCATAGCATTATCATATTTAAAGGTGGTTTTAACTTCTGTAGCTAATACCACTTTCTTATAATGTGTTAGGAGGTCTCAGAAAGCCACCGAACACAGGTGAATTTAAATATTCATATAAAAGAAATTCCAACTAAGTTGGTAAGGGCATATAGTTTAGAAGGGTAAGTATGAGGGAGGGTAAAAAACTTATCTGAACTTTTGCCATAACATCTATATATTAATACTTGTGTCACTTAAAAGTACGGCTATTATCATCTTGTAAGATTCTTTAGTTAAAAATGGGACTGTCCAAATCGTTCAACATGAAATGCCAAAATGTGTGACCAATCTGTTTTTCTCCTTGGAAATTGCACGTCTGGAAGAGTCAAAGTTTGGTGGGGTGGGTGGAGGTAAAAGCAATGGAAAATAACATATTAGTTTGGAGGGGTGTATAGCTAAGTACTATAAAAATGCATTGGAAATGATTTTTACTATAAAAATGCATTGGAAATGATTTTTACTATAAAAATGCATTGGACAATGATTTTTACTATAAAAATGCATTAGAAATGATTTTTACTATAGAAATGCATTGGAAATGATTTTTACTATAAAAATGCATTGGACAATGATTTTTACTATAAAAATGCATTAGAAATGATTTTTACTATAGAAATGCATTGGAAATGATTTTTACTATAAAAATGTATTGGACAATGATTTTTACTATAAAAATGTATTGGACAATGATTTTTACTATAAAAATTCGCTGGAAAAATATTTTTACTATAAAAATGCATTTACAATAAAAATGCGTCTGGAGGTGTTCCTGTTTTGGAGTGGGTGGGTAAAAGCAATGGAAAAGTACATATTAGTTTGGAGGGGTGCATAGCTAAGTACAAGGGAGGGTTAAAAATTATCTGCATTTTCACCATAGCATTATCAGATTTAAAGGTGGTTTTAACTTCTGTAGCTAATACCACTTTCTTATAATGCATTAGGAGGCCTCAGAAAGCCACCGAACACAGGTGAATTTAAACATTCATTTCTCTGAATGTTTGAGATGAGGCTTGAAGATTAGTATTATTAGCGTTATTCGGACTATTGTCCCCATCTTCATTGTTATTTGTACAACGTTTCGGCCGATATACCCTCCGGCCTTCTTCAGGTATTTCTTGTCGGACACATGGCTGAGTGGATTAGGCAGTTAGGTTAAAAAAAACAGTTCTAAGTGACAGTTATCTCTAGTTCCCGAGTTCAATCCTGAGTGAAAGCAGTTAGAAAAATAATTAATTAACACAACTCCTACCCCAGCTATGGTTAGCGGAATGAGAAAAGGATACCCCCGTGGAATAAATAAAGGGTTAGGTTCAAAGTTCCGTGATGGCTCCCGAATACGACAAGAAAGTTCCCGAGTTCGAGAAGAAGGTTCCCGAGTCCGACAAGAAATACCTGAAGAAGGCCGGAGGGTATATCGGCGAAACGTTGTACAAATAACAATGAAGATGGGGACAATAGTCTGAATAACGCTAATAATATTAGATATTCATATAAAAGAAATTCCAACAAAGAAATAACATATAGTTTGGAGGGGTACATAGCTAAGTATGAGGGAGGGTAAAAAATGATCTGCACATTAACTCTTAACGTCCTATACCACCTCATTCCACCCAGCCGAAAGTCACATTTGTTTTCCTAATCCACCGCAAATGATAGCCTTTATTTAAATGTAATATTAAACATATTTAGAAGTCTTTGATTTAAGAGAAATAACAGGTAACTTTAAATGAAAACACAATTTTTAGCCATTTATTGATAAATCCTGATAGGAAAAGGGGATCTGGACTTAAGAAAATTCTCAACAATATGTTAAGAGTTAACACATCACACAATAAGTCCCGGGCCTAAAACAACAACTTTTAAGCAAAATTTGACTTTATTCACCAACATAGTCTCCTTCTAGAGTGAAACACTGATTCCAATGCTGAATTGTTGACACGTTGTTGTTTTTGATTGACTGTGAGCTAAACAAAGCTTTCTCATTGACAAATATTCATGCAAAATGGTGAATACACTGCCTTCTGATATCTTCAATTCCTTTGCTATCTCGTGCAACTTCAATTTACGATTGGCTAAAACTAGTTTGTGGAGTATTTTGGTGTTTTTCGGGACAACTGCCAAATTTGGGCGACCTGAGCGTTCAGTATCATTTGTGTCTGTACAACCACATTTAAAGTCAGCATACCACCTCTTAACTATTGTTTCCGATGGAACAGAGTTCGAATAACACTTATCAAGCCATTGCTTTCCTTGAACTATATTTTTCCTATTAGAAAGCAATGCTTTATCAACACAAAAAATTCAGATTTTTCCATTGTTTTGAAAATTTGCAACAGTAGCTTCACTTCATCATCATCATCATGTCGCGCAGGCGGCACGGATATCCATGAGAATCTCTCGCCAACCTTCCCTATCATTCATCGCCCCTGGGAGGTCTTCCTCGCTGCAGCCAGCATCTTTACATAGCTGGTCAATGTAGGTCCTTGCTGGGCATCCCACACTAGCATGTCCATGTGTTGGCTTCCACAGGAGAACATCGCTTATGAGTTCGTCCTTGCTTCTCCAGCAGTGTCCTGCATGTCTAGTCCATCTCACTCGGATGCTCTGTGAGATAGGGGGCAGGTGACCATACAGCTGCTCCCTAGTGGGGTGCTGTTTCCACGACTTGTTCAGTACTACATGCAACATTCTTGTGCAGGTCCCATCTAGCTTACTCTCAAAGCGCCTTGTCAGGGTCCAGGTGGTGCAGCCATACAGCAGTACTGATATGACTACAGCCTGGAAGAAATGTCGCTTCAGCTTGTCAGTAAGATCAGATTTCCATATGTTCACTTAAATAACTGTAATTTGTAAACTAATAATCTGATTGGGCTCAAATTTTGACACGTGCCATTTGAAGGTTAGTACTTTATAAAAAAACATATGGATTTTTTTATTAGTGGCGCCATCTATATGTCAGGTCTGGGACTTATTGAGTGATGTGTTATCATATTTAAAGGTGGTTTTAACTTCTGTCGCTAATACCACTTTCTTATAATGCATTAGGAGGCCTCAGAAAGCCATCGAACGCAGGTGAATTTTAATATTCATATAAAAGAAATTCCAACAAAGAGATAGCATATATATATTTACCAACCCCTCCGCATGAGCAGGATGTGACACATAACTATAAAAATGCAATGGACAATGATTTTTACTATAAAAAGGCATTGGAAACGATTTTTACTATAAAAAGGCATTGGAAATGATTTTTACTATAAAAATGCATTGGACAATGATTTTTACTATAAAAATGCATTGGACAATGATTTTTACTATAAAAATGCATTGGACAATGATTTTTACTATAAAAATACATTGGAGATGATTTTTACTATAAAAATGCATTGGAAATGGTTTTTACTATAAAAATGCATTGGAAATGATTTTTACTATAAAAATGCATATGAAATGATTTTTACTATAAAAATGCATTGGGAATGATTTTTACTATAAAAATGCATTGGACAATGATTTTTATTATAAAAATGCATTGGACAATGATTTTTATTATAAAAATGCATTGGACAATGATTTTTACTATAAAAATGCATTGGACAATGATTTTTACTATAAAAATGCATTGGACAATGATTTTTACTATAAAAATGCATTGGACAATGATTTTTACTATAAAAATGCATTGGACAATGATTTTTACTATATTAATGCATTAGAAATCTGTACATACATTATGTCTAAAGAACCTGCCGATAGGGATAGATAGCAAGAAAAAGAGTTAATTGAATCTGTGTTTTCAGCATGAATTGATGATGATTCTAACTGAGTGGTTTTAAAATTCTATAAACTTACCTTGTCTTGTAATAAAGTGACTTTATCATCTCCACTGTATGAGAAATAGAGAATGTCACCAGCCACAATAGAAAAATTCTTAATGGCTGTGTTGTTAGCCTCCCAGCCAACCTCTCCACCAACTTTGATGTACTAAAAGATATAACAAAATATACATTTATATATATATATATATATATATATATATATGAGGAAGAATGAATAAATAAAAGAAAGTACAGAATGGATAATAAAAGATGAATTTAATCAATATCACTTACACATGTGTTTCGGTCAGTTCATCTGTGTGAAAATATTTCGCACACAAAGATTCGACCTTTGTCAGAGTGAAATTTTATTTTGAATGAACAAAATTCGTTGGGGAAAAACGGAGAATTTTTGGAAATGTTCGAAGAGAATTTAAAAAAAAAATCACATTTGGAACGCTGAAATAGACTGTTAGAATTTAGATATTTGATTTTTTGATAAAAAGAAAATTATAATTATAAAAAGGAAATCACATTCTTCATTATATACACAGTAACTTTTAACTTAACATAATCTGTAAATACAAACATATACACAACCATCTTACGAAAACATCAAAATAAAAAATAACATAAAAAAAAAAAATTATCTATTATCAAAGTTAGGTTCTTTTTATAAACGATTACTTTTTAATATTTCACCATTTTTTTTTCAAAACAATAACATAAACTAGGCTCCGAGAAAATTTTCAACATGTTAGGGATAAATAAAGTAAGTAAAGTCGTCGGGGCGGCCTAATGTCGGTATCAGCCATGCAGCGAGGGAGTCTATCCCCTTTTCACTAGCGCTAGACCAAGGAGATTATTTTTAGCATCTGAGGTGGAGCGCCACACCTACCATCAGCTCCTTACTTTACCGCACAGATCCCTGTGCTACTCATACGCTGAGTTGGCGAGGGCGGGTATCGAACTAGGAACCTTGTGGTTTCTAGCCGAACGCTCTACCGACTGAGCTAACCCGGCCCTTTTTTTGCAATGCAAAATTATTTCTACCATAACCCCTAGAAAAATCAAATATCCAAATTCTAACAGTCTATTTCAGCGTTCCAAATGTGATTTAAAAAAAAAAATGATTTTGATTGTTTTCGTTGAATATGTAACCGTCTTGATTCCTATATTAAAACATTTTTTGGTTATTTCCTATAACTCCAACCTAGAAAAAGGGGAACCACTCTGATTGACTGAAAAATTATTTATCTATTTATTGATCTACTAGGAAAAATGAAGACGGGGTTAGGGTTAGGCTTTAGGGTTAGTTTAGTGGTAAAATAATGGGTTGCATGCTTGTAAAATATGACAAAAAATGAAGAAATTTACCTCTGGTTTGCTGCAAACAGTTCGTCTCAATTTAGGAATGTTACCTGTGATGCCGTTGTCTTTGAAGAGTGTCGTCTTTATTTTTATTTTCAAGGTGCCCTTTGTTAGGTAATCCAACATCTCAGGTGGGTGGGTGGGAACAAAACCCTAAAATAAATAATCAAGACAAACAACCTATATATTATGAACATTCTTATATTTTACACTATATATATATATATATGTAAGAATGGAAAAGGAATTGAATCCGACAATATGAAGAAACATGAGTAAAGAAAAGAAAAGTAAATGGATAAAATGATTTTAATCGATATCACATTAATCGATATCACTTACATATGTGTTTCGGTCAGTTTATGTGTGTGAAAATATTTCGCACACATAGAAGAATCGACCTTCATCAGAGTGAACATTTGTTTTGAATCACACATAAACTGACCGAAACACATGTGTAAGTGATATCTATTAATGTGATATCGATTAAATTCATTTTATCCATTTATATTTCTTTTCTTTACTCATTTTTCCTCCTATTGTCGGATTCAATTCGTTTTCCATTTTTACATATATATATATATATATATATATATATATATATATGAAAAATGAATGGAAGTGAATCCGACAGTGTGAAATAAATATTTAGAAAAAACATCATGTGTTTGTTTTTTCTAAATATTTATTTCATATATATATATATATATATATATATATATATATAATATAAAATATAATATAAAAACTGTCTCTGAAGATAAAGGTTTACTTTGAAATCGATAAGACAAAAAACATCTTTTTGTTTTTATTTTTTATATTCATTGTAATTGCCTTCAAATTATTAATATATAATAATATTTAGAAAAAACATCATGTGTTTGTTTTTTCTAAATATTTATTTCATATATATATATATATATATATATATATATATATAATATAAAAATATAAAATATAATATAAAAATATAAAATATAATATAAAAACTGTCTCTGAAGATAAAGGTTTACTTTGAAATCGATAAGACAAAAAAAACATCTTTTTGTTTTTATTTTTTATATGCATTGTAATTGCCTTCAAATTATTAATATATAATAATATAATATAACTTATTATAACAGAGATACTGTGTTTTTCTGTCTGTAACTGAAACTATATTACCACTCAAGTCCCAATTTCCTTTATTATGTTGTATACCTCTTTCCTTACTTACTTCTATTCTTCTTCTGGCGTCTTTGATATCTTAAGTTCTTCTAGCGTCTCTTCTAACATCTCTTCTAGCGTCTGGACTTTGTCTTGGTGGTCGGTCGCACTTAACTCATTTCTTCTTCTAGGTCAGTCTTGTTACCAAGACATTCATTAACCACAAAACCATATTATTTTCATAAGCTTTTATTTCTTAACTAAACATTTTTCATCTAACTAACATAGCGCATGTATGCAGGTGAGTTCCAGTTAAGGCAGGACATCTTCTCTGCTTGACGTCCAAACTGAAACTGAAGACCCAACCAGGTCCCACGTGACTTCACGTATTTCGCGGGCTTTCTGTACAATTCCATGGAATGTCCCGCCCGTGATATGAAAAGGGCCATCCCTTTAGAAATACAGGCGATTGACAATAATCTTATGCAACCGCATAGATTATGTAACAATTATTTATGTCAAATTCTTCACGATTTTATTTTTATTTAAACCCCAATTATTAATAAAATTGTTTTATATTATTAATACTGTTTACCATATCTACATACTAATAACATGCAATTGTATTTATATATACAACAAAATAGTGGTTTACAGTGTGAACGGGAAGGTTAATTTGCATATTGATATTATTAATTTGATTTTAATAGATATGTGCTTAGTATTATTGATTTCTAATTGTTTGGTTTTATATTAATGAATATGAGCAAAACATTCAGGGATGAATCTTAAAAGAAATCCGTTAACAAGAAGAAATAAGTGTAATTTTATTCTTTACTTCCTATTTTGACTAAATAGTTAAATTAAGAAAATTTAGCAATGAAAGACGGGAGTGATGGAAGAGTAAGTTTCAGTTGTTCTATTTTTCAATTATGCCCTCCTCTGTTTCAAAACTTTTTATCTGCATTCTTATTTAGTTTCATTAACCTTTCTAATTTAATATAATATTTTATTACATTAAAACTTAAATACTTGCACTCTGTTTCAAATCTTTTTATCTGTGTTCTTATTTAGTTGCATTAACCTTTCTATATAATATAATATTTTATTACATTAAAACTTAAATACTTGCACCTGAAGGGTGCATATATTTGCTAGTAGTAGTAGTAGTAATATTTGTGTGTTACCTTTATGTGGAATGTTCCGTCTTCATGTCTTGCAGAATGGGCAGTGCCACCAACGGTGAGAAGACTCTGACCATTATTCAGGATGAAAACATCAAGAACTTTTTCCATCGGAGACAATCCTTGCAGACTGATGCTAAATAAAATTTAAAAAAAACAAAAATAAACTTTTAGAACATCAGTCACAATTTCTCTGAATTTTTATATATATATATATATATATATATATATATATATATATATATATATAAAAAATAAAGATTTTTAAAAATTTTTATAGTGTGTTAGAAGCATTAATTAAAATGTAATAATATATTTTTTTGAAGGCAAAATAATGCAAATTTATGTTGAAAAACATATTTATTTAATTTTTTTTTTTCTTCTTTTTTTTCCACTTAATATTTTCAGGCTACGTCCATCTTCAGAGAGTTGAAAAATTTTCAGACCGAAAATATTAAGTGGAAAAAAAAAAGAAAAAAAAAAAAATTAAATAAATATGTTTTTCAACATAAATTTGCATTATTTTGCTTTCAAAAAAATATATTATTACATTTTAATTAATGCTTCTAACACACTATAAAATTTAAAAAAAATCTTTATTTCAATATCCCCGAGCAGGGCCTCATTATTTTTATAGTATTAAAAAATATATATATTTATATCTGAAATGATTTTCAACACATCCCGCGAAACAAGACGCAACACGGGATCTAACGGAGTTTTACGATCTTTGCCGAGCGGAACTTTACAATCTTTGCCGAGCGTTTGAATTTACATTAAAACATTCAACGAATTAATATCATAGTTGAGTTTAACAAACACAGTTGAAAATTTTTCAACTCTCTGAAGATGGGCCTAGCCCGAAAATATTAAGTGGAAAAAAAAAAAAAAAAAAAAAATTAAATAAATATGTTTTTCAACGTAAATTTGGATTATTTTGCCTTCAAAAAAATATATTATTATATATATATAATGCGAATTTTAGCATAATATATTCATATATCTTACTTAAAAGAAATGAACAACTTCATTATATTAACATAATAAATATTTTTGAAGATTGCTTTTTTCGAGAGAGTTTTAGGTTATCATGTTCTAAAATTGTGGCTCAAAACTATTATTGGTATATCTACAAAGACGTGAAAGACCACGCTTACTAATTTGGCTGACTGCATGTGGCCTTATGCCCGCAGGTTCTCTACCCCATGGTTTAGCGTTAATTGAATCAATGTGGGTTGTCGTTTTTTTTTTCTGTCTGGGATCGACTCCTTTTTTTTCTTCGTGTGTGTTGTTTAAAAAGAGTCAGTGACTTCCAAGCCTATTGTCCTCATCTTTATTGTTATCTACATCATTTCTCTGAACTTTTGAGAAGAGGCTGGATAATTAGTATTATTTGGATTATTCGAACTATTGTCCTCATCTTTATTGTTATCTACACTATTTCTCTGAATTTTTTAGATAAGGCTGGATAATTAGTATTATTTGGATTATTTGGACTATTGTCCTCATCTTTATTGTTATCTACACTATTTCTCTTAATTTTTGAGATGAGGCTTGATAATTAGTATTATTTGGATTATTCGGACTATTGTCCTCATTTTTATTGTTATCAACACTATTTCTCTGAATTTTTGAGACGAGGCTTGATAATTAGTATTATTTGGATTATTCGGACTATTGTCCTCATCTTTATTGTTATCTTAACTGTTTCTCTAAATTTTTGAGATGAGGCTTGATAATTAGTATTATTTGGATTATTCAGACTATTGTCCTCATCTTTATTGTTATCTTAACTGTTTCTCTAAATTTTTGAGATGAGGCTTGATAATTAGTATTATTTGGATTATTCAGACTATTGTCCTCATCTTTATTGTTATCTTAACTGTTTCTCTAAATTTTTTAGACGAGGCTTGATAATTAGTATTATTTATATTATCCAGACTATTATCCTCATCTTTATTGTTATCTGTACAACGTTTTGGCCGATATGCCCTCCGGCCTCCAATTGGAAACATAGCACAGTTGGATTGTGACAGTTCTAAGTGACAGTTATCTCTAGGATGCAGGTTCAATCCTGGTCAAGGGCGACAGCACTATAAAATAATAATTAACACAGATTAAAACCTGTACCCTAGCTATGGTTAGTGGAATGAGAACAGGATACACCTATGGATTGAATAAAGGGTTGGGTTCAAAGTTCAGTTATGGATCCGGATTATGACGAGAAGGTTCCTGAATTTGAAAAGAAGCTTCCTGAGTTCACAAAAAATGCTAGTGTGGGGCCACCCATCAACGACCTACATTGACCAACTATGCAAGGATGCTGGATGCTGCACAGAGGACCTCCCTAGGAAAATGAATGATAGGGAAGGTTGGCGAGAGATTGTCATGGATATCCGTGCTAATTGTGCGACATGATGATGATGATGATGATGTTAACAACTTGAAATTAGCATAAAATCGAGAGTTTGGGGATGTTAAGTTTTGTTTTATTTCATACTAACATATTGTTAATATTTCGGAGATGTTACTCTCCTTCATCAGAGCAAATAATCTAACTGTTCAGTGCTTTCTTTTTTTCTTTTTTCATTTTTATACTCGAGGTCACGGTCATCTATTGTATTCTCTCAGTGACCTCCTTAGGTGGGGTGGGGGTGGCTGCTCGTCTGCATTGTTTCTGTGTCGACAGCTGATTGATGTCTGGGCCGCTGCCCTTATCTTTTGTGTGTGTGTGTGTGTGTGTGTGTTTTGTTGTTGTTTTGGGTTTTTTTGCCATTCCTGTGTTTTTGGGTGATTGGGGTCGTTGGTCCTTTCCACCGTCTGCTATGTAGCAAAAATACTATGCTTCCTACTAAATCCCAAATATATATATATATATATATATATATATATATATATATTATACATACTGATAACCAGACTCACCATATATATATATATATACGCGTGGTATAATGTTTATCTTTTAATAAAACGCACTTGGCTAATTCAAAACATGAATCCATTTCTTCTCAGAGTTAGAGGTAGATTTTAAAATAGTAGAACCTTCTAGTTTTGGTGGAAGAAACAGCATAGATAATAATTATTTATTATCATTTATTTATTCTACAGGTCTAGAGAGTGTGGTGTACCCCTTTATTGCCATTATTCCAATGTTCACCCTGATCGAGCTTGTTAGTATCTGTTAGGGTCCCATCTATGAGTTAAATAGGAAAAATGATTTTTTTTTTGTTGTCATGGATATCTATGCTAATTATGTGACATGATGATGATGATGATGATGATGATGATGTTAACAACTTGAAATTAGCATAAAATCGAGAGTTAACTATTGAAGTTATATGAAATTAGTTTTCTCACCTGTAATAAAATACATTGGCACGATTAAGGACAAAAGCAGCCAATCCAGAAGGACTAAGATCGTTGAATTGACGGAAACTCTGTAAGACTGTGACTGGACCTAAAGAAGACCAAAAGAAGAAAAATTAAATTCAAATATATGTATTCATAAAAGCAAAACATAAAAATAAATAACAGGAGGTTGAGTTAGATTATTCGGACTATTTTCCCAACATCTTTGTCCACTATGCTATGTGTCCAATTGGACATATAATGTAGTGGATAAAGGCTTTGTCACTTCTAAGTGACAGCTATCTCTAGGCTACAGGTTCAATCCTGGTCAAGGGCAACAGTGACATAGAATAAACTTATGCAATTCTTGAGGGTATTGTAATGTAAGCAGTGACATAGTTTCAGTTATAGACAGAAACTAAATCTCCACTATAATAAGATGTGAAATGTAAAAAACCTTGTCCAGGATTTGAAGTCAGGTTTGTTGTTTTTATTGAAGGCGAGAACAAGAAAGTGGCACCTATCTAAAAAGTTGGACAGAGTTACAAAAAGTCCATTAGCATCTGAAACTTTGGCATTAAGTGATGCAGGATTCTTCATTTCTTCTTTACTGCAAGAAAGCATTGGTTTGGTATGGCTGTACTACCACCAGTACAATGCTATACAGACAATGTATTACTAACTAGTGCTTTAGGCACTACAAACATTGTTGGTGATAGAAGATTGAGAGTGGACATGGCAAGATTGAGGCAAATGGTATCAGAGGGGGAAATTGAGGTATTTTGGGGTAGATGGGAAACTACAACTGGCAGATCCCTTGACCAAAAGAGGAGCATCTACGCTAAAATTGCTAGAGGTACTTGATACAGCCCAACTTAAAAAAAAAAGATAAAAAAAGAGCTGCAATGTAGATTATGAGTTCTCTACCTAGGACTATTTTAGTTGAAGGAACTCTTTAGCAAAAGAGTTAGAAAGTTAGTTGGCAAGAGACTACATATACAACAATCGTCCACCATTAGAGTGACTGCCATTATACTGCCTATTGACAAGGTTGCCATGTTCATTTCCAACTAGATAACCATTACACCATATGCTGTATTGTTTGTACTGAAATAAAAGTGGAAGAAAATCTCTGTTGGGGAATTAGACTCACACTGCGCAGCTGTTGGATTATTTTGTTATATAAGGTGTGCTGTTTGGTTTGGTTTGTTTTGTTTTACGGTATATCAACCTCAGTGGGTCATTTAATGCCCACAAAGTTGTGAAATAAATTCATTCTTAATGCATAATACAATTTTGTTTATAAACTCATGTTTTTCTATTTAACCCATAGATGGGACCCTAACAGGTACTACCACTCCGGGTCAAAGTGGACCAGGGAGCAATGGTGATGAAGGGGTGCTCCACATTCCCCAAACCTCCAAAACTGGAACCTCACTATCAGGTAGAAATGTATTGGAAATGATTTTTACTATAAAAATGCATTGTAAAATGATTTTTACTATAAAAATGCATGGAAATGATTTTTACTATAAAAATGCATTGGACAATGATTTTTACTATAAAAATGCATTGGACAATGATTTTTACTATAAAATGAATTAGAAATGATTTTTTACATAAAAATGAATTAGAAATGATTTTTACTATAAAAATGAATTAGAAATGATTTTTACTATAAAAATGCATTAAAAATGATTTTTACTATAAAAATGCATTAGAAATGATTTTTACTATAAAAATGCATTGGAAATGATTTTTATTATAAAAATGCATTAGAAATGATTTTTACTATAAAAATGCATTGGAAATGATTTTTATTATAAAAATGCATTGGGCAATGATTTTTACTATAAAAATGCATTGGAAATGATTTTTACTATAAAAATGCATTAGTAAACCAAATTTCTCACTTACAAAATCCAAAAGCTTCTGACTTGCAATACCAATCTCCTGGTCTGGAAATCTGAAAAAACAAATAACAAAATTATTTGAAAACAGAAAAATAAGTTTTATAAGCATTTTCTCTTAGTATTATTTGGATTATTTGTACTATTGTCCTCATCTTCGTTGTTATCTGTACAACATTTCGGCCGATGTGCCTTCCAGCCTTCTTCAGGTATTTCTTGTTGAATTCAGGAACCTTCTTGTCATAATCAAGAGCCATCACGGAACTTTGAACCTAACCCTTTATTCAGTCCATGGGGCTATCCGGAATAAAGGGTTAGGTTCAAAGTTCTGTGATGGTTGAACGGAGAACGAGTACTACCGTACTCATTCAGATAAAGAGCAAGACATTGTCTTGCCTGCTGGAGTTGAACCCGCGCCCTCCAGAATGCAAAGAAATGCGATTCAGGCACTGGATGGACGCGAGGTGTAGTTCAGGTGCCCGGATGTTGGGGGACTGTGTCCCTAAATAACAAGTGAGTGGAGCGCTGACGAGAAGCTGTTGGCCGACGCGAGACGGTAGTCAGTGATGAAGCGCTTTGTGAACGACCCAACAAAGAAATTGATTTTAATCCAACAAAGAAACAAAACTAAATGGAAGTTGTGATTTTTCAGCTGCTAAAATATTTTGACGACGACGGCTTTTCAGCTGCTGGTCGAAGACGAAGACGAAGACTGTGTTGACCAAAAGAAAGTTTGGCCTGCGAGAAGACAGTGGACTCGCTTCTTTTTGGTCCCCCCTCAGCAGGAACTTGTTGACTCAAATATCTATTCCCCCCCCCCCTCTATTTTTTTTCTCCTTCTATAGATGGTTTGTACAGATAACAATGAAAATGAGGACAATAGTCCAAATAATACTAATTATCAAGTCTCATCTCAAAAACTCAGAGAAATAGTGTAAATAACAATAAAGATGAGGACAATAGTCCAGAATAATCCAAATAATACTAATTATCAAGCCTCATCTCAAAAATGCCGAGAAATAGTGCAGATAACAATAAAGATGAGGACAATAGTCCAAATAATCCAAATAATATTAATTATCAAGCCTCATCTCAAAAATGCCGAGAAATAGTACAGATAACAATAAAGATGAGGACAATAGTCCAAATAATCCAAATAATACTAATTATCAAGCCTCATCTCAAAAATGCCGAGAAATAGTGCAGATAACAATAAAGATGAGGACAGTCCAAATAATCCAAATAATATTAATTATCAAGCCTCATCTAAAAAATGCAGAGAAATAGTACAGATAACAATAAAGATGAGGACAATAGTCCGAATAATCCAAATAATACTAATTATCAAGGCTCATCTAAGAAATTCAGAGAAATAGTGTATATAACAATAAAGATAAGGACAATAGTCTGTATAATCCGAGAAATAGCATTTTCTCTTTTCTTATTGTTTTTGTAAATGGATTATTATTTGAAAAATAAATTAATTGTAATAATGATATTTCTTTTTCAATTACTAAAAACTTATTTTTCAAATAATTATAAATTGTATGAATAGGAATTTGATGCTGAGCTTAAAGGTAACCAAAGGTGGCTTTTAAGTGAATGCCTAATAAAAAAAAAATGTAAGAAAGAATAAATAAAATAGTTGAATACATTACCTCTCCTTTGTATTTATGATGATTGACAGTCATTCCAGAAATTTCCAGGCAAATATAAAGATTACCCAGCCACAAGTTCATAAAGAATTCACTGTCCAAATCCTGGTGATTATAACATTAGTATTAAAAAAATAAAAAAATATAAAAAATGCATTGAAAATGATTTTGAATATAAAAATGCATTGGAAATAATTTTTACTATGAAAATGCATTAGAAATGATTTTTATTATGAAAATGCATTGGAAATGATTTTTACTATAAAAATGCATTAGAAATGATTTTTACTATAAAAATGCATTAGAAATGATTTTACTATAGAAATGCATTAGACAATGATTGCATTGGAAATTATTTTTACTTTAAAAATGCATTGGAAATTATTTTTACTTTAAAATGCATTGGAAATTATTTTTACTATAAAAATGCATTAGAAATGATTTTTACTATAAAATGCATTGAAATTATTTTTACTTTAAAAATGCATTGGAAATTATTTTTACTTTAAAAATGCATTGGAAATTATTTTTACTATAAAAATGCATTAGAAATGATTTTTACTATAAAAATGCATTGGATAATGATTTTTATTATAAAAATGCATTGGATGATGATTTTTATTATAAAAATGCATTAGAATGATTTTTAATATAAAAATGCATTAGAAATGATTTTTACTATAAAGATACATTGGAAATGATTTTACTATAAAAATGCATTGGAAATGATTTTTACTATAAAAATGCATTGGAAATGATTTTTACTATAAAAATGCATTAGAAATGATTTTTACTATAAAAATGCATTGGACAATGATTTTTACTATAAAAATGCATTGGACAATGATTTTTACTATAAAAATGTCTTAGAAATGATTTACAAAGCAAAGAAAACTATTGTAAAATATAAGTAAAAGACTTACAGAAATAGCGAGCACACCAAAAATGGTGGAGTCAGGATGATGCTTGATATATTTTTTCAAGTCAAGAACTTCAGTATCTGGTTCGTATTGGTGGGAAGCTGAAAAAATCTTCACTTTTTTCACTGGCGGAGTGTTCTTTTTTACCTGTTATATCAAAGAAGAGAAATATGTTATCATCAATTCAAAATGTTGCAATATTACATAACTGTACATCACGTGCACCAAATACGTTTGTAACCGTAGTCACGGTACGATAAAAGGCTTATGTAGTATTGTGATAGGCCGGTCAACTTATAGATCGCAAGCAACATTCAACATAGAGATGTGGACTTGAAAATTGTCCACCAGCTTCTCTTTCTCTTTCTCTTCTTCTTTTTCCTCTTCTTCTTTCGTTCTCTCGACACTCTGTTACTGAAGAACAAAAATGCAATGCACCATTCAGGCCAAAATGGGTCGCTTTTATAGCCAAATAAAAGTTGCAATGCACCATGGGTAGTCACCCATAATGCCTTGCAACCTCTATAAAAAGTCCACTCTGTCCCCTTCCATCTTCTTGACACTTCTTACTCAGAGTGGATACAATGGTGCACCACATTCCTTCTTCTGCCATGGATAGTTTCGCAGGCCAGGCATCGAGGACGCTTTGAGTCAGGTAAGTTCGACTCATTACTACAGGACTAGCTTAGTGTATCTTGCGTAAAGAGTGAATATGCAGGCCCAGGACTATTTTGTAGGAATAGCTGCGTACAGTCTATAAGGAACAAAATATAAGTTCCCAGAATGTAATGACGAAAGGGAAAGCACATGTACTTTTAACCTTATTTATTTACATATAAACTCAACAACAGTCAATATAACAAGTACTTAGAGGCAGTACTTACAGTTCATATATCTCCCTCGTTGAGGGGGTGTCAGGTTGAGTCTTCAGTTGTTACTCCCTCACTGAGGGCAAAGTTCCTTCAGTCACAAGAGACTGAGACAAGAGCTCGTTTCTACGAGGCTCACACGTTGGTACCAAAACCGTAAAGAGGGTTCTTCACCCAACCTGACAAGGGACGTTACCTTTTCTACATCCTGTCCCCGGAGGCACAGGAGAGTTCTAGTCCCTACAATTTGGCTGTCTGAGAAACATGGGAGTAATTACTGAGACTGCAAGGATTACAGAATCATTATGCGAACCATCTACCTCAAGGTTTTAGCACTCTGTTGCACAAACTGTAGTTGAAAGTACTAGTATAGTAGTATACTGTATGATCCAGTATACAACATATAGGTAGGGGGTTAAAAAAACAACATACAAAAGAATACTGAGTTGCAGATAGGCATAAGGGGTTGTTTATTTCTCACTCGCTCTGTGTGGCCTTTTCAGTGAAAGAGAGGAAGAATATGTTAAACTTTTCCATCATAAATTCCCTTCATTACCATTAACTTGCAACTTACAAGATCAGTTAAAACACCCCCTCCTTGTGAGACATTCAGCAAAAGAGGATGAATCCCCTTACTTCCACTTGTCATCCTGGGGTCAGGGAAGGGACATATCTGTTTCTGCTCTTCTGCAGAAGATTTGGGACTTCTGTTTTTTTTTATGTTTGCCACTCAAATCCTTTTTCATGGGGCTGAAGAGATAATAATCTGAAGGCAAACATTATTCCAGTGATGAGGAAGGGAAATCTGTAGTAAAGAACTGGATCAAAGAACAGTCAACAGAATTTTATGGGGCAGGGATAGATGCTCTCATTCGAAGGTGGAACATTGATATTGAAAGAAAGAGTGACTATGTGGAGAAGTAGGGATGTGATCCACAGAGGACCAGCTTCATTTTGATGTATGATACATGTTCCTGTGTTGGTAATTATACATGTCCTAAACAAAATGGCATTACTTTTTGATTCACCTATGTGGAGAAGTAGGGTTGTGATCCACAGAGGACCAGCTTCATTTTGATGTATGATACATGTTCCTGTGTTGGTAATTATACCTGTCCTAAACAAAATGGCATTACTTTTTGACTCACCTATGTGGAGAAGTAGGGTTGTGATCCACAGAGGACCAGCTTCATTTTGATGTATGATACATGTTCCTGTGTTGGTAATTATACATGTCCTAAACAAAATGGTATTACTTTTTGACTCACCTATGTGGAGAAGTAGGGATGTGATCCACAGAGGACCAGCTTCATTTTGATGTATGATACATGTTCCTGTGTTGGTAATTATACCTGTCCTAAACAAAATGGCATTACTTTTTGACTCACCCTCGTATATATATGTTTGTGTGTGTAGAGTGAAAGATAAGGGAGGAAAAAGAAAATGGGAGGATAAGAGACAAAAGAAAATTTTAAACTTACAATTAACATGCCTTGCCATTCTCCATCTTGTGTAAACTGGAATACAGACTGACCCATAAGTCGCATATCAGGGCCACGAATGTCAGACTGAATAAAAGAAATAGATAACGTATATATATATATATATCATTTTATATAAGTTTTTTGTATGCAACATATACTATACACGACAGAAGGCATCTAATACAATATAATAAAATATATATACTCATGCATATGTATATATGCGCATATATATATATACAAAAACTCCCTGACATTGAATTTTTAACTCCTCCCTCAGGCCGCCCTGTCGTCTGGGGCATTAGAATGCACCAACTGAACCTCTGCAGATGGGTAAGACTCCCCCAATGGGGCCACCTGTTGGCCGTGGGTGGTGACCCGTGATGCTTAAGAATAGAACCCAGGTGGCCGAGCAGTCCATGACTTGCAATATTCCACTTGGGCTAGACGGGCGGTCGGAGAGGCCCCCTCCGATCAATTGGCTAGCCACATCAAGCCCTAGCACCTATATGATTTTCCCAACCCTATTGCCCTTATGGCAAGCCCCAACTCCTTTTTATCATATAGGTTTATTTTCCCAGTACCCCACTCGTATTGAGTCAGGCACGAAGGCCCTATTTATGTGGGACCACCCACAAGCTGAGTCTCATGGGTGGCGGGTAGAAAAATTGCGTCGATCCCGTCGGCATTCCCCCTCAAGGGGGGCGCCTCAGGCGCTGGGCAATAAACCCAGCCTTGCCCCTTTAAGTCAAGGGGGCAGGTATTGCCTGGAGGGATGGCCCTCTGGGATCGACGCTATTAATTTACCATCTCACCGGTCCAGTGGCCGAAGCTCACTTTATCATATGGGTGCTAGAAGGCAGTGGCTGCGAGTCTACATGTCCTAGGAATGACGTTAAACTCTATCTGATGGTGAGGTTCCAGTTTTGGAGGTTTGGGGAATGTGAAGCACCCCTTCATCACCATTACTCCCTGGTCCACTCTGAACCGGAGTGGTAGTACCTGTTAGGGTCCCATCTATGGGTTAAATAGAAAAACATGAGTTTATAAACAAAATTGTATTATCCATTAAAAATGAAATTATTTCAAAACTTTGTCAGCATTAAACATTTTTTTTTTACCATTAGAAGTATTCAGCATAAAATAACCCAAGGGGGTTGACATGCTGTAAAAACCAACCAACCATGAGTTTATAAACAAAATTGTATTATGCATTAAGAATTAATTTATTTCACAACTTTTTTGGCATTAAATGACCCACTGAGGTTGATATGCCGTAAAACAAAACAAACAAAATCCTCCCTCAGGCAATATCTTTCTAAAATCAATTTTTACACTGGCAGGAAAGCGTTTTTTAGCTCCAAAATTAGAACTTCACCATTAAATGCAGTTTAATGTCATTCATACCTGGGATACTGTATATTATGTGTGTATTAAATGTTTATGTATGTGTAAATAAAATCTATAGTGCCCCCTCCCCCACACAAAAACAAACAAACTTACCAACATTCCCTCTTCAAGATCTCCTTGCATTTCTGGCTGGGTGTCATGAAAGACAGTATACACAGCCACTTTTTTCAAAAATTGCACTGAAAAGAATTAAAAAAGAAATCATCATAATTTTACAATTTTCTTCAACTCATTCAATATATAGTTTCAAGTATTCCTGTCTAATACAAATAATTTGCACACATTTATATGGTTTCAAGTATTCCTATCTAATACAAATAATTTGCACAGAATTATATGGTTTCAAGTATTCCTATCTAATACTAATAATTTGCACACAATTATATGGTTTCAAGTATTCCTATCTAATACAAATAATAATAAACCTCCCTCACCTGTATTAAGGAATGGAATCTGGTCACTTGCATCGATAGATATAGTGAAAGAATCGTCATCTGTTTGGTTTAAAACATTCACAACAAGATCAGGAGCACCTGCAACGAGAAATAAAAATAATAATAAAAAAACAAACTATGAGTAAGCAAAATGGGTAACAAAAACTAGGGTGAATGTTGTAACATGTGGGGATTAAAATAAAATTAAGAAAAAAAACAAAAAAACTTCCATTAGCCTTCACACCGGAAGAACCCTCCAAACATGTGTGGGAAAAAGGACCCACTTCCGACCCCCAGGATAATCTCTCGGCCATTCGGACTTAGGCCTTATCTGGGGCGAGACACAACTACTGGTCAGGAAGGAATTTCCTTACCACGTGGTGGCTATGACCTGGGAATAAAGCCTAAATCATAAAACTTTGTCTTTGTCTCTTTCTTTTTTCTTCCCTTGAATTCCTTTTCAGCATGACCATCAAAACAATGGCTGAAACGGTGCCTGCGTTTCTTATTAACCAATATATATTCACCAACCCCTCCGCACGAGCAGGATGCGACACAAGGTCAATTTCTTAAGCGGAGTTCAACGGGTTTGAATTCAGAGTTTTCCTTCTCCTAGACCGGTTGCCCAACCAAGGCTAAAGAGCTCGGTCTGCCCTACTATTTACCCATAGCTGGAGAGAGAGTAGGATTCATACCTTTCCCAAATGTATTAGCACTAAGTGAAATGCAATTACCACGTCCAGGATTTGAACTCGGGGCGACGAGTCCATTTCCCATGACTTTAACCATTACACCACGCGCTTCCTCATTAACCAATATACCACATACATCTTCAACACTTTTTTAAAGTGTAATCTGTATACTTGAGTAAATGAAATGTTTTACTGAAACTTTTAAGCGATCTGTCATCTTTGATATGTTGTACCAGCAAAGATGCTGATGGGTACGCGCCCTGCGTCCCTGACGTACAAAATTGAGAATTTGTCATATAACATCATTTACCCATCGCAACTGTTACCCACTATGAAATCTGTAGTTCTTTAACCATTACACCACGCGCTTCCTCATTAACCAATATACCACATACGTCTTCAACACTTTTTTAAAGTGTAATCTGTATACTTGAGTAAATGAAATGTTTTACTGAAACTTTTAAGCGATCTGTCATCTTTGATATATTGTACCAGCAGAGATGCTGATGGGTACGCGCCCTGCGTCCCTGACGTACAAAATTGAGAATCTATCATATAACATCATTTACCCATCGCAACTGTTACCCACTATGAAATCTGTAGTTCTTTAACCATTACACCACGCGCTTCCTCATTAACCAATATACCACATACGTCTTCAACACTTTTTTAAAGTGTAATCTGTATACTTGAGTAAATGAAATGTTTTACTGAAACTTTTAAGCGATCTGTCATCTTTGATATGTTGTACCAGCAAAGATGCTGATGGGTACGCGCCCTGCGTCCCTGACGTACAAAATTGAGAATTTGTCATATAACATCATTTACCCATCGCAACTGTTACCCACTATGACATCTGTAGTTCTTTAACCATTACACCACGCGCTTCCTCATTAACCAATATACCACATACGTCTTCAACACTTTTTTAAAGTGTAATCTGTATACTTGAGTAAATGAAATGTTTTACTGAAACTTTTAAGAGATCTGTCATCTTTGATATGTTGTACCAGCAGAGATGCTGATGGGTACGCGCCCTGCGTCCCTGACGTACAAAATTGAGAATCTATCATATAACATCATTTACTCATCGCAACTGTTACCCACTATGACATCTGTAGTTCTTTAACCATTACACCACGCGCTTCCTCATTAACCAATATACCACATACGTCTTCAACACTTTTTTAAAGTGTAATCTGTATACTTGAGTAAATGAAATGTTTTACTGAAACTTTTAAGAGATCTGTCATCTTTGATATGTTGTACCAGCAGAGATGCTGATGGGTACGCGCCCTGCGTCCCTGACGTACAAAATTGAGAATCTATCATATAACATCATTTACCCATCGCAACTGTTACCCACTATGACATCTGTAGTTCTTTAACCATTACACCACGCGCTTCCTCATTAACCAATATACCACATACGTCTTCAACACTTTTTTAAAGTGTAATCTGTATACTTGAGTAAATGAAATGTTTTACTGAAACTTTTAAGCGATCTGTCATCTTTGATATGTTGTACCAGCAGAGATGCTGATGGGTACGCGCCCTGCGTCCCTGACGTACAAAATTGAGAATCTATCATATAACATCATTTACCCATCGCAACTGTTACCCACTATGAAATCTGTAGTTCTTTAACCATTACACCACGCGCTTCCTCATTAACCAATATACCACATACGTCTTCAACACTTTTTTAAAGTGTAATCTGTATACTTGAGTAAATGAAATGTTTTACTGAAACTTTTAAGAGATCTGTCATCTTTGATATGTTGTACCAGCAGAGATGCTGATGGGTACGCGCCCTGCGTCCCTGACGTACAAAATTGAGAATCTATCATATAACATCATTTACCCATCGCAACTGTTACCCACTATGACATCTGTAGTCCTGAAGTTGTTTTAACTAGTCCAGTTATAAGTTTTAAACAAAATGTTACCCACTATGACATCTGTAGTCCTGAAGTTGTTTAACTAAGTAGTTTATAAGTTTTAAACAAAATGTTACCCACTATGACATCTGTAGTCCTGAAGTTGTTTTAACTAGTCCAGTTATAAGTTTTAAACAAAATGTTACCCACTATGACATCTGTAGTCCTAAAGTTGTTTTAACTAGTCCAGTTATAAGTTTTAAACAAAATGTTACCCACTATGACATCTGTAGTCCTGAAGTTGTTTTAACTAGTCCAGTTATAAGTTTTAAACAAAATGTTACCCACTATGACATCTGTAGTCCTGAAGTTGTTTTAACTAGTCCAGTTATAAGTTTTAAACAAAATGTTACCCACTATGACATCTGTAGTCCTGAAGTTGTTTTAACTAGTCCAGTTATAAGTTTTAAACAAAATGTTACCCACTATGACATCTGTAGTCCTAAAGTTGTTTTAACTAGTCCAGTTATAAGTTTTAAACAAAATGTTACCCACTATGACATCTGTAGTCCTGAAGTTGTTTTAACTAGTCCAGTTATAAGTTTTAAACAAAATGTTACCCACTATGACATCTGTAGTCCTAAAGTTGTTTTAACTAGTCCAGTTATAAGTTTTAAACAAAATGTTACCCACTATGACATCTGTAGTCCTGAAGTTGTTTTAACTAGTCCAGTTATAAGTTTTAAACAAAATGTTACCCACTATGACATCTGTAGTCCTGAAGTTGTTTTAACTAGTCCAGTTATAAGTTTTAAACAAAATGTTACCCACTATGACATCTGTAGTCCTGAAGTTGTTTTAACTAGTCCAGTTATAAGTTTTAAACAAAATGTTACCCACTATGACATCTGTAGTCCTAAAGTTGTTTTAACTAGTCCAGTTATAAGTTTTAAACAAAATGTTACCCACTATGACATCTGTAGTCCTGAAGTTGTTTTAACTAGTCCAGTTATAAGTTTTAAACAAAATGTTACCCACTATGACATCTGTAGTCCTAAAGTTGTTTTAACTAGTCCAGTTATAAGTTTTAAACAAAATGTTACCCACTATGACATCTGTAGTCCTGAAGTTGTTTTAACTAGTCCAGTTATAAGTTTTAAACAAAATGTTACCCACTATGACATCTGTAGTCCTGAAGTTGTTTTAACTAGTCCAGTTATAAGTTTTAAACAAAATGTTACCCACTATGACATCTGTAGTCCTGAAGTTGTTTTAACTAGTCCAGTTATAAGTTTTAAACAAAATGTTACCCACTATGACATCTGTAGTCCTAAAGTTGTTTTAACTAGTCCAGTTATAAGTTTTAAACAAAATGTTACCCACTATGACATCTGTAGTCCTAAAGTTGTTTTAACTAGTCCAGTTATAAGTTTTAAACAAAATGTTACCCACTATGACATCTGTAGTCCTAAAGTTGTTTTAACTAGTCCAGTTATAAGTTTTAAACAAAATGTTACCCACTATGACATCTGTAGTCCTGAAGTTGTTTTAACTAGTCCAGTTATAAGTTTTAAACAAAATGTTACCCACTATGACATCTGTAGTCCCTAGTGTTATTAAACTAGTCCAGTTATAAATTATCTGGTAGAATAACTACTTCCGCCTTTTTATTATTGTTGTGATGTTAGTCCTGTAGCGTTAGTTTGTATTCGCCTGGTGGAGTTGTCTGCCCCTTTTAGTTTGCTGGGTGCCCGCTAGGACACCATAGTATTTAAGCGCCGGTTTCAAACACTTTCGCTCTCTTTTTCCTGTTTCAGCAACTACGAGCCACATGGGGTAGATTTTATCTAAACCCTCTCGTTGGGGCTCCGTCCCCCTTACATTACTGTAAGTCCTCACAGCATGGACTATTCCTAGTCCCATGTCTGTACTCATATATGTATACCTGTATCATTCATGAATGTGTCTTTATCTTTATTTGTGTACCCCTTTTTATATGTACTCTTTACTATGAACGTTGTACCAACTGTTATCCATGTGCTGTGTATATTAAATGTTTGTCTATTAACCTTCGTCGGAGTTATTTGTATCCAAAGTATGTATAACTTTGCACCATCCTTATAGTCCCAACAGTAAAAAGAAGTCAAGTCGAGATAGGGTAAAATAAGACAAGTGTATTTACAATCATGGTACATGTATGACTAGCTTGTCGTTAACGGGAACAGTACGACCTTTCCACTCGGTGTCTCACTATTTATAGTGAGAACCGGTGCATGTTCTCCACTGTAGGAACGGCCGGTACAACAGTTAGAATATAATAATCAGAATAAACTGAGTAATAAATGTGTGACAAACTGAATATAAATATTCCCGTCAGAATAACTACATGGCACAGGAACTGAGGTAAAAAGGAGGAGGAGGAAATGGAGAGGTGCCGTGTAGATTGACAAACCAATCTAGAAGGAAAACTTTGAATTCACAACCCATGGATATGGAGCTAGCAACTCGAACAATTAAAGGTTTAAACAATTACACTGAGGTTGATATGCCGTAAAACAAACCAAACCAAACAAAGGTTTTCATGTATTGGTTAGTGTTGTGATGTTAGTCCAACAGTAAAAAGAAGTCAAGTCGAGAAAGGGTAAAATAAGACAAGTGTATTTACAATTAATGGTACATGTACGACTAGCTTGTCGTTAACGGGAACAGTGCTACCTTTCCACTCGGTGTCTCACTATTTATAGTGAGAACCGGTGCATGTTCTCCACTGTAGGAACGGCCGGTACAACAATTATCACAAATGAAAGATAATTAAATAAGATAATTAAATAAGAGAAACCTTATTTATAGTGAGAACCGGTGCATGTTCTCCACTGTAGGAATGGCCGGTACAACAATTATCACAAATGAAAGATGGCCGAAACGGTGCTTCCGTTTTTTTATCAAAACAATGGCTGAAACGGTGCTTCCATTTCTTATTAACCAATATACCACACTGTGTCAGTACTATTGTATGGTTGCACCACTTGAACTTTAATAGAAACTAAGTGAGAATTTAACTTACCCCCAAGATCAGGTCCAATGAATCTAACTTCCTTCACATCGCTTGAGAGGCTAAGGAAAGTTCCAGAAACAATCACACGGCTCTCCATAAACGTTAAGCCAATAATACCGTGAGGAAGACTTGAATTATGACTTTCCTCTCCAACTGCATGAAGCCGCGACTGAAAATTAGAATTTTATGCACAGTTTAAAAAATATATCTGTTTACATTTAACAATTTGTTAAGAGAATATTCATATGGAAATTCAGATTAATATAACACAAATGATAGTTTATAATGATATACAATAGAATTTAGGCTAAGAAAAAAACAAAAAGTTAATGGTTCTAATTAAAAAAAGAAAAAAATTGCTTATCCAATGGAACATGTGGGAGTTGTAATTGGTCCCATGAGGTGTTCATCATTTCTCCAAAATAACAAGACTATTAGATTACATGGTACCAGTTAAAAAAATATATCTGATTTCACAAATAAACAGCAGAAAATTAAAAATAAAAAAAATAAATGAAACAGAGGCACTCTTTGCGGAGTTCCATCCCGGGCCTCCTGCCTCAAAATCTTCTAGCAGGTGGCTGCTGAAAAAAAAAAAACACCAGCTACAATTGAAGTCCATAGCCGAAGCTGTGTCACTTGAAAAAAAACTAGGGCTGGGGTTAGGGTTTAGTGTTAGTTTAATGGGAAAATAAATAAATAATTTGGGCTCTTTTTTCTGGGTCACCCTGTATGCAGGGTGACCTAGAAAAAACAGAACCCACAATTTTTTAAATAAAATTTTAACTGGGGTGTTTAGGGTTTAAGGTTAGGGTTAGGGTTGGGTTTTCGGGAAAAACACCCTAAATTGGTTGTTTTTTTTTTCAAGTGACAACGCTTCGGCTATGGACTTCAATTGTAGCTTTTTTCAGCAGCCACTAGCTAGCAGATTTTGAGGCAGGAGGCCGGGACGGAACTCCGCAAAGAGTACCGAAACAGATATTCAAGGACGAATGTTGGCTAAAATGTTTCAACTGTTTATTACAATATTACAAATCTTCTTTATTTTTTTTGTATATGATTTGTTCAACTTCATGTGTATCAATAAATTGTTAGAAATAATTTTCATTAACTTCATGTGTATTAATAAATTGGTAGAAATAATTTTCATTAACTTCATGTGTATTAATAAATTGGTAGAAATAATTTTCATTAACTTCATGTGTATTAATAAATTGGTAGAAATAATTTTCATTTATTTGAAAAAAGTTAAGTACCAGTCAGCTACTCAAGTAAATAAAACAAAGAATTAGATATGAGGGAATAACCATGGATGCCTCTCATCTTCTCATAAGAAGATTAGAATGAACTCTCCACACACTCACATATATATATATATACCCAGCAGAACAAGTGGGTATATAACATTTTACTTATAATGTAGTAGCAGCTTTACCTCATCCCAAGGAAAGGCTAAGGGGAGTAAACCCCGAAAACAAATCAGGAGTTGGAGCCCCTAAGGTGGTGTGATGCTGGAATCCAGTGCTACCCAGCAACTCCTGCAAAACTACCGTTGCCAAACTGTATAGGTTCCTTACCTTTCCTTTGGATCACAGCGGCAGTGTGAGCGGAGAAAAAGGATTTGCTGCTGGGGCAACAGCTCATTTCTCCATATCAACCTGCTCAGACTACATAGTTAAAAAAAAAAAAATGAAAAAAAAAATGGACACTACTCCATCGTCTTTTAAAAACAAAAACAAAAACTTACAATGTAGTATCGGGCAGGGTAAGTGCAGGTGCCAAAACTCCAAGAAATAGCCGAATATGTGGCATTCGGTCCAATAAATTCAGGTCCTGCAAGCCATCCATCAGTTGAATAAAGCGCTGAGTGTTGACGATAGATACCAGATTCATAACGCTATAATGAAAAGAAATTAAAAGTAACAATAATTGGTACACTTACTAAGAGTTTATGGCTGACTTCTGATTTAGATCGATGTCTGTATTATTATTATTATTATTCACTTTTCATACTGTCTTTTGAAAAAACAAAATACCTGGATTTCTACATCTTTTCTGGAGGCTAATGTGGTCTGCAGTGGCTGGAATCATGAACTTTTTTTAATACTTTTTTTATACATTTTTTATATATATTTACATCAAACTCTTTTGAGTTTTCTTTGTGGATTATAATGCTTCTGATTTAAAAAAAAAAATAAAATAATAAAATAAAATTTATTTTATTTTTTAAAAACAGAATATGCATTTTTTAAAATTAAAATTCCGGCTCCAAACTTGAACGTTCGTTTGTACCACTTTTGTTTTGTAACAGTTTACTTACACCGTCTTTCTATCACAAATATTTCGCTCTTGATGAAGACCGTTTTAATAAAAGGTTGAAACAGATTTCTGTCAGCGAATTATAACATCATTTGTTTGATTTTTCCTAAAAATATTTATTTCATACTGTCGGATTCATTTCCATTCACTTTTCATATATATATATATATATATATATATATATATATATATATTATACAGAGAGAGAGAGAGAGAGAGAGAGAGAGAGAGAGAGAGAAGAAATTTATTTTTAACTTTTTTTAAATCCCGGGCAACGCTAGCTAGTTCTGCTAGTTCAAAATAGTTAGATCAATGTCTGTATTATTATTATTATTATTATTATTATTATTATTTCAGCTTCTTGGACTGTAATTAATGAAGGGGAGAACAAAGTCAGACTTCATAATAACAACAATTATTTGGCAATCGTCGGTGGCTACACCCAAGTCGTCCATGTTGTGAGTAGATTTTTTTTATTTTTAGATTTTATCTTTATTTATTTATTTATTTTTACCCCATCATTCGTTTATTCTGAACTGCATTGTTTACGTGTGTACTGTGGGGATTGATAAAAATTAAATTAAACCAAATAGAAATAAATAAAACAAAAATAAATTAGATATAAAAAAATAAATAAAAAGACAAAAAAAATAACAATTTCCCAGAAGGCCTCAGACCGGAAGAGTCCTCTGGGCACGTGCAGAAAAAAACCGAATTCTTGGCGCCAAAAAGATTCTCTACCCTTTTTACTCCAAGACTTTGAAGTTGAAACACCTCAAAGAAATAGTGTGAATCTTTAATTTTTTAAAATTGAAATGATCCCTTAATTAGGAGTGCGCATCCATGAATAAAAAAAAAAGGCTGACTTCTGATTTAGGTCGGAAAATAAAAACGGAAAGTTTTGTGGTGGTCCCCAATGACAGTTTAACTACAGTCTATGAATTAACATTTTGCGAATTGGGTTACGGTTTTAGGGGATTAAGGTTGTTTTTAATTATGTATTGCTTAAAAAAAAATAAACAAAAATCCCAAATTACTATACATTTAATGTTGAAAAATATTTTTTTAAACTAAGTTTAATTGAAATTATACATTGCAATACTAACACAAACAACTGTCTCAATAATAGATTCAATAATTAATTTCAATGGTTAATTAAATGTATAGTAATTTGGGTTTTTTGTTGTTTATTTTTTTTATATTAAGATATAATTAAAATAAGTGTAATCTTTTTATATGTGTTCTTATTTAATTTCATCTAATCTATTTCATTACATTAAAACTTAAATACTTATGAGTATTCATATTCTTACTAGTAATAATAATAATAATAATAAAAGCAAAAATAGATAAGACACAATAGAATAGCAAATGTAGAATGTGTGGGGAAAGAGACGAAACTGTCAATCACAAAATAAGCGAATGCAGTAAACTCGCACAAAGAGAGTACAAGACTAGACATGACTGGGTGGGAAAGGTGATTCACTAGGAACTATGCAAGAAATTCAATTTTCACCATTCAACTAAATGGTATATACACAAACCTGAATCTGTCCTGGAGAATGACACAAAATTCTCTGGGACTTTGAGATACAGACGGATCACCTAATCCTGGCCAGGAGACCACATCTAGTTTTGATAGACAAGAGGAGGAAGACTTGTCATCTCGTGGACTTTGCCGTACCACCCGATCACAGAGTAAAGATGAAAGAGAGCGAAAAGATCAACAAATACTTGGACCTTGCCAGAGAACTGAGAAAACTGGGGAACATGAGGGTGAAGGTCGTACCAATTGTAAATGGGGCCCTTGGAACAATCCCCAAGGGGTTGGAAAGGAGTCTGGATGAATTGGAAATCAGAGGAAGAATCGAGACCATTATTGAGATCGGCTGGAATACTCAGAAGAGTCCTGGAGACCTGTGGAGACTTGCTGTCACTCAGCCTCCAGTGAACCACCGGCTTCTGCAGGTGTGAAAAGCTTGAATGGAGTGAAATAATAATAATAATAATAATAATAATAATCATCTTATTTATTATACTTGGTTGGCTTTTTATAAACTTAGATATGGTAGATACTTACTGATTTTGTAAGGTTTATCACAGGATAAAATTCTTTTTGATCCACAGTCACCAAATGAAGGTGGAGTTGACCAGCCTAAAAATTAAAAAAAAAAAAATAAATAAAAATAAACAAATAAAAAAAGTTCATAAAAATTAACTTTTTGTCTCTTTGATGATAACACATTCCACATCAACTGCCCCCAACATATACTGGGCGTAAAGTGGTGGCTCAAAATCCCCCACTAAGAAATTAGAAGCAGAGCACGCATTGACCCAATTGAGACCATCCTATAGCAACGCCAACTGTGATGGTTGGGTCACACTATCTGCATGTGTAACGTGATTGTTAAAGTCCACCAGAGTTTGAGAGTGGAAATAAACTGTGAGAGGACTGCTATAGAAAGAGAGGAAGAAGAAATAAACTGTGAGAGGACTGCTATAGAAAGAGAGGAAGAAGAAATAAAACTGTGAGAGGACTGCTATAGAAAGAGAGAAGAAGAAATAAAACTGTGAGAGGACTGCTATAGAAGAGAGCTGAGAGGAAGAATAAAACTGTGAGAGGACTGCTATAGAAAGAGAGGAAGAAGAAATAAACTGTGAGAGGACTGCTATAGAAAGAGAGGAAGAGAAATAAAACTGTGAGAGGACTGCTATAGAAAGAGAGGAAGAAGAAATAAAACTGTGAGAGGACTGCTATAGACTGTGAGAGACCTGTGAGAGGACTGCTATAGAAAGAGAGGAAAAAGAAATAAGAGAAAGTAAAGGTAAAAAAAAGGAGTAGTGGACACACAACAGGTTGCCGGTAATTTGACCGAGGTATGACCCCGGATGAGAATTGGAAGCCAACCAGAAGTTTTGGGCGTTGACCGGAACCGGAAGTTTCGGGGGGTTGACTGGAACCGGAAGTCACATGGTAACGAGGAACAACAAGATTGACTCTTTTTGATTTCCGGCAGTGTAGAGTTTTTCAGACGGGCCTCTGGTCCCTAGTGTGGGATTACAGTAATTTAACAGTGTTCTCTCTCTCTTTCTCTCTGCCTTTCCTCCTTTCCGAACAGAGCCATGACACAAGCCCGAAAATAAATGCTAAGCCCTTGTGACGATACATCTCACGTGTTGTATCTTTTTGATCGACAAGATGACCGCTGCATAACAAATACTTTTTTAGTGCTGTGAATTTGTAACACATGCCCGCAGATAGACTGCCTTGTAAAATACTTTACAGTGAACTCACTGATGACACGTGGAGGACAGGAGCCCCCAAAAGTGGTTCAAAGACCATATTAAGACAATGCTGAAGAAATGTATCATCACACCTTCAAGCGTGGAAGATCTGGCCTCCAACAGACAGGGTTGGTGAGGGTATTTGCCTCATACCCACTTGTATGGGCTGGGCACAAGGCCTCGTTTCAACGTGGGCCCACCCACAAGCCAAAGCCCATGGGTGGCAAAGGGGCAGTATTGCCTGGGGGATGGCCCCCTGGGATTGACGCTATTATTCATAACTTAACCTGATCCAGTGGTTGAAGCACATTGGACCCCCATCAAGGACAGGGTTGGTGAGACGCCTGCCGCACAGGGGCTAAGCAGCTAAATATCGAGATAAACAGGACTGTTGAGCAGTGACGTCTTCGTCGTCATGAACAACCAAATGTAGATGGGAATTTCTCCTGCAATGTGTGTGACCGCATTTGCAAGTCCAGAATTGGACTAATGAGCCACCAGACGGTCCACAACTGAAAATATGGAGTGATATCATTGTCGTCTGTGACAGACTTCCAAAAGAAAAGAAGAAAGAAAGAAATAGGTGGAATAATCTATTATCGGTATCGTCCGGGCAGTGAGAGTGTCTATCTCCTTTTCACTAGCGCTAGACCAAGGACATTATTGTTGATATTTTGCGCCTGGGGTGGAGCGCTTTTAAATCTATTACTAAAGCGATATTTTCATCTATTTTTTTTTTCCCTCTATCAATAATTCTAAGGGTGGGGGGCAGCTCTACTGACTGAACTAAAGTGACCCCTAAATCAACTGGTATAGAAAAGGGATATGTTACCAAGTAAATCCAAATCTGCTTGTACACAACACAGACAAACATACTAGTTACCTCAGTAGTAATATCTCATCTACAGAAAGAGATGTCAATATACATATTTATCAGCCCCTCTACACAGGCAGTATGCGACACAAGGTCAATATTTAAGCAGTTTAAAAGATTTGAATTCAGAGTTTTCTTTCACTTAGACTGGTTGCCATACCAAGGTAAAGAGCCCAGTCTGCCCTACTATTTACCTTTATCTAGAAGGAGAATAGTTGAGTGCATACCTTCCCCAAGTGTATCAGCATTATGTGAAATGCAAACAGCCTTGCCTAGGATTTGAACTCAGGATCACGGTTAGCTGGTTGCTACTTATGTGCTGAGTATCGAACCAGGAACCTTAAGATTCTGAGGCAGGGCAGCTCTACTGACAGAACTAAAGCTGCCCTTAAACCAAGTGGTTCCTGAGAATAATCCATAGCGTGGATATATATAAATATATATGAGGAGTGAAGGATTGAGTAAATTTGAAAAAATGTGGTTGAAAATAGAGGAAAAAGTGGATATAACAACACAGCAACTAAATTCAATTGATATTTCACTGTTGTTATTTAGTTGAGGCTTCCTCAGAATTTGAATTAAATTCTGAGGAAGTCTCAACTAGGAACCTCATGATTTTGAGGTGGGGCAGCTCTACCGACTGAACTAAACTGGCCCCTAAATCAACTGGTATAAAAAATGGGGTAATTTATGAGGAAATGCGTCCCGGTCTCCTGCCTCAAAAATTGCTACCCGGTGACTATCAAAATAACAACCCCAGCTCGTCGTAATTCTTGTTTATTTATCGTAATTTGTCGTAATTCTTGTTTAGATATGAAGATGGATATATAGTTTGGAATAGACTGAGATAGATAGATAGATAGATAAACAAAATAATATAGGTAGATATGAACAAATGAAGATAGATAGATATTTTCGACAAGTAAATGTATTGGGGGGGGGGGCGCATCTGTTTTTGTCGTAATTCTTGTTTATTTAAACTAAAAACAAGACATTAAACAAACATGAATAAAAAAAAAATCTTAGTATTTAAAGTAATATAGATAAATATGAACAAATTGAGATAGATAGATAGATATGAAGATGGATAGTTTTGAAGAGACTGAGCTGGGTCATTATTTTAATAGTCATCGAGTAGCAATTTTTGAGGCAGGAGACTGGGACGCACTTCCTCATAAATTACCAAAAAAGGGGGTTATGTTACCTTAAGTAAATCCAAATCTGCTTGGGTGAAATTTGTTCCCAAATTATAAGATGTGACCAATTCAGAATTATTTGTTTGGCTCACAGGAACTTGGAAAATCACGGAATGTTGATTGGACGTATTGTTTGCTTCATTGCACACGCCTAATGTTTCGATGGTCCTACGAGAAAAAGAGTCAGAAGAAAAGAAAAAAAAACAAGAAAAGATAAGCAATTAAAACAGGATCAAATAATCAAAGCAGTTTTATAAACAAATATATATATATATATATATATATTAAAGAAATGGATACAATAGAAACCTACTCTAGTTTCACCATTAGGATCTTCAGGGTTAAATCCACTGAATTAATCAAGTTACCGGTTAATTGCAGCCAATTACACGTGTGTTCATTGAACACACGTGTAATCAGCTGCAATATAAAATAAAATAATAATAATAATAGAAAATTATAAAATATTTAAGCATACAAAGAAAAATGGCCTTCAGGGTAAAATGTTTGATATTTTAAGTTAAAATGGTCAAAATACAGAGAAAAAAAATTATATTTTTGAACACTTCAAAATTCTCTGTATTTTGGCCGTTTTAACTTCAAATATCAAACATTTTACGCCGATAAAGGCCGTTTTTCTTTGTATGCTTAAAGATTTTATAATTTTCTATTATTATTATTATTTTATTTTAAATATAACAACATCAATAGTCCATGTTCCTTTGAATCTCTCTCTCTCTCTCTCTCTCTTTTTCTCTCATCCTTTCTCCCTCTCTTCCTTTTTCTTTTATCCTCTCTCTCTCTCTCTCTATTTCCCTCTTTATTGTATTTTTTTCCAACTCCGTGTCCCATTAACAACAACATAAATACACTGTTTCCCCTGGATCTCTCTCACTCACTCTCCCTCTTTCTTCCCTTTTCTCTCACTCACTCTCTCTCTCTCTTCCCTTTTCTCTCACTCACTCTCTCTCTCTCTCTCTTCCCTTTTCTCTCACTCACTCTCTCTCTCTCTCTCTTCCCTTTTCTCTCACTCTCTCTCTCTCTCTCTTCCCTTTTCTCTCACTCACTCTCTCTCTCTCTCTCTTCCCTTTTCTCTCACTCTCTCTCTCTCTCTCTTCCCTTTTCTCTCACCCACTCTCTCTCTCTTCCCTTTCTCTCACTCACTCTCTCTCTCTCTCTTCCCTTTTCTCTCACCCACTCTCTTTTTGTCTCATAATATAAATGGAAAAAAAATTATTTTTACTGGACTCTTTTGAAGCATTAAATTAATACATTTGAAGATATTAGAAAAGTTGTAGGAAATTGACAATTTAAAAATCTAAACAAATTAGAATTAAATGGATATCTTACTTTTGTAAAATTTTGTTAACACACACACACACACACACACACACACACACACACACATATATTTACCTACCCCTCCGCATGAGTAGGATGTGACACAAAGTCAATTTCTTAAGTGGAGTTTTACTTCTCCTAGACTGGTTACCTAGCAATGGTTAAAGAGCCCAGTCTGCCCTGCTATTTACCCAGAGCTGGAGGGAGAATCGGATTCATACCTTTCCAAAGGGCATTAGCACCATGTGAAATGCAAACAGCTTCGTCCAGGAATTGAACTCGGCACGACGAGTCCATTTCCTGACTCTAACCATTAGACCACGTGCCTCCACACATATATGTGTGTGTGTGTGTGTATGTGTATATATATATATATATATATATATTTGATAATTGAATTATATTACCATGACTAGACAACTCGGCAAACACCGACATCCGGAGCACTGGACAGCTGTTTCGACCTCCTTTGGTCTCATCAACAGTGCATACCACCATCTCCGCCACTAGAGATTGAACCAGTGGACCACAGAGTGAAGAGCGGGGACTCAACACACTTATCAATTATATATAATTTCTCTATGAAATTTAATATATATATATATATATATATATATATATATATATATATAAATATAAAAACTTATCTTACCCTTTAGATAATGCTGCTGATTGAAAATGAAATGTTTGCTGAGTAACATCATGGACGATCGTGATTGGGTCCAAATCCTCAACATTTACCTGAAATACAAAAAGAGAATTAAGAATAAAATAAACGAGAAAAAGTTATCAGATTTGCATGGTACAAATTAACAGACCTCGTTTTATTCTGCTGGCTAGTATCTATAGAAAAGGTCCTAGATTTGTTAATAATTTTCTTTTTCTTATACTCAAGTTTTATTTATTCAAAATTTTGAGAATTCTTTTTGCTTTGTCTTGCATTAGATGGTTAAAGAATAAATTTCCTTTTTAAAATCAAAATGGTTTATCTTCACCTCTTCTCTATAATTAATTAATATATACATACCTTAATATTGTGTATGTATGTATATATATATATATATGTATTAACAACACATTAACATTTTAACAAGTAGATAGATAGATAGAGAAAGATTTTAAGATGGATATATATATATATATATATATATATATTTTAAATTTTGTGTATTTTGGCAGCAAATTATTCGTAAGACATGTGTTATTGAATACCACGGAGTATTCTTTTTTCATTTTTTGTATGGATATTTTTCCAGTCTTCTGGCTATCCTTCTTGAATCTGGATCGATGTTATTACATAACCCCATGAATACGACTGGAGCAACAGTCGAAAGCGCTCGGGAAATAAGTCTGAAAATATGATGAATCAACTCGATCCAGATTCAAGAAGGATAGCCAGAAGACTGGAAAAAATATCCATACAAAAAATGAAAAAAGAATACTCCGTGGTATTCAATAACACATGTCTTACGAATATATATATATATATATATCCATCTTAAAATCTTTCTCTCTCTCTCTATCTACTATATCTCTATCTATCTATCTATCTATCTATATATATATATATATATATATATATATATATATATAGATGAAAACCTTAGTTTATCATATACAAATTTATTTTGGCCAGTTAGACATGAACTAGCCGAAATAAATTTATAATTGAAAAGCTAAGGTTTTCATCTATTATTTATACTATACTTCGTATATCTAAATATATGCACATACACAGATATATGTATATACGCAAAATCTTTATATATATATATATATAAGAATTTTGGATTACTTTGCGTTTTATGCAGAAATAGATTTTCTTTTGAAAAGAGAGGTTCAAAACCTATTTTCTTTTAAAATCCCTATTTTCCTACCTTAATCGTAATTCTTGTTTAGATATGAAGATAGATATATAGTTTGGAATAGACTGAGATAGATAGATAGATAAACAAACAAAATAATATAGATAGATATGAACAAATGGAGATAGATAGATATTTTCAACAAATAAATGTATTTGGGGGGGGGGTCGCTTCTTTTTTTGTCGTAATTCTTGTTTATTTAAACTAAAAACAAGACATTAAACAAACATGAATAAAAAAAAATCTTAGTATTTAAAGTAATATAGATAAATATGAACAAATTGAGATAGATAGATAGATAGATAGATATGAAGATGGATAGTTTTGAATAGACTGAGCTGGGTCGTTATTTTAATAGTCATTGGGTAGCAACTTTTGAGGCAGGAGACCGGGACGCACTTCCTCATAAATTACCTCTGCTTCTTTATATATTCTAAGTCTCTAGCTTATTTTAACGATCTATCCTTTATTTCAACTAATTTGTTCATAAAATATATTTTACTTGACATGCCATAAAATCCAACCGAGTAACCATAACTGTTTTTACAACATGTCAACTCAACAAACATGTTGTAAAACTAACCAACCAATTTTTTATACATTTTCTAAGAAAATCTTATTATAATGGAGATTGTGTGTTTTTCTGTCTGTAACCGAAACTATATTACTACTCAAGTCACAATTCTCTTAGTTACTGACATCACATTCTCCATGATTTTATTTTTATCTAAACCTCAATTATTAATAAAATTGTCTTACATTATTAATACTGTTAACTATGTCTACATGATATTTACCGCGTACCCCACTTGTATGGGTCAGGCACAAAGTCCCTATTAACGTGGGACCACCCACAAACCAAAGCTCATGGAGTGGCAGGTGAAAAATTGCGTTGATCCCGTCGGCATTCCCCCTCAAGGGGGGCGCCTCAGGCACTGGGCAATAAACCCAGCCCTGCCCCTTTAAATCGAGGGGGCAGGTGTTGCCTGGGGGGATGGTCCCCTGGGATCGACGCTATTAACTTGTAAAGATCCAGGGCCGAAGCCACTGGACCCCCGGCGTTGGCCAGGTCTACATACTGACAATATTCAATTATATTTATATATACAACAAAATAGCGGTTTACAGTGTAAACGGGAAGGCTAATTTGCATATTAATATTAAAAAATCGAATTTAATAAATATGTGCTTAGTATTATTGATTTCTAACTGTTTGGTTTTATTTTAATGAATATAAGCAAAAATCTCTTCAATGAATCTTAAATGAAATCCATTAACAAGATAAAATAACTGTCATTTTATTCTTTACTTCCTCTTATAACTAAATACTTAAATTAGAAAAAATAACAATAAAAGACGAGAGTGATGGAAGAGTAAGTTTCAGTTGTTCTATTTTTTATTATACTCCCTCTGTTTCAAATCTTTTATTATACTCCTTCTGTTTCAAATCTTTTTATCTGTATTCTTATTCAGTTTCATTAGCCTTTCTAATTTAACATGATATTTTATTATATTAAAACTTAAATACTTGCACCCGGAGGGTGCATATATTTGCTAGTATACATAATTACATTAATAAGTCAGGCCAGAATGAAGCCTGAGTCCATTGGTAAGAAAACAAAAAAACAGTTATTTCTCTGAATTTTTGAGATGAGGCTTGATAAATTTTTTTTTTCAGACTTGGGAACCTTCTTGTCCAATTGGACACATCGGATATAGGCATTGAGTTAATACATTCTAAGCGATAGTCATATCTGGGCAGCAGATTCAATCTTAGCCAAGAGTGATAGTAACATAGAATAATTAACACAGCTTAACATTTATACCTGATCATTCTTTAATGGAACTAGCAAATATATGCACCCTCCGGGTGCAAGTATTTAAGTTTTAATGTAATTAAATATCGTATTAAATTAGAAAGTCTAATAAGAATGCAGATAAAAAGATTTGAAACAGAGTGGGGTTATAATAGAAAAAAAGAAATGAAACTTACTCTTCCATCACTGCCGTCTTTCATTGCTGAATTTTACTTATTTAACTATTTAGTTAAATTAGGAAATAAAGAATAAAATTACACTTATTTTTTCTTGTTAATGGATTTTATTTAAGATTCATGGAAGAGATTTTTGCTTATATTCATTGAAATAAAACCAAACAGTTAGAAATCAATAATACTAAGCACATATTTAATAAAATCACATTTTTAATATCAATATGCAAATTAGCCTTCCCATTCACACTGCAAACCGCTATTTTTTGTATATATAAATACAATAGCATGTTATTTGTATGTAGATATGGACAACGCTAATAAAAAGATGAAGCAATTTTATTAATAATTGAGCTTTAAATATAAATAAAATCATGAAGAATGTGATGAAAATAACTATGTTAATTGTGACTCGATTAGTAATATAGTTTCGGTTACAGACAGAAAAACACACAATCTCCATTATAATAAGATGAGAACAGTCTACCCCCATGGACTGAATAAAGGGTTTCGTTCAAAGTTCTTATGACATGGAGGCTCCAGAGTTTGACAAGAAAGTTCTTGAGTTCAAAGGCAAGGGTCCGACAAGAAATACCTGCAGAAGGCCGGAGGGTACATCAGACGAAACGTTGTGTCAATAACAATAAAGATGAGAACAATAGTTTGAATAATCCAAATACTTACCTGGTAAGTTTCAACAGGTGCATATGGCCATTTGCCATACAGATTATTAGCATACCGCTCACAGCTGGACAGGTTCCGGATGCCAGGTTCAGTTGCTCTAAGAAATCAATAAAGAAATATGAGAATTTAAAAAGATCACCTGTAACGATAAGAGCAAAGAAAGCTAAGAAAGACGCAAAAACAAAAATACTGATTATAAAACAGTTGTGAATTTAAATATATTACACTACATTACAAAATGAATTGGCTACCCCATTCAAGTTAATCAGGGATCAAAAGCAGTCAATAAAAACCCTGGTTATTTTCCATTGGTTCTTCTAAATAAAACATTAAATTTTTGAATTTGAATATGCTACACTACATTCCAAAATGAATTGGCTACCCCATTTATTATCTATTTATTATTATTTATTATGAAGAATAATTAAAGTTCCAATTCACGTCGAACTGGGAAGACAAGGCAACAAACGATTGTAACTTAAATACAAACCCGAATAGTCACAAAGTCTACTGCAGAATGACAGGATATATATATAAGACTCCACAATGTCATTCAAATCAAGCAGTCAAGCAGCCAATCAGAACTCAAAGAATGGAATCACTGGAATCACCCAAATTCATGAATGGGTCATTCTTGATTTCTATATATACCAACTGTCTTGGACACTGCTTAAGTTGTACTTAGTTAGCTGCTGTTATTCAAACCAACAGTAGACTTACTGACTTCAATAATAAAGTATAATACCACTCTAGGCAAGGTTTCTGAAATTTAATATCTAAGGAAGTGTTGTATACCCTTTTCTTACTTCTTACTTCTGGTCGTATTTTCTTCTGGACGGCTTTGTTATTTCTTCATCTATCTTGGTCTGGTCTCTTCTAAGGTCTGGACTTTCTTGGGGACTTTGGGTCTGGTTTCCATTAGGGATTTCTCCTTATCAGAAGCCCTGTGTTATTGTTAGTTTTTAGGTAATAAACACAAGACTTCGATTTACTTTGATGTTACTTTATTTTCAATCCCCAACCCAGACATCTGCGCAGGCGAGACTTACATCCTATGAGCTCGACTTCTACCTTCTAACTGACTGAAACTTACTTACTATCTAAACCGGAAGAGAGGGTCCTCTCTACTGGTTCTCACGGTATCCACCGGAAGGTTAGGACTGAGGTCAAGCCTTGTCACTCATCCTTCAAGGCCGTGAGCTGTAGCTTATAACGGCCATTTTGATTTCTACACTATTGCCATAAATATTAGGTATCTAATAATTATGTAACAGAAGATGTAACTAGTGACTTACTTTATTCGCACATTGGCTACACTGCAGTAGGCTGTACATAAATCATCATCTAGACTGCATGTATCTCCTAGAAAGAACAAAAAGAAAAAGAAATGGAAGCAAAAAACAATTTTTTTTAATACTTATTCAAAGCAAATATGTGCGTCCCAGGACGCATTAAATCAAAAAGCTATCAGCATCACTGATTTATATGTAGGTATTTACCTAACTTGTCCGCCACAGGTTGGATGTGACATCAGGTTGCAAGTATAGGGCATCCAGTAAGGAATCATATTGCTATTCAGTAGTAATGTATCTGTGAGAATAACATGCTAACCTTTATTACCCAACCCATTCCCCATGGGTAGGATGTGACACAAGACCTGAGGAACTCCTCAGGTGTTACCTGTGTATCCGAACATAGCAATGACCCAACCTGAGAAATCATGACAAATCATTGTCCAAAGCATTTTTATAGTAAAAATCATTGTCCAATGCATTTTTATAGTAAAAATCATTTCTAATGCATTTTTATAGTAAAAATCATTTCCAATGAATTTTTATAGTAAAAATCATTTCATTTCCAATTATTAATGTATTTTTAGTAAAAATCATTTCCAATGAATTTTATAGTAAAAATCATTTCCAATGAATTTTTATAGTAAAAATCATTTCCAATGCATTTTTATAGTAAAAATCATTGTCCAATGCATTTTTATAGTAAAATCATTTCCAATGAATTTTTATAGTAAAAATCATTGTCCAATGCATTTTTATAGTAAAAATCATTGTCCAATGCATTTTTATAGTAAAAAATCATTGTCCAATGCATTTATAGTAAAAATCATTTCCAATGCATTTTATAGTAAAAATCATTTCAATGCATTTTTATAGTAAAAATCATTTCCAATGCATTTTTATAGTAAAAATCATTTCCAATGCATTTTTTATAGTAAAAATCATTGTCCAATGCATTTTATAGTAAAAATCATTTCCAATGAATTTTTATAGTAAAATCATTTCGCATTTTTATAGTAAAAATCATTGTCCAATGCATTTTTATAGTAAAAATCATTTCCAATGAATTTTTATAGTAAAAATCATTGTCCAATGAATTTTTATAGTAAAAATGCATTTCCTATGCATTTTTATAGTAATAATCATTTCCAATGCATTTTTATAGTAAAAATCATTTCCAATGCATTTTTATAGTAAAAAATAATTTCCAATGCATTTTTATTGTAAAAATCATTTGCAATGAATTTTTATATGAAAAATGCATTTCCAATGCATTTTTATAGTTAAAATCATTTTCAATGCATTTTTATACTAACGAATTAATGCTATATTTACCTGTAGCTGTATCTGTATTGACAAAAGTAACCTGAAGGTAGCAGTTGTTGCAATCAATGTCAGGGATCTTGACAGTTATATAATAGGTGCTTCCACGGCATTCTCCAATGATCCCAGCATCTGTCTACAAAAGAAGATACACTTATAAGAATAGGATGTGTGGTTCTTATAATACGTTAGAAGGCTTAAAGTAACCTTCCAATGTAGGTACATACATGTACATATGTTGTATACCCTTCTCATTACTTACTTCTTACTTCTTCTTCTGTTCATCTTCTATCTTGGGTTCTTCTTCTTGGGGACTTCATCTTGGTGGTCGGTCGCACTTAACTCATTTCTCCTTCTCGATCAGTCTTGTTACCAAGACATTTACCAACCACAAAACTGTGTTATTTTCTTAAGCTTTTATTTCCTTAACTAAACATTTCATGTAACTAAATATCTAACATAGCGTGCATATGCAGAGTGAGTTCCAGTTAAGGCAGGACATCTTCACTGCCTGACGTCCAACTGAAAACTGAGGACCCAACCAGGTCCCACGTAACTTCACGTATTTCCACAGGCTTTCTGTACAATTCCATGGAAAGTCCTGCCCGTGATATGAAAAGGGCCATCCCTCTAGAATTACAGGGGATTGACAATAATCTTATGCAACCGCATAGATTATGTAACACATAAAATAATCCAGACAAAGATGTAAAACTAGGTATACCCAAAATTGGCCTAAAATGCGTTTTTGACAAAATGAATTTAGCCCCCTCTACAGAAAATAATTTACCAAAAATCAGGGAATTATCGGATTTTAATGAAATTTTCAGTGTTTATTTGTCAATGAATCATCTTTATAATGCATTATTTATTTTATTTCAAAACTTAACGAGGTCACTTAATTTTGACACCCCCCTTACTTTGGGAGTATAAAATATTGGCGAGTTGGTCCTTGATTGATACTAATTACAGTAGAAATAAAAAGATAAAAGACCGAAGTTGTAAATAGAAAAAAAAAAAAAAATTTTAAGTGGAATATTTTATAAGAAAATAAGTACCGAAAATTAGAAAATAAAATGTAAAAAAATGATAAATAATTAATTTTTAGAGATTTCTTTTTTACTCATTTCGATAATTATTTATTTGGCTATTATCTTATAAAAGAAAAAATTATACATCGATATTTTTTCTGCTTAAAAAGGGGGGGGGGGCTACATTTTCAATAGAGTTTTTCTTTAAAACGTATACTTTGATTGACTAAAATAAGGTTTGCATTAAATAGATATTTATTTCTAGAATCTAAAAATATAACATTTTAAACTTAAAATCCGAATATTTTTATTTTAAATGAATTTTATATATTAATTTTTCATAACAAAAATATTTAATTAAAGTTTTGAAACAAAATTATATTATTATAATTTTAAAACAAAATTATATCATTATAAAATTCCTTAATTGATAAATCAATACTGAAAATTTCATTAAAATCGGATAATTCCCTCATTTTTGGTAAATTTTTTTGCAATCGCGAATGTTACATTAAATTTGTAAACAAGCCAATAAAAACCACTTAAAAAGAACCAAAATGGCGTTGGTGATCAAAATTGACCAAAACAAATCGTTTTAAATATATTAAAAATAAATTGATAATGTAATGATCATTATGTTACTACTTATCATTTTAGACAAAAGTTTGACCTTAAATAATAGATTTAATTAATTTTTAATTCGTTTTTTTAATTTCGTCCTTTCTTAATCGAGATTAAAAAGAGGTGCCTTAAGGTCATATGGTCCGGAATTATTTTATTACCGTTTCTGTCTTTTAATTAGTTTGTATAAATTTTACTTTGTAAGTCTAGACTGTTTTGTTTTCTATAAAACAGCCACCAGGTGCGCACACTACAATTTTTTAAACTGGGGAATATGTGATTGTTATAAAATGACAGCAAGAAAAACGGTAAGTACTTACTTTGCAATAAGTTCCAATTGTGGAAGCTTCGTTGTTGTGAGGAATTTGATCGAGTAGAATACAATAGGTGCTATTGTTTCCATATTGGTGCAAGGAAATACGGAATGGTGAGTCTGCAAGGAAAGAAGTCTTTTATAGACAAGTGTAGGAATTGCAAGAAAAATATAATGGACAAAAGAATTTGTTGTCGACTTGCTCAGCTTGTTGACTTTTCTGGGATATAAGGTGTGTGCTAGACGCCCACTCTTATTTATAGACTGGGCGATAGTCATGTGACCAATTCTTGTCCAATCACTGGCAGTGTTCTGCTGCTGTTATTATTATTTATACTGGCCTTTTCTGGTCATACCTAAGCATTACTACTTGGATCTTTTTGGACGATGGACCATAGGATTATATCGCTGGACCTTTTTGACACTACGTAGGGTTCTAAAACTTAGGACTTATTCACTTACCAAAGGATTCTATATCTCAGGACTTACTTATTTACTTTAAGTTCTTTACAACTGGCCAAGGATGGCGGCCAGATACTTAACAGGTTATGGGCCCAGCATGCTTCCACAGCTTACCTATCATAGAGAGTGAATGCACTGACTATTTTACAGACTGCTGTTTTAGAACATCGAGGTGATTACTGAGACTTCCAGATTACGGAACCATTATGCGAACCGTTTACCTTGATGTTTTAGCACTCTGTTGTGAGTTACTCTATGTCTGTTGCAAACTGTAGTTGAATGTACTAGAATTGAATACTGTATGATCCAGTATACAACAGAATTAGAAATTGTTTAATGTGAAATAAACAGGTTTGATTTGGTTTGTTTGTTTTACGGCATATCAACCCTTTTCAGGTTATTTAATACCGAACAAGTCATTTTGATAAAAGTTTCTGTTTCAAGTTCTTAATATCTTCAAATTGGTATAAATAATTTCCATTAACTTCATTTGGTTTGGTTTGTTTGTTTTATGGCATATCAACCCTTTTTGGGTTATTTAATGCGAAAAAAAAATCATTTTGATAAAAGTTTCTATCTTTCAAGTTATTACTATCTTCAAATTGGTTTAAATAATTTTCATTAACTTAACTAGCAAAATAAAAAGACACCCTCCGGGTGATGTAAAAATAATTTTTTGAAAGATATTGCCTGAGGGGATTGGAGCTGAAAATTCAATGTCATAGAGTGTGTACCATAAGTATGTAAAATCGTCAAATTTATTAAAGGAGTAAAAAAAAGAAAGAAAGACAATTTGAAATGGAAACAGTTCCGATAACTTTAAATATTATATTAGAATAAAACAATCTATATATAAATATATAACGCCGGGCATCTATTTATTGAAACAATGAGGATTGTCTAACGTTGCATGCTCACATTTTGAGTATATTTATTCTATGTTATGACGTTGGATTATGTGTTGGGTAATGTGATGTAAGCAGTGACGCAGTTTTTGTTAGAGACAAAAACCGGAAGCGAATCTCCATTATTAATAGATTTGGTTTGTTTAATGGTGTAATAACTCTGTGGGTTATTTAATGCCAAAAACTGTGAGTGTGAGATAAAAGTTGGTACTCAAGTTTCCTTTACAGATGTATTTTGTAGATGTATTTTGTGGGCGTATTTTATATGATTCATAATTTTCAATATATTTTTTTCTCAAGAAGGATAAAATATCATCCTTGTTGGTATTCTCAAACAGATCCCTCATATCATTTGCGTTGAAATATTTCTTTCTGATTGGAGTGAAAACTCCACACTCCATGAGGAAATGTATGACAGTGCTGAGTGTTTGAAAAGTCCTGTATCATGGTTGATCCTCCTGCTTGAGCAAAAAAGATAGAGTGGTACTAAGCTGGAGGTACTATGCTGGTGGATGTAGTGAGAGGTGAAGCTTACCTCATGTGGTGAAGTGGAGGTGCGTGTGTTTTGCATGCAAGATATATGGGAGAGTGAGCAATGGAGGTGCATGATTAAATGATTACCATAGTAGGAAATAGACACGGCGTGACAAGTTCAAAGCATTATCTGCGTTATTTGGACTATTGTCCCCATCTTCATTGTTATTTGTACAATGTTTCGGCCGATATACCCTCCGGCCTTCTTCAGGTATTTCTTCTCGGACTTGGGAACCTTCTCGGACTCGGGAACCTTCTTTTCAAACTCAGGAACTTTCTTGTTCCATCACGGAAATTTGAACCTAACCCTTTATACACGGGGGTATCCTGTTCTCATTCCGTTAACCATAGCTTAATTATTTTTCTAACTGCTTTCACTTAAGATTGAACTCAGGTACCAGAGATAACTGTCACTTAGAACTGTTTTAACCTAACTGTCTAATCCATTTGGCCATGTGTCCAATTGGACAATTGAGTGTGAATTTTGGGAACTTATAAACCTAATGTCTTGATTTGGCTAGAGTATCTAGTATATCGGCTGAAACGTTGTACAAATAACAATGAAGATGGGGACAATAGTCCGAATAACGCAGATAATACTAATCTTCAAGCCTCATCTCAAACATTCAGAGAAAAAGTTCAAAGCATGTATTTTTTTTTTAAGCATGAATAACTTGTAGTAGTTTAGGTATTCAAACTAAACTAATGTTTAAAAATTATAAATGACTTACCAGTCATATTAGAATTGGTATTGTAAGTTATATTGAACTCGGAGAATTTATTGTTATATTGCCAATTGTGTGTGTTGATTTTTTTTTGGTTGGTTGGGTTTTACGGTATGTCAACCCCTTGGGTCATTTTATGCCAAATACTTCTATTGGTAAAAAAATGTTTAATGTTGACAAAGTTTTGAAATAATTTCATTTTTAATGGATAATACAATTTTGTTTATAAACTCATGTTTTCTATCTAATTTATTATTAGATAGGCCTTAGATTTGTTTGTTTGTTTTGTTTTACGGCATATCAACCTCGGTGGGTCATTTAATGCCGATAAAGTTTTGAAATAAATCAATTCTTAATGGATAATACAATTTTTTTTTAAATACATTTTTCTATTTAACCCATAGATGGGACCCTAACAGGTACTACCAGGACCTCTTCAAAAATACAAACTTAGAAGACATTTTAAATTTTCTAAAATGGAGCAATGGTAATGAAGGGGTGCTCCACATTCCCCAAACCTCCAAAACTGGAACCTCACCATCAGATAGAGTTTAACGTCATTCCCAGGACATGTAGACCCGCAGCCACTGCCTTCTAGCACCCATATGATAAGAAGGATTGGGGGTTGCCATAAGGGCAATAGGGTTGGGAAAATTATATTGGTGCTAGGGCTTGACATGACCAGCCGATTAATCGGAGGGGGCCTCTCCGACCGCCCGTCTAGCCCAAGATAGGGCCAAAGTGGAGTATTGCATGTCATGAACTGCTCATCCACCTGGGCTCTATCCTTAAGCATCACGGGTCGCCACCCACGGCCAACAGCTGGCCCCATTGGGGGAGTCTTACCCCTCTGCAGAGGTGCAGTCGATGCATTCTAACGCCCCAGCCGACAGGGCGGATTCTGAATTCAAACCAAAGGGGCTCTTCTTGAGTGCCATAAGTACTACTGACTAAGCACAACTGACTAAGCACAACTGAACTAGTGCCAAAACAGCTGGTACTTATGGGACTCAAGAATAGTCCATTCATGTACTCGGGTTATTCCATTCCTTGAGTCCTGATTGGCTGCTTGGTTTCTATGATTCTTCTACAGTAATGATTTCATGGGTTCAGCAGTTAGTATTGTAAATGTGGGTTTATTGAAATGGCAGGAAAGTGTGCCATAGTCGCCTGTTGACAGCTGACACTACATAAACAGGGAGGTTTATATTTAAAGAGGATTTTAAAAAGACAAAATACCTACTTTTATGATATTCTGTTTCTTCAAATCTAATTGTGTATGGTCCAGGATTTAACATCGTATAAGGTTCTTGTCCAGGAGGACTTGGCTTCACATCGCATTGTCGATCGCTTGTTGATCCAGGAGGCTAGACGAGATAAGTATAAAAGAATCAATCATTTGAAACAGTCAATTCTGACAATTCAAATACAAATTTACAACAGATTATATATATATATATATATATATATATGGGAGAATATGTGTTTAAATGAAGTCGAACCTAATTTATGAAAGTTAATTAATTAATAATTAATTAATTAAGCGGGATTACCTATTAAATTTAAGGCTAAACAAATCGAGAAAAATCAATCTCTGTATGTACATTTCGGCCTATTGATTTTTCTCGATTTGTTTAGCCTTAAATTTAATAGGTAATCCCGCCTAATTAATTAATTATTAATTAATTAACTTTCATAAATTAGGTTCGACTTCATTTAAACACATATTCTCCCAAATATTGTCGGCTGAAAATAGCCATATCACAAACATCGTCTGTTTGTTTACTTCTCATATATATATATATATATATATATATATGAGAGTACGTAATTGTGTTTATTTGATATGGCTTTTAGCCGACAATTTTTGGAGGATATGTGCTTAATTGAAGTCATACCTAATTTTGAAAATTAATTAGTTAATAATTAATGAATTTTAGGTGGGCATATACATTCAAATGTAAGGCTAAACAAATTCCTGAATGTACATTTCGATCTATTAGGTCTCATGTCTATAACCTTGCTGATGAGACCTAATAGGTCGAAATGTACATTCAGGAATTGACATTTTCTCGATTTGTTTAGCCTTACATTTGAACATATATGCCTGCCTAAAATTCATTAATTATTAACTAATTAATTTTCAAAATTAGGTATGACTTCAATTAAGCACATATCCCCAAATAAATATATATATATATATATATATATATAAGGTTTTTTTTAAATAGTTTGTTTGAAGCATTGTACGTATGTGTTTAAAATAGAAATTAGAAGGCAATTGACAATGCAATGGAATAGGTGTTGAAAATGATGTTTATTTAACTTTTTTTCCTAAATATTTTTGGGATAAATCCCATCTTCAGAGGTTTTAGAAGTACTTATGTTTTTTTTAGTACTTATCTTACGGTGTTGGCATAAACGTTTGTTGTTTATTAAGTTGAAGGAACGCCGGATGTTTGAAAATATTCGGGTTTTTCCATGGTGATTCGTCGGCCGTGTGCGGTTTCATCGAAATTCTTTTAGTTTTTTTACTATAAATTAGGCCTCGCTCAGGCATAGTGAAATAAGTCTTTTTTTTATAGTTTAATATTTTCAAACATCCGGCGTTCCTTTAACTTAATAAACAACAAACATTTACGCCAGCGCCGTAAGATAAGTACTAAAAAAACACAGATACTTCTAAAACCTCTGAAGATGGGATTTATCCTGAAAATGTTTAGGAAAAAAAGGTAAATAAACATCATTTTCAACACCTATTCCACGTCTATATAAAAATAAGACATAATTAACTGGTCGGTTTAGTGGCATTGACATGCATCTAATGGTGAAGTTACAATTCTGGAGCTCTGGAGAATGTGGAGTACCCCTTCATCACCATTACTCCAAGGTCCACTCTGACCTGGAGTGGTAGTGTGGGGATTAAAATAAAATAAAAATAAGGATAAAATAACAAACTCCCATGAGCCTTCACCTGAAGAATCTTCCGTGCATGTGCGGAAAAAAGGACCCACTTCTGACCCCCAAGAGAATCTATCGGCCATTTGAGTTTAAGCCTTAACTGTGTGTAATCACTACTACTGGCTAGGAAGATATATCCTTGCCACATGGTGGCTATGACCCATGAATAAAGCCTAAGTTATAAAATCACCTTCTGTCTTTGTCTCTTTCTTTTTCGTTCCTTGAATTCCTTCATTTTCAGCGTGACCACCAAGTAAGATGGGGTTAAAAGCAAACCCTAAGAACACACACTAAGAATAACTACAGCCAACTTTTAAATCTTAAAACACAAAACCTCTTGCTACCCTATAGTAGCACCTGTTAGGGTCCCATCTATGGGTTAAATATAGATGTAGCGAGATGGGAGGTCCTGAGTTTTGCGAGACCTACTATTAGAAAAGAGAGGAAGAAGAAATAAGAGATAGCAAAGGTTTAAATAAAAGTGATGAGCACAAAATGGTTGTCGTGAGTTTGACCGGGGTGTGACCTCCCAAATGGAGAATTGAAAGCCAACCGGAAGTTTTGAATGTTGACTGGAACCGGAAGTCACGTGGTGACGTAAAACGACAAAGAAAAATACCGGTCTCTTTTTGCTTTCCGAGGCCTAGGGGAACGGACGGGCCTCTGGTCCCTAGTGTGGGATACAGTAATTTAAAAGTGTTCTTTCTCTCTGCCTTTCCTCCTCTCCGACACAGCCCACGAGACAAGCCCTGGAAATAAAAGCTAAGCAGCTTGTGATGATATATTTCTCGTGTTGTACTTTTTTATCAACAAGACGACCGCCACGTGCCGAACACCGTTTTAGTGTCGTGAATTTGGAGGCACATTGACAAGACCCGCTATACAACGTATATCGCTATCAGAACGTTACGTATATCCGTTTTGGTACCGTGAATATACCGCCACGTTACAAAGAAAAAATCAGTTTCAAAAATGTGTTTAAAAAATCTTAGATTAGAAAATAATTTTTTTTTCAATACCCATCAAGAATAAATGAAACCAAATGGTTTTGGCATAAAATAACCCAACAATGGTTAACATGCCGTAAAACCCAACCAACCTACTACAACTACTACTATAACTACTACTACTTCTACTACAACTACTAAATCTATTTCAAACTGACTCATTCATATAAACATGCTATTTGCCTAATATTTTGAAAAGGTCAACCAGTTGGTCTGGGTTAGAATCCAGTCCTTGTTGGTTTTTGTTTTTGCCTTACATTCTGTGGCGAGAGAAACCACGAACGTAGTGGTTCGAAGCGTGCACAACTGTGTTTGGCAAGATTCAAATCACAGCCTCCTGATCGTGAGTCGTGGCCTGATGCAGGTGAATTACTAAACTGTCCAGAATGGCCCGGATGTTAAGGATTGACGCGTGCTGATTAATGTCGCACGTGCTGCACGGCCAAGTCAGAGTAAGGAGCCCGGATGAACACTGTAATTGTGTATATAATGACCAGCCCTCACAAACCTGTAGCATTTTGGCTGTTGCGACGAGTGGACGAGGGAAAAAATATTTTGATAGTGTTGGTGAGAAGAATGCAGCATTGCTGGGAGATAATTTTTCAGACTGAACACTTAGTCAGTTGGGAGAGTAAAAGCATCGGACGTAACTGTGCCCCCCAGAGAACATTCTTATTAGACATTCTACCAAGTAGCCATTAGCTATGACCACGTATTTATACGAAAAGAACAACAAAAAAAAAAAACAGTAAAAAAAGTAAGCCAGTCAGTCACATAAATAGGTTTAGTTAATATATTCTTATAAAACATATCTCATTAAAATAGGCACTGCCAATGTTGCCGTAAAATCCGTATTTTATAAAATAAATTTACCCCCCTCCCCTCCACCGATTGAAAAATGTTTTTACCAAAAATCAGGGAATTATCCGAATTTAAAGAAATTTTCAGTGTTGATTTATCACAATGAATGAATGAATATTTACTATTACTCACCGACATATTTATCTTATTTATTTTTATTTTTTTTATACTAATATGTTTTTTTAATTTAAATATTATTAGACTGCGAATTTATATGCAAAATTTTCCAGGTAGTCCCCCTCCACCAAAAACAAACAAACAAAAAACACGTAGAATCATCATATAACTTACATGATGATTCTACCTGCGTGTTTATTGGGGGCTGGGGGGGGGGGGCTAACTGAAAATTTTGCCTAAAAAATTCGAGCTCACCTCTAAAATTTGTGGTCTTTTTTTTTATCGAACTAACTCACTTTTAAGTAGTAATGGATCTGCGAGACTAGCTTGCTAACTATTACACGACGATGGCACGCAACCCCCCCCCCAAAAAAAAAAAACAAAAACAAAAAAAACAAAAAACAAAAAACAAAACAAACCCGGTAATATTTTGATTAAAAGAAGGAATATTTTATTTGTATTTTCGAAAATAAAAATAAAACGAAGTGCTGCTTATTAAAAAAAAAAGAAGATATTTATCAAATATTATTTTAATAACATATAATATTTTTCTAATAAATAATAAATAAATTTTAATAATAATAATTATCAACTATACAATAATAATAAGTGAATAATATTTACTTATTATTAGGTATAACCAAAATACGTGACGTATTCACTTATTATTTAATTATTATTTTATAGTTGATAATTATTATTAACTCGAATGAATGAATGAAAAAAACCCAAAAAAAACCAAAAAACGTATAAATAAAAAAAGAAGAAAAATAAACAAAATACGTCATGTTTTTTTCTTCTCTTTATTTTAAAAATTGAAAAAAAAAATTCAAATGAATTTTATCTTACCAAATTTAAAATTATAAAAATAAATAGATAAATAAATAAAAAACAAACATAGACGAATTTTATGGAAAGTGAAAGTGCCGATATGTTTGTCTTCAGTACTGTTTACGACAAGTGTGATTATTAAGCACACTTTGTTTCTCATCGTGTTGCATGTCCAAGTTTACAAAATTCAAAATTGTGATTAAAAAAAAAAAAGTAAATAGAAAATGATTTTTTTAAAAGATTTTTTAAAGAAGAAAGGTATATTTTATTTTAATATAAGAAATTATTTAATATTATAAAATCAAAAAAAAAAAAAAAGTAAGAAAAGAAAATGACGATAGAAATTTAAATATATTAAAAAAGAAAACATTCAAAACAAGGATTTGAATTTAAAAGGTTATAAAAATAAACAAATGATCATTATTTATTTATTTTATTTATTTTTATAACCTTTGTATATCAAACAAATAAAAATAATTATGAAAAAGTGTTGATTTTAAATAAATATTTTTTTTGATTTTTAATTTTTGATTATTTTAGAAATATTTTTTTAGAATTATTTTGTAATAAAATTATATTTTTTAAGAATATCTATAATATTTATTATTTGATATTATAGTTTAATATCAAATAATAAATATTCTAAAAAAAAAATAATTAAAAAAAAACATTAGATATTTAACTTAATATTATTAAAACTTAAACTATTTAATATCTTTTTTAATTATTTTAAAAATATTTATATTTAATATTGAATTATCTAAGAATTTAAAAAAAAATTATTTTTCTAAATATTCATAATATTCAATATTTAATTATATAATAAAAATATTTTAAAAAATATATATCTTTTAAAATATTTTTTTTTTTTGGTTTTAAAGAAAAGTATAGATAGAAAAATTATCTAATAATAATTAAAAAAAAAGACGGTATAAATGTAAAATTTACTTTTATTTTTATACCGTCTTTTTTAGCCCCCCCCCCTCAGAAAATGTATAAATTATCAAATATAATAGATGATTAATTTTTAAAAACCTTTTTATTTTAATTATTAACAAAATCCTTCAAATTAGTATTATCTGAAAAAAAAAAATTAATTAATAATAAAAACAAACAAAACCCACGCATTCATTTTTCTCCCAACCTCGACCGAAAAGTGAACGAGGGTAAAAAAAAGAAGAAAAAAAATGTACACTCGAGAGAGATAGGGTTAGGTTAGGGTTGATTACCTGTCGATAGAGTGACGAAGCCGGACTTTTAGGTTTGGGACACACCATTCGGACATGGGTGGTTGTTTGGGTAATTAAACAAAAGCCGACGGCCACCCACAACAGTGGTGGCACCTGCATGATTTTTCACAGTGTCTGTTGCCAACAACAATGTCGGCCGATTGATTTACAATTGATGATGATGATGATTTTGATGTTGCTGTTGATGATGATGTCAAAACCGGAAGTGAGCCGCAAACACAATAATGCGCATGCTCACTGACAAGTAAAAAAGCAGTCGACATTTAGTGCTATCAACAATTACTTTAAGTTTGAAATTAATAATTATTTTAAGTTATTAAGCTAAGAAATTTCGTATTCAATTGAATAATTAGATATATAATATAATAATTAATTAAATCAGATACGGGCACTTCGTCGTATTAATCGATAAGCTAGCTTTGCAGATCGATTACTATTCTTGTTAGCATTCATTCCATTGGCCCAAATAGACGTAAAATTGATGTAAAATCCGTTTAGACAAAAACAAATACAGAAAATAATTTACCAAAAATCAGAGAATTCTCGGATTTTAATGAAATTTTCAGTGTTCATTTATCAATGAATGATCTTTATAACGCATTATTTATTTTATTTCAAAACTTTCTCATTTTGTTTTTCAGGTCACTTAATTTTGACCCACCCCTTATTTTTGGGGTGTAACATTTTAGCGAGTTTGTCAGTTTTCTGTACTAATTACAGTATAAATAAAGAGATAAAAGACCGAAGTTATGAATAGAAATTAAAAAAAAAAAAAAAAAAAAAAAATACGGGGAATTTCTATGAGAAAATAAGTACCGAAAATCGGAAAATAAAATGTAAAAAAAAAAAAAAATTTGGGAGATTTCTTTTTTTACTCATTTCGATAATTATTTAATTGGCTATTATCTTATAAAAGAAAAGAATTATACATCGATATTTTTTCATCTTAAAAAGGGGGGGGGAGCGAAGACTAAATTTTCAATAGAGTTTTTCTTCAAAACTTATTACTTTTTGCACCTAAAATAAAGTTTGCATTAAATAGATATTTATTTCTAGAATCTAAAAATATAACATTTTAAACTTAACATCAGGATTTTCATATTTTAAATGAATTTTATATATTATTTTTTCATAGCAAAAATACTTAATTAAAGTTTTGAAATAAAATAACAGAAGCATTATAAAATTCATTAATTAATAAATATATACTGAAAATTTCATTAAAATCAGATAATTCCCTGATTTTTGGTAATTTTTTTAAAAAATCGCAAATGTTACATGAATTTTGTAAATACGCCATTTATAAATAGTGTTTATTAGGGATCACCAATTCGGTCACGTGATCAGTTTAGGCCATCTTGAATAAAACGGAAATAAATATTTCCGAACTTTGTTTATCAAAAATCTCGTAAAAAACAATTAAAGATCGTACAGGGTTGTTACAAAGAAAAACAGTTAATTCAAAGATCAAATTATCCGATTGGGAAAAATTACATCGTTATCTTAGAAAATACACAAATCTATCCGTATTACATGAGAAAGGGTAATTTTCAGGCCGCAATTTAGACGCGTCGACCCGAGTTCAAATCCTGGACGAAGCTACTGTTCACATTCGCTTATACCCTTGGGAAAAGGTATGAATCAAACTGCTCTCCCTCCCTCCATCTATGAGTAAATAGTAGGGCAGACTGGGCTCTTTAACCTTGGTTAAGCAACCAGTCTAGGAGAAGGAAATTTATGAATTCAAACCTGTTAAAACACCGCTTGGGGTGGTCACTACTAGAATAGGCTCAGGCCTACTTAGTGATCTATTTTTCACTCACACTCGGGGGGGGGGGGTCCAGTGGTTTCGGTACTGGACCGTTGATAAAATTAAGAGCGTTGATCCCCTTCGATTTAAAGGGGCAGGGCTGGGTTTATTGCCCGGTTCGTGAGGCGCTTCCCTTGAGGGGGAATGCCGACGGGATCAACGTATTTTTTGCAGCCGCCTCCCATGAGCTTCGATTCGTGGGTAGTCCCACATTAATAGAGCCTTGTGCCTAACCCGTATAAGTGGAATATGTAGTAAATACACACTCACTGGTATGTCCTGCTTTATAATGATAAAGATTAAAAAAAAAACCCCAAAACATTTAAAATGTGAATGAATATTTGGACCATATGACCTTTAGGCACCCCTTTTTGATCTCGATTAAGAAAGGACATGTTTTTCATTTACACTGTCAATATCCAGTTGTTTTAACAGACGATTTTTAGATTTAAAAAAATTATAAAACTAACTCCTAACCCTAACCCTAACCCCTAACCCTAACCCCTAACAAACAACCGGATATTGATGGTGTAAATGAAAAACACGTCTTTTCTTAATCGAGATCAAAAAGGGGTACCTAAATGTAATATGGTCCGAATATCTTTTCGTTACGTCTCCTTTCTTTCATGGATTTGAAAAAAATAAAATGAATAAATATTTTTTTTTAAGAGTGAAAGAAAAATGTCAAATTAATAACGAGTTACTTCCCTTGAACTTATAAAAAATATCTTAATACCCGTGTTACGTAATTGTACGACAGTTATGATCTTGCAACACCCTCTGGTTGAAAATGAGACCGTCCAAATCGTCCAAGATGAAATGCAATAATGTAAATCCTGGTTATCAACCTTTTTTATCATATAGGTGCTAGAAGGCGGTGGCTGAGAGCCCAGGTGGATGAGCAGTTCATGACTTGCAATACTCCACTTTGGCCCTATCTTGGGCTAGACGGGCGGTCGGAGGCCCCCTCCGATCAATCGGCTGGTCACGTCAAGCCTTAGCACCTATATGATTTTCCCAACCCTATTGCCCTTATGGCAAGCCCCAACCCCTTTTTATCATATGGGTGCTAGAAGGTGGTGGCTGAGGTTCTACATGTCCTGGGAATGACGTTAAACTCTATCTGATGGTGAGGTTCCAGTTTTGGAGGTTTGGGGAATGTGGAGTACCCCTTCATCACCATTGATCCCTGGTCCGCTCTGACCTGGAGTGGTAGTACCTGTTAGGGTCCCATCTATGGGCTAAATAGAAAAATGTGTTTATAAAAAATTGAGTATCCATTTAAGAATGACTTTATTTTAAATCTTTATCGGCATTAAATGACCCACTGAGGTTGATATGCCGTAAAACAAACCAAACCAAACTTAATCTTTTGCATCTGTTATCGGTATGGCTTTTATCTCATCTCTGGATTCTGCAATTTTCTCTGGACTGGTTGATATTATTCTTAGCTGGATCCATATCTGGATCTGGACTGGTTTCTTCTTTGGAATTCTTCTGTACTCGATACTGAAATATCTTGTGTTGTTTGTTTTTAGTTAATGAACACAAGACTTTGCTTTGTTTAGAGCTCATGTTTTATTTCATAAGATAAATCAACAAATTCGCGTGCGAGAATTTAGTTTCAACGGACAGATCACCATTGCGACCTTCCTGACTTTCCTAAACTCTTTCTCACGTTTGCGCTGGCGAATCGGGAGAGGGGGTCAAACGCAAGTCAAAATCTGTCCATCATTTTTCCTGTGTTTTTCCACAACCGTTAGTTTTGAATTAAGCTATATTTATCGAGCACAATTAATAGGATCATCATCATCATCATGTCGCGCATGCAGCACGAGTATTCATGACAATCTCTCGCCAACATTCCCTATCATTCATTGCACCTGGGAGCTCCTCTGCAGAGCAGCCAGCATCTTCACATAACTGGTCAATGTAGGTCCTTTCTGGGCGTCCCACACTTGCATGTCCATGTGTTGGCTTCCACAGGAGAACGTCACTTATGAGTTCATCCTTGCTTCTCCAGCAGTGTCCTGCATGCCCTGTCCGTCTCACTCAGATAGTTTGTGAGATGGGGGGCAGGTGACCGTACAGCTGTTTCTTTGTGGGGTGCTGTTTCCACGACTTGTTCAAGACTGCACGCAGCATTCTTGTGCAGCTCCAATCTAGCTTGTTCTCAAGACGCTTCGTTAGGGTCCAGGTGGTGCAGCCATATAGCAGCACCGACACAACCACAGCCTGGAAGAACTGTCGCTTCAGCATTTAATTTTAAAATTAACAGCAACAAATAGATGAATTAAAACTTACCTTAATTCTAACAATTCATTAAAGAACAAATAAAACAATGAGTAACAATATAAAGTCCTTCCTGTGTATCGAGTTAAGTTTGAGAGACTTACCGGTGTGATGGAGAGGATTTCAAGTCGATGTCTCGTCGGAACTGGTCCGAGATCTGTCTGAGGATTTTGGTATTTTGCGCCAAAACTTCTGGGCTCATCACATGATTGGTATATCCAATCACAGAAAAACCCTCCCTCACTTACCCCCCCCATACACACAGAAAAAAACTCCATCACTTACCCCCCCCCACACACAATAAACATTTTACTTACCCAAGAATACCTATCAATTATTTAACAGTAAGGCAATAGTCTTCAGTCATTTTTATGATAAAACCCCAGATATTACCGAGAGACGTAGAAAGAGTCCTCACATTTAATAATAGAAAAGATATATACAGGTTGCGACAGATATACCCCCCTTATTTTAAACTGTCACCTGCGTGTTGCAAGTGTATTCAGGCAAGTAGCAATTTAATCCATACGATTTTCATTATTTCTTAAACCTTTTGCTCCATGTTTTTTAGCATCTGAGGTGGAGCGCCACACCTACCATCAGCTCCTTACTTTACCGGACAGGTCCCTGTGCTACTCAAACGCTGAGTTGGCGAGGACCGGTGTCGAACTTGGAACCTTGTGGTTTCTAGCCGAACGCTCTACCGACTGAGCTAACCCGGCCCCTGAAACCAGTGTAATTTGGGATATTATTTTCATTCACGACAATTCCATGTACTTTGTAATTGTTGTACCGGCCGTTCCTACAGTGGAGAACATGCACCGGTTCTCACTATAAATAGTGAGACACCGAGTGGAAAGGTAGCACTGTTCCCGTTAACGACAAGCTAGTCGTACATGTACCATTGATTGTAAATACACTTGTCTTATTTTACCCCATCTCGACTTGACTTCTTTTTACTGTTGGGACTAACATCACAACAGTAATAATTGTCACATTACTTGAATTAATATGATTCCAATAACGTTTTACTGTAACATGTCTAAGTATTAAATCCTCCAGGATTGATATAAAAAATATAAAAAAACACCAGGAAAGAAATCAAGAAAAAGTATCGACAACGCACACGTAGGTCAAAGAAGAGGTTATATAATATTCTTTCTCTGAAAGAACCGAATTTCTGAACGGAAACGATGGGCTCAAGTAATTTTTCTCTTAAACCATCATCAGGGCATTGTCAATATGTGACGTTGTATCCTCTGAATTTAAATTTGGAAAGACAATGTATATAGTATCCCCCCCCCACATAATAAGTACTTCCTTAAATACTTTGCGCTGAGTGCTATTTTACATTACACTATAGGCCCAATACTTCGGGCTAAGTGATATTTCACTGTATCCCATAGACCCAATACTTTGGACTGTGCACTATTTTAATTTGCATTGTAGGTCCAATACTTGGGGCAGAGTGCTATTTTACAATACCCCATAGACCCAATACTGTGGGTTGTGCGGTATTTTACTGAACACCATAGACCTAATACCTTGGATTAAGCGCTATATTTCTATAATGTATAAAAATGGAATCAAATCCGATAGTTTAAGATATAGATAAAGAAAAACAATAATATATATTGTTGACATTTTTGCTATATAAGGTGTGTGTTAAAAGCCCACTCCTACTTATAGACTCAGCGAGAACCATATGATCAAACTCTTGGCCAATCGCTGGCAGTACTCTGCTGCTGATACAATACTTAAACTGGCAGTACTGCTCATAACTACTACGACTTTCGTGGACGACGGACATAGGATTAAATCACTGGACCTTTAACAATACGCAGGAGAGGACTTATTCACTTACCAAAGGATTCCATAACTCAGGACTTACTTACTTTATGCCCTTTTCAACTGGCTAAGGATGGCATTTAAAAACTTTAAATATATTGTGCTAACAAGCAATTGTAAAATACAACAAAAAATGTGCTTTGAAAAAGACAAATGTTTATACGATTCCTTTTACAATTGTTTTTATTTTATTTTTTAAATAATTTCATTTGAATTACATTTTATAAACTTCATAGAGTCGAAACAGGCGCTGGTTAGCACAATATATACTATTGTTTTTTCTTTATCTATCTATCTATCTATCCATCTACCTATCTATCAATATATATATATATATATATATATATATATATATATATGAATTTTTTAGAAAAAACAAAAGATGTTAATAGTTTGCTGACAGAATCTGTTTCGACCGTTTTAATAGAGCGGTCTTCATCAAGAGCAACTTATGAATGAAAGACGGAATAAATAACCGTTAGAATAGGAGGTACAAACGAACGCTAGTGTTCGATGCTGGAATTTAAAAAAAATGCGTATTCTGTGTTAAAAATAAAATAAATTTTATTTAAAAAAATCAGAAGCATTATAATCGATATTAAAAACTCAAAAGAGTTTGGCGTAAAAATATATAAAAAGTATTCCGTCTTTCATTCATATGTTGCTCTTGATGAAGACCGCTCTATTAAAACGGTCGAAACAGATTCTGTCAGCAAACTATCAACATCCTTTCTTTTTTTCTAAAAATGTTAAATTCATACTGTCGGATCAACTTCCATTTACTTCATATATATATATATATAATATATATAATATATATATATATATATATATATAAGGTGTGTCAAAAAAGTATCAAGATTTTTTGTACTTTTTGACACATATTGTATACTAAAATGATAACGTTCCATTCATTAATTTTTTTCAGAATACAAGGCGTGTCAAAAAAGTACCACGTTTAAAGCTGTATTTACCAAGATAGAAATGAGTTTGGGGAAGAGGAAAAAATTACATGGAGCCAGGTCAGGCGTGTAGGGAGGTTGCCCCAACACAGTGATGTTCTTCTGGGCCAAGAACTCTCGGGTACTCAGGGCAGTGTGTGCAGGTGCGTTGTCATGGTGAAGCGCCCATAAGTTGTCCTGTCACATCTCTCGCCTCTTCTCACGCACTGAACGAAGCAAACGTCGCATTATGTTTTTGTAGACATGCTGGTTTGATCGTCTGGCCATGTGGCAAGAACTCGCAGTGGACGATGCCTCACATATCAAAGAATGTGATCAACCTGGAACTTTTCTGATATACCTCGTATATTAGGGACTGGCAAATGGAGCCTAAAATGCGTTTTTGACAAAATGACTTTAGCCCCCCTACAGAAAATAATTTACCAAAAATCAGGAAATTATTGGATTTTAATGAAATTTTCAGTGTTTATGTATCAATGAATGATTTTTATAATGCATTATTTATCTTATTTAAAAACATTCTCATTTTTTTTCAGGTCACTTAATTTTGACCCCCCTTATGTTGGGGGCGTAAAATGTTTTGCAAGTTGATCATTTTCGATACTAATTACAGTATAAATAAAGAGATAAAAGACAGAACTTATGAATAGAAACAACAATTTTTTTACGGTTGCGCTTCTATGAGAAAATAAGTACCGAAAATCGAAAAAAAAAAAATTTTTTGGGAGATTTCTTTTTTACTCATTTCTTTTATAAAAGAAAAAAATATACATCGATGTTTTTTCTGCTTCAAAGGGGGAGGGGGTACATTTTCAATCGACTTTTTCTTCAAAACTTATTACTTTTGGCGCGTAAAATAAGGTTTGCATCAAGTAGATATTTATTTTTAGAATCTAAAAATATAAAAACTTAACATCAGGATTTTCATATTTTAAATGAATTTTATATATTAATTTTTCATAGCAAAATACTAAATTAAAGTTTTGAAATAAAATAACTAATGCATTATAAAATTCATTAATTGTTAAATCAATACTGAAAATTTAATTAAAATCGGATAATTACCTGATTTTTGGTAATTTTTTTTCCATCCCAAATGTTACGTTAAAATTGTAAACAAGCGCCTAAAACCATTGAAAAACAGCCAAAATCGCGGATCGCGTAGAAATTGAGCAAAACAAATAGTTTTAAATCTTTAAAAAAAAAAACTGCATATGTAATTATATTTTTATTTTTTTAATGATGGTTATTATGCTACTACTTATCGATTTAGACAAAGTTTAACCTTAAATAATAGATTTAATTATTCTTAATTCGCTTTTAAAACTCGTAGTATCCGATTTTTTTTTGCCAGTCCCTATCGTATATTAATCAAATAAAAAGTGCTTGAAGATTTAATGATTTTCTTTTCTCATTTATTTCAAATAATCCAATTGTCTTATTGTGTCGAGAGCAGAAATATTTTGTTCTAAACGTCTTAAAAAAAAAAAAAAAAATTGAAACGTCTTTAAAAAGATTTTTTTTATCAAATATAAATAATATTGATCCGGCAATCTCTTGAAACTTTTCAGAACCCATTTTTGTTTTCATGAACCCATAAAATTAATTTTTTGCAAACCCAAGCTGGTGCCCACTCGTAAGAAATATAAAAATTCTGGTATTTCTTAGAAATAATGGATCCACGAAGGAATCCATCAATGCATGGATTCTTCTATACCACAGACCATCCACAGAACGACGCACGTATTCGGAGGATCATTTTATTATAGTTTAAAGTGTGGGGATTATCTTCCCTTTGCCAGGAAGAGTTATCTTCCCGTGGTGTTGTCGTTTGTTCCCACAAGGGGACCTCTGGTGTTTACGCGCCTGGTTTAAACTTCTCCCCCTCATTTAGCTAGATCTCCGGAACGAGCACATGGGTTAGACTAGTGTCTACCCCTTTCTCGGTGGGGCTTCGGCATTCCCTCCTAGTAAGTGATTTCCATGTACGGACGCTCCAGTCCTTTTATGTATGTATGTTTATGTACACTATTCTATCTTCTATTGTTTATGTATCTTGTTTATTCATGTGCTGTATTATATAAAATGTTTTGTCTCTCAACCTGAGTCGGAGTTGTATGTTCAATTATAACTTTGAACCTTACAAAAGTATTAGCCAATGTTAAATGTTTCAGTTCTTTTTTTTTAATGTTAAACCATCGTCAGGGCATTGTTGTAATTTCTGAATGATAAAGCAGTGTGCGTGTGTGTTACTCTTGTAGACATTATTAATATACTAATATATGTCATAGATCAGATCCAATCAAATACTCATTTATACACTTACACTATTCTTGAGGTTATGGGGACGTAAACAGTGACGTAATTTTGGTTACAGACAGAGAGACACCGTGCTGGATTATTTTGTAGTATAAGGCGAGCTGGAATCCACCACTTAAACTTATAGACTCGGCGTGATCACGTGGACTAAACCCCAGCCAATCAACAGCTGGAATACGTGGTTAGTTGACTATTTAATCGCTGATATTGACAGCCGTTCAGTTGCACGGCATTCGACATTGACGAACGGACCTGCAACCAAAGGACCATACACAACACCCAGGGAAACCAAGGGACAACCAAAGGATCATACCCAACACTAAGGAACACAAAGGAACAACCAAAGGATCATACCCAACATTGGGTGACACCAAGGAGCAACCTAAGGTTTCTTCACTAAGGATCGCGCTCTGCTTAACACAGGGGATCTCCACTGGCGAGTGCTCTCGCTTGAAGCTTAAGGATGGCCACAAAAATCGTAACACACCGAATCTCTATTATAATAAGATATATGTCAGAGGTCAGATCCAATTCATCAAAATATACTTGAATGATTGAAAGAATAAGGGTTTTAATAGTATAAATTAGAATCGGTAAAGATGTTGCGATAGTATCAAAACTCTCGATGATAATTAATTAAAAAAAGTTGCTATGCCAGCAAAAAGGCTTTTTTTTAAAGAGATTGGTGAGTAAAGCAAAGTCGTCGGGGTGGCCTGGTGTCGGTATCAGCCAGACAGCGAGGGAGTCTATCCTCTTTCCACTAGCGCTAGACCAAGGAGATTGTTTTTTTTTAGCATCTGAGGTGGACGTGAACAACACCCACCATCAGCTCCCCACTTTACCGCACAGGTCCCTGTGCTACTCATACGCTGAGTTGGCGAGGGCCAGCATCGAACCAGGAACCTTAAGGTTCCCAGGCGGACGCTCTACCGACCGAGCTGTGTGTAATATCAGCTAAACTTTTTAAGATCGCATCAAAATCCTGAATTGCACGCAAACTTTCCAACGAAAAAAAATATTCCGATTTCAACCTACATTACGCACGTTGTATAAGTAGAAGAGAGTGATCTGCCCCTGTGTCTAGGCTGAACAGGGTGATCTGCCCTTGACCAGATACACTATAGATATTACAGACTGAGGTAGCCACTTGCAAATCTACTCGTGACGTCTGAACAACACGGACTATGTCATTCGTACTTTATACACATGATCATCAAACTAAAATTAATGACTAAAAATACCAAGACGAGAAAAATAGTTGGACTATATGACCTTTAGGCACCCCTTTTTGATCTCAATTAAGAAAGGACATGTTTTTCATTTACACCGTCAATATCCGGTTGTTTTAACAGACGATTTTTAGATTTAAAAAAATTATAACCCTATAACCCCTAACAAACAACCAGATATTGACGGTGTAAATGAAAAATATGTCCTTTCTTAATCGAGATCAAAAAGGAGTGCCTAAATGTAATATGGTCCCAATAGTCGAAGTACACCAGAGTATGATAATGACAGATTGACGTGCCGTTAAATACCTCAATCATCACAGAAATCATAGAAAAGGTGTGATGTGACTATAAAAACTAAGATTAGTTGAATCCAGTTTTCTGGCGCCCTGTCGGTCGGGGCCTTAGAATACGCCGACTGCACCTCTGCAGAAGGATATCCCAAATAGAACTACCTGCTGGCCGTGGGTGACTACTCGCAATGCTTAAGGATGGAATCCTGGTGGATGAGCCGTCCATGACATGCAACACTTCCCTTAGACCCTTACTTAGGCTAGTTGGTCGGTCGGAGAGGCGCCCTCCAATCAATCAGCTGGTCACATCAAGCCCTAACACCTATATGATTGTTCCAACCCTATTGCCCTTATGGCAACCACCCAGCTCTTTTAATCATATATGTGCTAGAAAGTGGTGACTGTGGGTCCAAAACCGCGCGAACACTCTCAATTAGAGTTCCGACATTTTAAAACTTCACAGAAAGAAAAGAAAAAATCAAATTGCCACAAGATTTAAACTCACATCGAAAAAATAACATTTAAGAACATACAGAAAGAAACAATACATAATTCAAGAGATGGTCGCAAGTGTAATGAGGTGACGCATGTGGTGACGTCCCACAGTAATGTTCTTTAAAACTGATATTGAACATTTATTAAAATTTATATTCAAACGAACTGTGGTGTTATTATCGACCACATGGTAGTGCAAAAAAAAAAAAAATGAAATAAAATAAAAATCAAGGTTGCTACGTCAGGAGTGGAGGTGTTCATAGCATAATGGTTATCGTAACGATTATTGCGACAAGATTTAAACTCACATCGAAAATAACATTTAAGAACACATAGACAGAAACAATATATAATTCTAGAGATAGGTCACAAGTGTGATGTGGTGACGCATGTGGTGACGTCACACAGTAATGTTCTTTGAAGCTGAAATTGAACACTTAATAAAATTTCTATTCAAACGAACTGTGGTATAATCATTGACCGTGTGGAACTGCAAAGAAAATCAACGTTGCTACGTCAGGAGCGGAGGCGCTCATCACGTAATGGGTATCGTAACGATTATTGCCACAAGATTTAAAATCACTTCGAAAATAACATTTAAGAACATATAGACGGAAACTATATAGAGTATGTAACTCAACAGATTGTCACAAGTGTAATGTGGCGACGCATGTGTGGACGTCACACAGTGATGTTCTTTAAAACTGAAATTAAACGCTTATCAAAATTTGTATTCAACTGTCTCTTAACAGACGAAAGCACTGCATAGAGGATGTCCTTCGGGATTCGTCCATCATCCATCCAATTGAAACGGGAGGAAATAAAAAAAAATGTCTTTATATGAGAGTAGGAGGGTGGATGGGCTTTTTTTCATTGGCTTGTTTCAGAGAGGAGACCTAAAAATTTCGGAGTCCGGCTGGGGTTACTATTAGAGCCAATATGAAGTTGAGAAACCCGAAATAAGCAATGTTAATTTTCATCACAGATGACCTTTCTTTAGGCATTTAAAGAAGGTAACATCTGAATTTAATCGTTTAAGTAGTTGTTCGGGTTAGCTCAGTCGGTAGAGCGTTCGGCTAGAAATCACAAGGTTCCTAGTTCGATACTGGTCCTCGCCAACTCAGCGTATGAGTAGAACAGAGATCTGTGCGGTAAAGTAAGGAGCTGCTGGTAGGTGTGGCGCTCCACCTCAGATGCTGAAACAATCTCCTTGGTCTAGCGCTATTGAAAAGGGGATAGACTCCCCCGCTGACGGGCTGATACCGACATTAGGCCACCCCGACGACTTTACTTTTACTTTTTTACTTTTTGATAAAATCTTTGAGTTTGCAACGTCGAGACTTGTAGCACGGTGATTTCAGGGAGGAGACCTGACAATTCCGGAGTCAGGTCGGGGTTGCTATAGGAACCAATATGATGTTGAAAAATCCGAAATTGGCTATGAGAATAGTGCATTATCCGACTGAGTTTATCGGAAAAATAGATTTACCTATTTTATTTGAAAAAAAAACAAAAAAAAAAAAACAAAAAAACTCCTGTGTGACGCCAGCACATGCGTAACCACATTTTTAGTTATAACCATCTCTTTAGACAAATAGTGGCGTGCAATTTTCAGAAGATGTTTTTGTTTTTTTTTACATATTTCGCAAGATTATTGTTGTGACTTAAAATCCTGGACGTCGATTTCATCTCACAAAAATAGAAAATTGAATCCGGTGGACATCATTGTGCTGTTAAGTTGGCGTTTGTTTGAATTTCGGCAGCGTTGTAGGTCACTTCCGGTTGTGGTCAGCTGACATCAATTGGAGCCATTTTATTTTTTAGGGTGTGTTTGGGCATAGGGCGAAGACTGAAATTATATAGTAAAAAATATATGGGTAAGATAATATGAAAAACACACGGATGTTGTTCAAATAAAGTTTTTTTTATTATTATTATGCTGATATTGCAATATTTCGATTTATTATTTTTTATTATTATGTTGATATTGCAATATTTTGATTTATTATTTTTTATTATTATGCTGATATTACAATATTTCGATTTATTATTTTTTATTATTATGCTGATATTCCAATATTTCGATTTATTAAAAATCTTCTTCAGAGTATATGTTGTGTTAAATACGAAGACAGTTTATGAAAAATGTGTTTATAAAAAAAAATTGAATATCCGTTAAGAATTGATTTATTTCAAAACTTTATCGGCATTAAATGACCCACTGAGGTTGATGTGCCGTAAAACAAAACAAAGCAAACTCTATCAATCTATCTATCTTAAAATTCTCATTACCTGTGACAGACAATTTATTTATTTATCTATAAGGGTAAGTGTGACGGAGAACGAGAAAGGAAAACGAGCAAGACATTGTCTTGCCTGCCGGGATCGAATTCGCGGCCTCCCGCATGCAAAAACAAATGCGGTTTGGGCACTGGACGGACGCGAGGTTCGACAGATGTGCCCGGGTGTTTGGGTAAATATGTCCATAAATAACAAGTGAGTCAAGCGCTGGGCGGTCAGCAGCAGCAGAAGCAGAAGCAGACGACGACGACGACGACGTGCCTTGCGAACGACCCAGTAAAGAAATGGATTTTAGTCCAACAGAAACAAAACTAAATAGGAATTGCGATTTTGAACTGTTAAAGATTATTTCGACTACGACGACGGATTTTCCAGCTGCTAGACGAAGACGAAGAACGTGTTGACCAAAAGAAAGTCTGGTTTGTGAGAAGACGGTGAACTCGCTTGTTTTTGTCCCCCCCCCCCCTCAGCAGGAACTTCTTGATTCGAATATCTATTTTCCCCACATATATTCCCCCCCTTCTATAGTAAGATAATATGAAAAACACACAGATGTTGTTCAAATAAAGTTATTTATCAATGCTGATATTGCAATATTTCGATTTATTAAAAATCTTCTTCAGAGCATATTATGTTAATAAGAAGACTATTTATGAAAATTGTGACCATTAATTCATACCGGACTTTTTAAGAAAAGAAAATATCTTAAATTTTAAATCTTTGAGAATATTTTTTGTTTAAAATCTGAAATATTCTCTTTTCTTAAAAAGTCCAGTATGAATTAATTAACATCACAAAACGGTCACAATTTTCATAAATTGTCATCTTATCAACACAGCATATGCTCTGATGAAGAATTCTTTTTATTATTACTAGCAAATATATGCACCTTCCTTCGGGTGCAAGTATTTAGGTTTTGATGTTATAAAATATTGTATCAAATTATAAACTATTTAGAAAATGATAAACTAAGGGGTATAATCGAAAAATAGAACAGCTTTAGATTTAACTCTTCCACCATTTTCCGTCACTCCCGTCTTTCATTTTTCCGAATTTATCTATTTAGTTAGATTATGAAGTATTTAATAAAATTACAGTTCTTTCGTCTTGTTTATGGATTTCTTTTAAGATGTATCCCCGAGATTTTTGCTCAGATTCGTTAAGAGAAAACCAAACAATTAGAAATCAATAATACTAAGCATATATTTATTAAAATCAAATTTTAAATATCAATATGCGAATTAGCCTTCTCGTTCACACTGTAAACCGCTATTTTGTTGTATATATAAATACAATTACATGCTATTAGTAGGTAGATATGGTCAACAGTATTAATAAGGTATAACAATTTTATCAATAATTGAGGTTTAAATAAAAATAAATTCATGGTAAATATGACGTCAATAACTAAGGGAATTATGACTTGAATAGTGATTTAGTTTCGGTTATAGACAGAAAAACACACAATCTCCATTATAATAAGATGCTGATATTGCAATATTTCGATTTGTTAAAAATCTTCTTCAGAGTATATGTTGTGTTAATAAGAAGTCAGTTTCTGAAAATTCTGACAGTTTTGTGATCGGATTAATTCATACCGGACTTTTTAAGAAAAGAAAATATCTTAAATTTTAAATCTTTGAGAATTTTTTTTGTTTAAAATCTAAAATATTCTCTTTTCTTAAAAAGTCCAGTATGAATTAATTAACATCACAAAACGGTCACAATTTTCATAAATTGTCATCTTATCAACACAGCATATGCTCTGATGAAGAATTTTTTATTTTATTATGCTGATATTGCAATATTTCGATTTGTTAAAAATCTTCTTCAGAGTATATGTTGTGTTAATAAGTAGTCAGTTTCTGAAAATTCTGACAATTTTGTGATGAGATTAATTCATACCGGACATTTTTAAGAAAATAGAATATTTTTAATTTTAAACAAAAATTCTCAAAAAGCGTGTGTATAAAAATGATAAAATAGAAAGAGAATGATTTCTCTATGGGGATGAAAGGGTTAGTTTTTAATATCTGTTATGTGCTCAATAGTTGTAAACAATACAGAAGTGACTGAAATAAGTACTTACAATTAGCTGCACTCCGAAATGAGCGTTTGGTCCTCGGGTTGAATCTTTAGCGGGCCGTAGGTATCCATCAGGGAGAACACCAATATAATGATTTGGTTGGTTTTGAGACTGGAACAAGGCCCATTCTCCAGCTTGAGATACATGCAGTTTCGTTTCCACTCCGTGTTTGCTGTCAGGAGGCTACAAAATCGACAACAACAACAAAAAACTTAATGGTAGGGTTATTATTCGATGTCAAATCGTCCAGGCCATGTCACCCAACCCTTCAATGGATTATTCCATGTCAAATCGTCCATGTCACCCAACCCCTTCAATGGGTTATTCCATGTCAAATCGTCCAGGCCATGTCACCCAACCCTTCAATGGATTATTCCATGTCAAATCGTCCAGGCCATGTCACCCAACCCCTTCAATGGATTATTCCATGTCAAATCGTCCAGGCCATGTCACCCAACCCCTTCAATGGGTTATTCCATGTCAAATCGTCCAGGCCATGTCACCCAACCCTTCAATGGCCATGTCAAATCGTCCAGGCCATGTCACCCAACCCCTTCAATGGGTTATTCCATGTCAAATCGTCCAGGCCATGTCACCCAACCCCTTCAATGGGTTATTCCATGTCAAATCGTCCAGGCCATGTCACCCAACCCCTTCAATGGGTTATTCCATGTCAAATCGTCCAGGCCATGTCACCCCCATTCAATCTTTCTGAAATTTTGTCCATGTGTGGACTTTGTGAAAGTTAGACATTCTCCAAAATTTGAGCTTCCAGTTTCCAAAATTGGCGAAGTTATGTCAATTTTTAACTCTCCAAATTTGAGGGGGGTCGCGAAAATGGCTACTTTATGTAATCTGTTTTTGTCTGTAAAATGAGTTCTAGAGCTTCCCTACACCTAAAAATTGGTTAAAGTCATAAAGTTATTGATGATTTCTGAGTTTTTCATAACAAGATCAATATCCCGATGTGGCACTGCATCTATGGCAAAAGTTTTTTTTCTATTATTATTTCACATATATTGAACATTATTTCAACCAAAGAGATAATTTGGGGGATTGTCTAACTTTAACATAGGTCATAGTGATACTGTTACATACTGGGGTTTTCACAGTACCAAATCATCATAATGTCGTATACCCTTTCTTACTTCTTACTCTGGTCGTATTTTCTTCTGGCCGGCTTTGGTTCCATCTTCTAACATCTTGCGTCTGGTATATCTTCTAAGGTCTGGTCTTATATTGAGGACTTCGGGTCTGGTTTCTGTTGGGGATCATTCCTTATCAGAAGCCCTGTGTCATTGGTAGTTTTTAGGTAATAAACACAAGACTTCGATTTACGTTGATGTTACTTTATTTATAAATCCCCAAACCAGACGTCTGCGCAGATCCTTACATGTTACGAGCTCGGCTTCTAACTTCTAACTGACTTAAACTTACTATATCCTTAAACCGGAAGAGGGCCTTCTATGGGGGTTCCGGTTCTCACGATTTATCCCCGGAAAGCAAGGTGAGATTGAGGTCAAGCGCCGTCACTCACCCTCAAGGCCATCAGCTGCACTAATCGCCATTATGATTTCTACAATACCTTATAAAAGCATTAGGGATCCCATAATTATGTAACAATACAAAGTTTCAGAAAAATTGAAGTGGATGGGTGACAATTTAATTTTTTTCTGGATGATCTGACATGGAATTACCCGTTAGTTAATTAGTGTAATTGTTATCGTTATAAAAAATGGTCTCGACAAACCGGGTTCGAATTATGGAGGAGGCTACTTGGATTTCACTTTGCGCCATTTCTCTTCGGAAAGGCATGAGACCTTTACTCCCTTTAGTTAAGTGTAAATAGTAAGTAGATTAGGCTCTTTATTTTCTATTGACATTTTAAAATATTTTTTACAATTTACGCACGTATGAAAAGTCCGGAAATTGGGTTAAGTGTTACATATTAATTGGATCCCTATTACTTTTTAAGGTAGTATAGAAATCCTTATGGCAATCAGTACAGCTGATGGCCTTGAGAGTGAATGACAATGCTTGACCTCACTCTCACCTTGCTTTCTGGGGATAGAATCGTGAGAACGGAACCCCGATAGAAAGCCCTTTCCGGTTTAAGGTGGGCAACTCAGTAAGTCAGTTGCAGTAGTTAGTTGCAGTTAGTCAGTTGAGAGTTAGGACTGAAGCTAGCAAGATGTGACTCTCCGCGCGCATTTGTCTGGTCCTGGGGTTCCAGAATAAAATAACATCAAAAGCAAATCAAAGTTTTGTTGTTATTACTAAAAGCTAACAATGACACAAGGCTTCTGATAAGAAATGATCCCCAGCAGAACCAGACACGGGACCCAGATAAGATTTCTGATTTTTTCATAGCAAGATCAATATCCCGATGTGGCACTGCATCTATGACAAAAGTTTTTTCTATTATTATTTCACATATATTGAACATTATTTCAACCAAAGAGATAATTTGGGGGATTGTCTAACTTTAACATAGTTCATAGTGATACAAAGCTTCAGAAAAATTGGATGGGTGACAATTTAATTTTTTTCTGGATGATCTGACATGGAATTACCCGTTAGTTAATTAGTGTAATTGTTATCGTTATAAAAAATGGTCTCGACAAACCGGGTTCGAATTATGGAGGAGGCTACTTGGATTTCACTTTGCGCCATTTCTCTTGTGAAAGGCATGAGACCTTTACTCCCTTCAGTTAAGTGTAAATAGTAGATAGATTAGGCTCTTTAGCTTGTAGTGAATACCTTGTAAAGTAACGCTACGGGTGAGGGGTACATTTTCTATTGACGTTTTAAAATATTTTTTACAATTTACGCACGTATGAAAAGTCCGGAAATTGGGTTAAGGGCCAGGTTAGCTCAGTCGGTAGAGCATTCGGCTAGAAACCACAAGGTTCCTAGTTCGATACCGGTCCTCGTTAACTCAGCGTATGAGTAGCACAGGGATCTGTGCGGTAAAGTAAGGTGCTGATGGTAGGTGTGGCGCTCCACCTCAGATGCTAAAACAATCTCGGTCTAGCGCTATTGAAAAGGGGATAGACTCCATCGCTGACTGGCTGATACCGACTTTAGGCCGCCCCGTCGACTTTGCCTTTTTACTATTTAATAAACATTAAAAAATTATCGTAGATTTATTTAAAATGCAAAAATGTACGTAACAGAAATCTGTTTTCTTCTTTTTTTTTTAAACATAACTTTGGAATTGTTCTTTATATTAATGGTAAAAGCAAACAGTAAAAAGATAATTTCCCATGAATCAATATTTTGCGAATTGGGTTACGGTTTTAGGGGATTAAGGTTTTTTTTAATTACGTATTGCTTTAAAAAAAAAAAAAAAACCCAAAATTAATATACATTTAATTAACCATTAAAATTAATTATTGAATCTATTATTGAGACAGTTGTTTGTGTTAGTATTGCAATGTATAATTTCAATTAAATTTAGTTTGAAAAAATATTTTTCAACATTAAATATATAGTAATTTGTTTTTTTTTATTGTTTATTTTTTAAAAAGCAATACGTAATTAAAAACAACCGTAATCCCCTAAAACGGTAACCCAATTCGGAAAATGTTAATTCATAGACTGTAGTTAAACTGTCATTGGGTACCACCAAAAAACTTTCCGTTTTAATTTTTCGACCTAAATCAGAAGTCAGCATTTTTTTTTATTCATGAATACGCAGTCCTAATTAAAGGATCATTTCAATTAAAAAAAAATGATTCACACTATTTCTTTGAGGTGTTTCAACTTCAAGTCTTGGAGTAAAAAGGGTAGAGAATCTTTTTGGCGCCAAGAATTTGTTTTTTTCTGCACGTGCCCAGAGGACTCTTCCGGTCTGAGGCCTTCTGGGAGTTTGTCATTTTTTTTTTGTCTTTTTCTTTTATTTATTTTTATATATAATTTATTTTTGTTTTATTTATTTCTATTTGGTTTAATTTAATTTTTATCAATCCCCACAGTACACACGTAAACAAGGCAGTTCAGAATAAACGAATGACGGGGTAAAAATAAATAAATAAATAAAGATAAAATCTAAAAATAAAAAAAATTTACTCACAACATGGACGACTTGGGTGTAGCCACCGACGATTGCCAAATAATTGTTGTTATTATGAAGTCTGATTTTGTTCTCCCCTTCATTAATTACAGTCCAAGAAGCTGAAATAATAATAATAATAATAATAATAATAATAATAATACAGACATCGATCTAACTATTTTGAACTAGCAGAACTAGCTGGCGTTGCCCGGGATTTAAAAAAAGTTAAAAATAAATTTCTCCTCTCTCTCTCTCTCTCTCTCTCTCTCTCTCTCTATATATATATATATATATATATATATATATATATAATTATATATATAAAATATTGTGCATTTTTTTGATAAAATAAAATGGAAAAAAATTTCCGACAGTAAAAAATTTGAATATATTGAAAAAAAAAAAAAAAAAAATGATGTTTACAAATCATGCATTTTATATAGAAAAGAATGTGCAGTGTGTCAAAAAGTATCGAGGTTTTCTGTACTTTGTGACACACCTTGTATTCTGAAAAAAAATTAACGTTCCATTCATTTTTTCATTTTTATCTTGGTAAATACAGCTTCAATCTCGATACTTTTATAACACACCTTATAATATATATATATATATATATATATTATATATATATTGGTTTGGTGGTTGGTTTTGGGGGCTGTCACAATGCAAGTGTTAAGAAAAATAAGGTAACTATGGTGTTGTTTGTTAACCGTTAGTTTTTTATTCTTAATATTTCGAGATAAAAATCTCTTCTACAGAAGATTTCTGAAGCTAAAGCTGTTACAGCTTATGAAGAAGTGAGAATCACCATATATATATATATATATATATATATATATATATATATATATATTATGAAATTTAACATTTTGAAAAAACATATGATGTTTGTTATGTGATTGCTGACAGATCTGTTTCGACCAATTCAGCGTTCGTTTTATAAACAATCTTTTTAACGGATATCTTTCTTCTCGTCTATGTCGCTCTTTGATGAAGACCAACTTATCGATTTGGTCGAAACAGATCTGTCAGCAATCACATTACAAACATAATATGTTTTTTCAAAATGTTAAATTTCATACTGTCGGATTAATTTCCATCTATTTTTCCTATATATATATATATATATTATGGACTCTCTCGTCGATTTTCGACGCATGATGGTTCATACATACAATGAACACCCACACAGTGATTTGTTTATAGTGGTGAAGGCTTGTGTTGGACCATTCCACACTTTTTGGCACAGTCGATAGGAAAGAATTGGTGCATTAAGGGTTGCCACAAACCCAATCAACGACCGACCTCAATAATTTTGAAGTCAGAGTTATCCCTCTCCTAGACTGGTTACCTACCCAAGGCTGAAGGGCCCACTCTGCCCTACTATTTAACCCATAGCTGGAGGGAGAATATATGGATTCATACCTTTCCAAGGGTATTAGCGCTATGTGAAATACCAATAGCTTTGCCTAGGAATTGAACTTGAATCAACGAGTCCATTTTCCACGACTCTAACCACTATATATATATATATATATATATATATATATATATATATAATATATATATATATATATATATATATATATATATATATATATATATATATATATATATATAGTCCGTTTGGTGTGGTGGTAAGACGCTTGACAGTCAGCTTGACAATCAGGTTTCGAATCGCACACGGGGCGGTCTTTGTATCTATAGCTCTGCTGATGAGGCCTAATAGGCCGAAATGTACATACAGAGATTGATTTTTCTCGATTTGTTTAGCCTTAAATTTAATAGGTAATCCTGCCTAATTAATTAATTATTAATTAATTAACTTTCATAAAATTAGGTTCGACTTCAATTAAGCACATATTCTCCCATATATATATATATATATATAAATATATATATCCCTATCTATAATATGGACCCCATCTACTAGGGTCTGGTCTGCCTTTTGGCCTTCATATATACCCAACCATGCCAGATTTGACTGTCCCTAGATTAAAATGATCATCAACAAGGGAGATAATCTAATGTACTATTCAATTGAATCATGAAAATCATTTAATACGTACCGTTATAGGCGCCATAACCGACGCTTCCCTTGGCGTCTACGAGCAGTCTACCATCAACGGATTGACAGATCTGTAGTGTGCAACCTGTCATCTTAGACACTAACTGTACAACATTGCCAGTGTGGAAAAGATTCTGAAAGAAAAACAAAACAAATATTCATTTCATGAAGAGACTATTAAAATCATTTCCAATGCATTTTTATGGTAAAATAATTTAAATGCATTTTTATAGTAAAAATCATTGTCCAATGCATTTTTATAGTAAAAATCATTTTCAATGCATTTTTATAGTAAAAATCATTGTCCAATGCATTTTTATGGTAAAATTCATTTCTAATGCATTTTTATAGTAAAAATAATTTCCAATGTATTTTTATAGTAAAAATAATTTCCAATGCATGTTAATAGTAAAAATCATTTCCAATGCATTTTTATAGTAAAAATCATTTCCAATGCATTTTTATAGTAAAAATAATTTCCAATGTATTTTTATAGTAAAAATCATTTCCAATGCATTTTTATAGTAAAAATCATTTCCAATGTATTTTTATAGTAAAAATCATTTCCAGTGTATTTTTATAGTAAAAATCATTGTCCAATGCATTTTTATAGTAAATATTATTTCCAATGTATTTTTATAGTAAAAATCATTGCCCAATGCATTTTTATAGTAAAAATCATTGTCTAATGCATTTTTTGATAAAAAAAATTTCTAATGCATTTTTATAGTAAAAATAATTTCCAATGCATTTTTATAGTAAAAATCATTTCCAATGTATTTTATAGTAAAAATCATTTCCAATGCATTTTTATAATAAAAATCATTTCCAATGCATTTTTATAGTAAAAATCATTGTCCAATGCATTTTTATTGTAAAAATCATTGTCCAATGCATTTTTATTGTAAAAATCATTGTCCAATGCATTTTTATAGTAAAAACCATTTCTAATGCATTTTTATAGTAAAAATCATTGTCCAATGCATTTTTATTGTAAAAATCATTGTCCAATGCATTTTTATAGTAAAAATCATTGTCCAATGCATTTTTATAGTAAAAACCATTTCTAATGCATTTTTATAGTAAAAATTATTTCCAATGCATTTTTATAGTAATAATCATTCCTAACCGATAGGCATGACATAACACCAGACGGGTTGATATGCCGTTAAAATCAATCAACTAGCTAATTGAAACCATAGAACTGTCTGAAAACTATCCGTATTAGACAATCATCATCACCAGATAATGCCCATAGTACGGATTCCCGTGACACACTCTTGTTATTGCTTATTTTGGCACTGACTTCTGTCTGACCAAATTTGCTATTTGAATAGGATTCCAAATTCTTTGGGTTGCGTCAGATTTTTTTTAGAAAATGAAATTTAAAAATATATCTGAATTGTCCCAAATTATTTAATTTGAATTTTTTAAGACGGATTATTTATTGGCAAGAAATTGTTATTTTTTTTATTGTCAAAAAAAAGAAAGAAAAAAAAGAAAACAAAAAAAAGAAAAAGAAAAAAAGAAAAAAGAAAGAAAAGAAAGAAAGAAAGAAAAAGAAAGAAAGAAAGAAAAAGAAAAAGAAAAGAAAAAAAGAAAAGAAAGAAAGAAAGAAAGAAAGAAAGAAAAAGAACAAAACAAAACAAAAAAAAAGAAAGAAAAAAAGAAAGAAGAAAAGAAAGAAAGAAGAAAGAAAAGAAAAAATAACAAAAGAAAAGAAAAAACTAAAAAAAAAAAGAGAAAGAAAGAAAAGAAAAAACAAAAAAAAAAACAAAAGAAAAAAATGAATGAAAAAAAAAAAATGAAAAAAGAAAAAAAGAAAGAAAAAAAAAAAAAACAAAAACAAACGAAAAGAAAAAAAAAGCCATGTTTTTTAAGTAAATATCGTAGACAAAAAATGCACTGAAAATCTTTTTTTAATTTGGACTTTAGTTACGATGGTGAGGCAAAAAGTAATGCCATTTTTATTTAGGACAGGTATGATTACCAACACAGAACATGTATTATACATCAAAATGAAGCTGGTCCTCTGTGGATCACATACCTACTTCTCCACATAGGTGAGTAAAAAAGTAATGTCATTTTGTTTAGGGCAGGTATAATTACCAAACAAGGAACATGTATCATACATCAAAATGAAGCTGGTCCTCTGTGGATCACATCCCTACTTCTCCACATAGGTGAGTAAAAAGTAATGCCATTTTGTTTAGGACAGGTATAATTACCACACAGGAACATGTATCATACATCAAAATGAAGCTGGTCCCTGTGGATCACATACCTACTTCTCCACATAGGTGTATCAAAAAGTAATGCATTTTGTTTAGGACAGGTATAATTACCAAGACAGGAACATGTATCATACATCAAAATGAAGCTGGTCCTCTGTGGATCACATCCTTACTTCTCCACATAGGTGTATAAAAAGTAATCCATTTGTTTAGGACAGGTATAATTACCAGCATAGGAACATGTATCATACATCAAAATGAAGCTGGTCCTCTGTGGATCACATCCCTACTTCTCCACATAGGTGATAAAAAAGTAATGCCATTTAGTTTAGGACAGGTATAATTACCAACACAGGAACATGTATCATACATCAAAATGAAGCTGGTCCTCTGTGGATCACTACCTACTTCTCCACATAGATGAATAAAAAGTAATGCCATTTTGTTTAGGACAGGTATAATTACCAACACAGGAACATGTATCATACATCAAAATGAAGCTGGTCTTCTGTGGATCAACCCTACTTCTCCACATAGGTGAGTAAAAAAGATACTGAAATTGTTAGATTTTCTGATAATTTTTTGCCAAATTTTGCAAACCCGAGGATTTTGTCTACGATCTTTGATACCATTTCCTCAAAATTGGACAAGTTTAAGATCTAATTTTTGATATCAGAATTTAATCCACAAATACACAACTTTTGATGTTTCATGTTATCTGTTATTTAAAAACAGTCAAAAATCGACCTGCCTAGTGTGCATGTATGTGTGTATAGAACTTACCAACAGAGGTGAGGATGTGTGAGAGTCCATCGCCTGGTTTATCTTGCCGGTGGCCCAGGTCAGCTCCCGGTCAACGGTTTCCCCCAGTTGTCTAACTTCATGTACGATAGAATCCAGGAAGCCCGACTGACAGAAAAGAAAAAGAAAAACAATGAAATACAACTCGTATTATTTCCCAGCATCATATTTTGAAAGAAAAAAAAAAAAAAAAAAAAAAAAGAAAGGAAAAGAAAAAAAAGAAAAAAAGAAAAAGGGCAATGAATGAAAACAAAGCTTGCAGAGCACCAAAGGCTGGAGAGCAGCACTCTGATCCTGGACGTAGCTGTTTGCGTTTCACATAGCGCTAATACCCTTGGAAAAGGTATGCATCTAACTGCTATCCCTCCAGCTATGGGTAAATAGTAGGGTATAAGACTGAGCTCTCTAGCCGGTCTAGGAGCAGGAAAACTTTGAATCCAAACTTTTTAAACTCAGCCTAAGAAATTGAACTTGTGTCACATCCTGCTCGAGCGGAGGCGTCGGTAAATACATAGATTGGACTACTACTCTGGGAGTAAAGTTAATGAAGGGGTACTCCACGCTCAGAGCGATAATAACCGTGGGAAAGGTATGAATCCAACTATTGTCCCTCAAGCTATGGGTTAATAATAGGAAGGACTGGGATTTTAAAACTTGCTTTGCCCAACCAAGATTAAAGGGCCCAAGCCCACCCACCAGTTTAGGAGAAGGAAAACTCCAAATTCAAACCTGTTAAACTTCGCTGAAGAAATTGACCTTGTGTCATATCCTGCTCATACAGAAGGGTTGGATAAATAGATAGATGTAACCCTAACACTCATATTTTGAAAGAGAACAAATTAGAAAAAATGACAATAAAGGGGAAAAAAGCTTACAGAGCACCAAAGGCTGGAGAGCAGCACTCTGATTTTACAAATTGTGTCATACCATTTCTGAACAACATCCTTGGTTATTTCCTATAAGCCTAACATAAACAAAGGGGAACCACTCTGTGACTGATAAATCATTTGTTTATTATTGATCTACTGGGAAAAAAGAAAATGGGTTAGAGTTAGGGTTAGGGTTAGGCTTTTAGGTTAGTTTAATGGAAAATGAATAAATAATCTATCAGTCAAGAGTGGTTCCCCTTTATAGACTTATAGGAAATAACCCTGGGTATAGTGTTACAGTTTATGAGCGTTCATAAATTGTGAGTAGAAATTTGAATTAAGTTCTGATAATTTAAAATCAAGGAGTCCATGGAAAATCACACGGGGGGCAGTTAATAACCTTTTGACCCCTCAGAGGCTGGCGAATGGGCGCCATGAGAATAGTTTTAGTTTTAGTAAGCAAATTCAACGCAGGTATAGCGTTTGTTTGTTTTGTTTTGTTTTACGGCATATCAACCTCGGTGGGTCATTTAATGCCGACAAAGTTGTGAAATAAATTAATTCTTAATGCATAATACAATTTTGTTTATCAACTCATGACCCTAACATGTACTACCACTCCGGGTCAGAGTGGACCAGGGAGCAAT
>CM042175.1:34451549-34464049 GCA_023376005.1 Doryteuthis pealeii
TTTAATTTGAATTTTTAAGACGGATTATTTATTGGCAAGAAATTGTTATTTTTTATTGTCAAAAAAAGAAAGAAAAAAAAAGAAAACAAAAAAAGAAAGAAAAAAAGAAAAAAAAAAGAAAAGAAAGAAAAAGAAAGAAAGAAAGAAAAAAGAAAAGAAAAAAGAAAAAAAAAGAAAAAAGAAAGAAAGAAAAAGAAAGAAAAAAAGAACAAAACAAACAAAACAAAAAAAAGAAAGAAAAAAGAAGAAACGAAAGAAAGAAAAAAGAAAGAAAGAAAAAGAAAAAAATAACAAAAGAAAAGAAAAAACTAAAAAAAAGAGAGAAAGAAAAAAAAACAAAAACAAAAAAAAAACGAAAGAAAAAAAGAATGAAAGAAAAAAAAATGAAAAAAGAAAAAAAAGAAAAAAGAAAGAAAAATAAAAAGAACAAAAACAAACGAAAAGAAAAAAAAAGCCATGTTTTTTAAGTAAATATCGTAGACAAAAATGCACTGAAAAATCTTTTTTTAATTTGGACTTTAGTTACGAGGGTGAGGCAAAAAGTAATGCCATTTTATTTAGGACAGGTATGATTACCAACACAGGAACATGTATTATACATCAAAATGAAGCTGGTCCTCTGTGGATCACATCCTACTTCTCCACATAGGTGAGTAAAAAAGTAATGTCATTTTGTTTAGGCAGGTATAATTACCAACATAGGAACATGTATCATACATCAAAATGAAGCTGGTCCTCTGTGGATCACATCCCTACTTCTCCACATAGGTGAGTTAAAAAGTAATGCCATTTTGTTTAGGACAGGTATAATTACCGACACAGGAACATGTATCATACATCAAAATGAAGCTGGTCCTCTGTGGATCACATACCTACTTCTCCACATAGGTGTATCAAAAAGTAATGTCATTTTGTTTAGGACAGGTATAATTACCAACACAGGAACATGTATCATACATCAAAATGAAGCTGGTCCTCTGTGGATCACATCCTTACTTCTCCACATAGGTGTATAAAAAAGTAATACCATTTGTTTAGGACAGGTATAATTACCAAGCATAGGAACATGTATCATACATCAAAATGAAGCTGGTCCTCTGTGGATCACATCCCTACTTCTCCACATAGTGATAAAAAAGTAATGCCATTTGTTTAGGACAGGTATAATTACCAACACAGGAACATGTATCATACATCAAAATGAAGCTGGTCCTCTGTGGATCACATCTCTACTTCTCCACATAGATGAATCAAAAAGTAATGCCATTTTGTTTAGGACAGGTATAATTACCAACACAGGAACATGTATCATACATCAAAATGAAGCTGGTCTTCTGTGGATCACATCCCTCTCCACATAGGTGAGTAAAAAAGATACTGAAATTGTTAGATTTTCTGATAATTTTTTGGCCAAATTTTGCAAACCCGAGGATTTTTGTCTACGATCTTTGATACCATTTCCTCAAAAATTGGTACAAGTTTAAGATCTAATTTTTGATATCAGAATTTAATCCACAAATACACAACTTTCGATGTTTCATGTTATCTGTTATTTAAAAAACAGTCAAAAATCGACCTGCCCTAGTTTGCATGTATGTGTGTAAAGAACTTACCAACAGAGGTGAGGATGTGTGAGAGTCCATCGCCTGGTTTATCTTGCCGGTGGCCCAGGTCAGCTCCCGGTCAACGGTTTTCCCCAGTTGTCTAACTTCATGTACGATAGAATCCAGGAAGCCCGACTGACAGAAAAGAAAAAGAAAAACAATGAAATACAACTCGTATTATTTCCCAACACTCATATTTTGAAAGAAAAAAAAAAAAAAAAAAAAAAAAAAGAAAAGAAAAAAAGAAAAAAAAAAAAAGGGCAATGAATGAAAACAAAGCTTGCAGAGCACCAAAGGCTGGAGAGCAGCACTCTGATCCTGGACGTAGCTGTTTGCGTTTCACATAGCGCTAATACCCTTGGAAAAGGTATGCATCTAACTGCTATCCCTCCAGCTATGGGTAAATAGTAGGGTAATAGACTGAGCTCTCTAGCCGGTCTAGGAGCAGGAAAACTTTGAATCCAAACTTTTTAAACTCAGCCTAAGAAATTGAACTTGTGTCACATCCTGCTCGAGCGGAGGCGTCGGTAAATACATAGATTGGACTACTACTCTGGGAGTAAAGTTAATGAAGGGGTACTCCATGCTCAGAGCGATAATAACCGTGGGAAAGGTATGAATCCAACTATTGTCCCTCAAGCTATGGGTTAATAATAGGAAGGACTGGGATTTTAAAACTTGCTTTGCCCAACCAAGATTAAAGGGCCCAAGCCCACCCACCAGTTTAGGAGAAGGAAAACTCCAAATTCAAACCTGTTAAACTTCGCTGAAGAAATTGACCTTGTGTCATATCCTGCTCATAAGAAGGGTTGGATAAATAGATAGATGTAACCCTAACACTCATATTTTGAAAGAGAACAAATTAGAAAAAATGACAATAAAGGGGAAAAAAGCTTACAGAGCACCAAAGGCTGGAGAGCAGCACTCTGATTTTACAAATTGTGTGATACCATTTCTGAACAACATCCTTGGTTATTTCCTATAAGCCTAACATAAACAAAGGGGAACCACTCTTGACTGATAAATCATTTGTTTATTCATTGATCTACTGGGAAAAAAAGAAAATGGGGTTAGAGTTAGGGTTTAGGGTTAGGCTTTTAGGTTAGTTTAATGGGAAAATGAATAAATAATCTATCAGTCAAGAGTGGTTCCCCTTTATAGACTTATAGGAAATAACCCTGGGTATAGTGTTACAGTTTATGAGCGTTCATAAATTGTGAGTAGAAATTTGAATTAAGTTCTGATAATTTAAAATCAAGGAGTCCATGGAAAATCACACGGGGGGCAGTTAATAACCTTTTGACCCCTCAGAGGCTGGCGAATGGGCGCCATGAGAATAGTTTTAGTTTTAGTAAGCAAATTCAACGCAGGTATAGCGTTTGTTTGTTTTGTTTTGTTTTACGGCATATCAACCTCGGTGGGTCATTTAATGCCGACAAAGTTGTGAAATAAATTAATTCTTAATGCATAATACAATTTTGTTTATCAACTCATGACCCTAACATGTACTACCACTCCGGGTCAGAGTGGACCAGGGAGCAATGGTGATGAAGGGGTGCTCCACATTCCCCAAACCTCCAAACTGGAACCTCACCATCAGATAGAGTTTAACGTCATTCCCAGGACATGTAGACCCTCAGACACCGCCTTCTAGCACCCATATGATAAAAAGGGGTTGGGGCTTGCCATAAGGGCAATAGGGTTGGGAAAATCATATAGGTGCTAGGGCTTGACATGACCAGCCGATTGATTGGAGGGGGCCTCTCCGACTGACTGTCTAGCCCAAGATAGGGCCAAAGTGGAGTATTGCAAGTCATGAACTGCTCATCCACCTGGGTTCTATCCACCCCAGGTATAGAGTGTCTGATCATGAGGACATAACTCATGTAGATTGACTTGGGCAGGAATAGGTTTATGTGAAATGCAAACAGCCTCGTTCAGGATTTGAACTCGGGTGGCCGAGTCTATTTCCTATTTCCTGTTCCTTTAAAAGTATACAAACCTTTAAGATGTCCATTCTCCCTTGTAGAATGGGCGTGTTATTTAGGTGGCTCATGGACATGACGATCACTGAAGCCCATGCTCGAGCTCTTTTGCCTCTGTTCTTTGAAGAATGGCAAAATGGTTATGACCATCTTAATGTTTATCATCAAGTAAGCCCTTTCCGTTTTTGTACCCCTTTCATACACTGCTTGTTCATACAACGTTATGTGCATACTTAATCTGTTTCATATCAGATATAGGGTTGGTCGATTTTTCACTTTTTTCAAATATCAAATTGTCCATCTATGCGAAAGTTGTGTGTTAGTATACTGAATACTGATACAAAAAATTAGATCTTTTACTTGTACCATTGTTTGAGGAAATAGCATCAAAGATCGTCTACTAAAATACACTAAGAATCCTCGTTTTCGCAAAATTCAGCCTTTAGAAAACGAAGATTTTTAGTGCATTTTATTAGACGATCTTTGATGCTATTTCCTCAAACAATGGTAAAAGTAAAATATCTCATTTTTGGTATCAGTATTCAATATACTAACTCACAACTTTCACATAGATGGACAATTTGATATTTTTAAAAAAGTGAAAAATCGACCTACCCTATTACATACGTAACTAACACGTAATATTCCTCCTGAATTGTTATATACACTCATCACAAAATACCTATTGTTTTCTTTTGGCTTTCTGAATTTAACTTTTGCCATAGGTACCGCGTGGAGTGACAGATGACAATCCTGAAAATCCATCCCTTTTTTGTCTGTTCTTTGAACAGTAAAGATGTTGTCTCTTGCTCCTGAGATGACCATTTGAATCTGAATCATTATCAAGTATGCCTTTTCTCTGCCCGTGTACCCCTTTCACATACTTGCTTGTTCATAGAATGTTATGTGCGTACTCTATCTGTTAGGCCACATTTTTGTACACTTTCTAATACTACACGTATATATATATATATATATATATATATATATATATATATAAAGATGAATTTAATGAGTCAGATAAACCTACTAAAAGTTTCGCTTAATGCTCTTCAGGGCATTCAGTCGGATCTTAGCCCTGAAGAGCATTAAGCGAAACTTTTAGTAGGTTTATCTGACTCGTTAGATTTATCTTTATTATTTGCTCTACTTAGGTATTGAGCACTTTTTACTTATTAGCTTTAGTTTCCTGGCGGTTTTGTATGAATATATATATATATATATATATATATATATATATATATATATATATTATAAATTGTTTTTTCTTTTGGCCAAATATTGTACCAATAGATTATTTTTGGTTGGTACAATTATCTTGGTCTTTTCTTTTTTCCAAAAAAATTTTTTCTCCCCGGGTAATGTTTCGTAGTATATTTTTACAATCAAACTATTTGCTGTTTTTTTCTCTCCGCGAGGATTTACCAACAAGTTTGGTATATATATATATAAAGGTTTTACATATCTATTTATTTGGTGACAAAGGAACAGTCACAGTGACAGTATCTATTTTCCCCCACCACCAACAACAACCTCACACACGCCGCATGCTGACATCCGCTCATACCAAAACAAAATACACACACCCACGCACACATATGCACGTGAATACAAACGCTCACACGTCCGCATTGATCAAACGTTACACATTCATAGAACAATGTAATTGTGTGTGAAAACAGTCATACCGTATACATAACCTTTACACTGTCCATAAACACAAATACATATTCAAAACATCACCACATACGTACGCATAAAATTTCATCCAATCATACACATCCTATGTCTATTGAATTTTCTGTAATTTTTATGCAATATTTCGATTTTCCTTGCATTTGAAACAAGTTCACCTGATGATTGTTGACGCATGAAACCAAAATGGTCGTGACTGTTCCTTTGTCAACAAATAAATAGATATGTAAAACCTTTATATATTTATTTATTATATTATATAACAGCTCTGTTTTATATTGAGCACTCTACCAATAATACTGCGTTTGACACACCGTTCCAGTAAAAGCTGAAACTGTGACAATCCCACACACACACACACTATATATATATATATATATATATATATATATATATAATTCTAAATGTTTCGGCATGTGTAAATAAGTTTATCTTGGCTTTTCTTAGATTAAATGGCACATATGGTCTTCCATAGAAATGGAAGAGACCCGTTAATCATACAGAAATTAGAGTTAGAATTATCCCTAAATTTCAATGTGTCACCCATGTGAATGTGTTCCGGTTCATTGCTTCTTAACTTAAATGATCTGACAGTGATAGGTGCATTAAGCGTGGAATTTGACTGTTAGGATACTCATGCGTTTTTTGGCGCTCTTAAAATTCCTTGACCGTAGGAGTGGTGTTCAATAAATTCTTATACTAGACATACCCAATTTGACGTCTGCTTTTCATATTAAAATTAATCAAATCAAGTAAAATTTTTGTCTAAGTCGGAAAATAGTAACATAATGAGCATTAGTAAAAAAAGCTAAGAAATATTACTAATGTAATTTATTTTTGCGCGACATGATGATGAATTTATTTTTAATATATTTTAAACTATTTTTTTTTTGTCAATTAAGGCCAGTTTAGCTCAGTCGGTAGAGTGTTCGGCTGAGAACCTCAAGGTTCCTGGTTCGATACCGGCACTCGCCAACTCAGCGTATGAGTAGCACAGCGATCTGTGCGGTAAAGTGGCGCTTCGTCTAAGACGCTAAAAATAATCTCCTTGGCCTAGCGCTAGTGAAAAGGGGATAGACTTCCTCGCTGTATGGCTGATACCGACTCAAGGCCTCTCCGACGACCTTATATCCTAAACATGGCTGCCAAAGTTGCCGTAAAATCCGTGTTTACAAAAAAAATTAACCCTCCTGATTGAAAAAAAATGACAAAAAATCAGGGAATTATCCGATTTTAATGAAATTTTCTGTGTTGATTTATCAACGAATTGATTTTATAATTTATTAGTTATTTTATTTTGGCAATACTATAAAGAAACTAGACACGAAACGACAGTACTCCAAGTTTGCTAATATGGAGTTAACTACAAGTGTGGCAGACAGGTTAAGAGTTAAAGAAATAACCAAACAACTAGAAATAGGAATAAAAGACGTGTATTACATAAAACAATAGGATTGCAAACTTTAGTTTGTCTGCACAATGTTTATAATTTGTAATAACTTATCTGAGTCCTGAGATAGGGTATTATTGGAGCCCTTGCTACGGCCTTCTGATAGTTCGGATATGATAGACGTTCTGTTTGATGTCCGACTCCGATTCTGGTTGTTGAGGAAGCGGAGCGACCCTTATTTAGGTCTGTTCCCTTTGAAAGCTGGATCAGAAGAGGGTGAGTTTGCTTAATTCGGCTTTGCCGCCAAAGTATGCTGGCTCGTGATTGGTTGGTTCGAAACAGAGGCTCGCAGACAAGGACGATAACCCCCATACCCCAGAATTCTCAATAATACCTATCTTATACCATAAAGAAATAGGATCATTAATCGATAAATAGATGCTTAATTTATATCTTTATGAATTCTTGTGGCGAGAGAACAAAGAAAGTAGCACTTTCAATAAAATTCCTAATGATATAGTTGATTCACTATTATGGAAAATATGGGTTGCCCCCCCCCCTGACACTGAACCCGGAAGGAAGTAGAACCCGGAAGGTTGATACAACAACAACAAGGGACAGCTTAACAGTCTAACTGAACTGGACCAACACAGCAGCCCCCCCCCCCAAGAATGAATAACGAGCCCCCCCCCCAACTACAACGACCCTGCAAAGAAACTCCTTACCCCAAAAGGTAAGTGCTTATAGTTTAGAAAAAACAACAAAATTAAGTCAAAGATTGACTGACATATAGCCGATACTAAAGCGTTTCGGTTTTAATAAAAACCATCAACAGGGCTTAATATAATAATATTGATTCATACGAAAGGAATGATATAAAGATAAGCAAAAAATTTGTGAGCCTTAATTTGCGATGTCAGATGGCTCAACTCCGCAATCGAAATCCTTTCGTATGAATCAATATTATAATATTAAGCCCTGTTGATGGTTTTTATTAAAACCGAAACGCTTTAGCGTCGGCTATATGTAAGTCAATCCTTGACTTAATTTTGTTGTTTTTTCTAAACTATAAATTTTCTTTACACTGTCGGATTTCATATCCATTTTTTCTTTTCATAAGTGTTTATGAAAGTAAATAAACAAACGATGTGTTTATTTTTGATAGGGCTTTTTTGCCGACAATTTTTGGAGGATATGTGCTTAATTGAAGTCATAGCTAATTTTGAAAATTATTAGTTAATAATTAATGAATTTAGGCATATATGTTCAAATGTAAGGCTAAACAAATCGAGAAAATGTCAATCCCTGTATGTACAGGTCGAAATGTACATTCAGGGATTGACATTTTCTCGATTTGTTTAGCCTTACATTTGAACATATTTTCCCGCCTAAATCCATTAATTATCAACTAATCAATTTTCAAAATTAAGTATGACTTCAATTAAGCACATATCCTCCAAAAATAAGTGTTTATGTAATTTGTGTCACAATCTTATGGGCCATCCTCTAGGGCTTCAGGCAAGAGCGCTTGTCCGGTGGAAAAGGATTCTTTATCAGAGGATTACCAAGGACCCAATTCCACTGGACAAGCGCTCTTGTTTGAAGCCCTAGAAGATGGCCCATAAGATTGTAACAGGTTATGCGCCTAGGAAAGCGAGGATCTTTTTAGAGAGCGAGCAAATGAACTTTGAATTTTGGGATGCGAAGTTCCTTGGCTATTTAAGGACCCTTCAACTACACAATATAATATACCCACCATCTGGTCAAAGCGAGGACCCATATTTTGTTGACAAAGAATGCGACAATATATGCTGAATTGATCCGTGGTCTACAGGATGGCCCATAAGATTGTAACAGGTTATGAGCCCAGGAACGCTAGGATTTTCTTCGATGGCGAATAAATGAACTTTGAACTTTGGGAGGCGAAGTTCCATGGCTATTTAAGGACCCTTCAACTACACAATATACTATACGCAATATACGTTAAAGCAAGGACCCATATTTTGTTGAACAAAATACGACAATATATGCTGAATTAATCCAATGTTTAGACGATCAAAGTCTTTCATTTATAATGCTTAAAGGCCAGATGATGGCCCATAAAATCTTAACCCAAGCCTCATCTCAAAAATTGTCTATATAACAATAAAGTTGGGGACTACAGTCCGAAAAATCCAAATGATACAAATTATCAAGCCTCATCTAAAAGCATATGTATATGATAATAAAGATGAGGACAACAGTCCACAAAATACAAATAATATAAATTATCAAGCCTCATCTCAAAAATTGTCTATATAACAATAAAGATGAGGACAACAGTCCACAAAATCCTTTATCAGAGGATTACCAAGGATCCAATTCCACTGGACAAGCGCTCTTGCTTGAAGGCCTAAAGGATGGTCCATAAGATTGTAACAAATTGTTACTTTCTACATACTATATACCCCCTCCAAAAAAACAAAAAAAAAAAAGAAAAAAAAAGAAAACGAAAGTGAAACGGTCGAGAAAGTTCAAGAGCGCCATTTAAAAAAAATATCATTTGACTCAATGGATGTGTGCAATTCTACGAAAAAAAATTTGATGTTGCAGTGCACAAGCCGTGAACGAAGCAAATACAAAATAAAACAAAAACAGCATAAACGGAATAACGAGACTCACTTTTGGTTTTTGTGAGGGTGAATACTTGAAGCCGAACATGGGTGGGGTCTGGAGATTTGTCACGTCAGGGTATAACTGCTGGAAGTAAAACACAAACACACATGACACGCACTCACTAAAACAACAATGCCCTTCAAACAACCACTCACCTGGCAGAAAAAAAAAATCATTTCACTCGTAATATTTGTTTTATTGGACAAAGTCTCCAATAGGCACCCCAATCATCAAGTTAATGAAAGGTTTATATTTTAACTCATCACCGGTAACTTCGACTTTCAAATATTTGAAAATAAACAAACAGATGATTTTTAAAAAACTTACTAGCAAATATATGCACCCTCCGGGTGCAAGTATTTAAGTTTTAATATAATAAAATATCATGTTAAATTAGAAAGGCTATTGAAACTGAATAAGAATGCAGATAAAAAGATTTGGAACAGAGGGGTATGATTGAAAAATAGAACAACTTTGAAATTAACTCTTCCATCATTTTCCATTACTCCCTTCTTTCTTTGGTAAATTTTCTTAATTTAACTATTTAGTTTAAATAGGAAGTAAAGAATAATATTAGTTATTTCTTCTTGTTAATGGATTTCTTTTAAGATTTATCCTCAAGATTTTTGCTCATATTCAATAAGATAACACCAAACAATTAGAAATTAATAATACTAAGCATATATTTATTAAAATCAAATTTTTAGGATCAATATGCAAATTAGCCTCTCCATTCACACTGTGAACCGCTATTTTGTTGTATATATAAATACAATTGCATGTTGTTAGTATGTAGATATGGTCAATAGTCTTAATGATGTCAAAGAATTTTGTTAATAATTGAGATTTAAATAAAAATAAAATCATGGAGAATGTGATGTAAATAATTAAGGGAATTGTGACTTGAATTGTAATATAGTTTCGGTTACAGACAGACAAACCCATAATCTCCATTATAATAAGATATTGTATCTGCCAAAAACAAATTTTACAAATTTTCTGATACTATTTCTGAAAAGCATCCTTTTATTTAAATAAACATAAAAAAATATAATGCAAATAAAAACTATTTTTATTTAAATAAACATAAATGGGTAAAGAAGAACAATTTCCTCGTAAATTCCTACCATAAAATAAACTGAACCCTCATTTTACCTCCCTCCTATTTTATTATATGAAATATTAAAACAATAAACCGACAAAAAACAATTTCTACTTTTTTTTTTATAAAGATAATTGTCTGAATCATTATATCAGATGATTTTTATAAGTTTCTAAACGTGAGTTTTTAAGTAAAATAACCATGAATACAGAATTCTGCTAAAAATATCGAACCAAGTATCCAATAGGCACCCCAAATCATCAACTTAATGAAAGGTTCATATTTTAACTCATCACCGGTAACTTCCGCTTTCAAATATTTGAAAATAAACAAACATGATTTTTGGAACTTATATTGCATGTGAGGTGGAAGTGCGTGGTGCAATGGTTAAAGTCATGGGAAATGGACTCGTCGCCCCGAGTTCAAATCCTGGACGTGGTAATTGCATTTTCACTTAGCGCTAATACCCTTGGGAAAGGTATGAATCCTACTCTCCCTCCAGCTATGGGTAAATAGTAGGGCAGACTGGGCTCTTTAACCTTGGTTAGGCAACCGGTCTAGGAGAAGGAAAACTCTGAATTCAAACCTGTTAAACTCCGCTTAAGAAATTGACTTTGTGTCGCATCCTGTTCGGGGGTTGGTAAATATATATATTGCATCTGACCAAAATAAATTTTACAAATTGTGGATACCATTTCTGAACAACATCCTTGGTAATTTCCTATAAGTCTAACATAAACAAAGGGGAACCACTCTTGACTGATAAATTATTCATTTATTTATTGATCTACTTGGAAAAAAGAGGACGTGATTAGGATTAGGGTTAGGGTTAGGGTTTAGGGTTAGTTTAATAGGAAAATAAATAATTTATCAGTCAAGAGTCGTTCCCCTTTGTTTATGTTAGACTTATAGGAAATAACCACATCCTTTTATTTAAATAAGCATAAAAATATTTTGTAAATAAAAATTGTATTTAAAAAAAAAAAATCATTGCATTTCTCTTCTGATTAAGTAAAGACTATTTTAGTATAAAAATGTCGTTCGTTTTTTGGTACTATTCGCAGAGTTCCGTCCCGGTCTCCTGCCTTAAAAAACGCTAGGCGGTGTTAGCTTAAAAAAAATTGTCGATAAAAATGCCTTCAATGAAATATGAAAAAATGAACCGACAAAAAACGATTTTCACTTTTTTTCTATAAAGAAAAGTTTGTATAATTATATCAGATTTTTATGAGTTTCGATGCGAGAGAATTTTTAGTAAAAGAATAATGAATACAGAATTCTGCTAAAAGATATCAACAACGAAATTGAACCTGTGGTTAACCCCCCCCCCAACCTAATTGTAAAATACAGATGAAAATTATTTTTCAACTCTCTGAAGATGGGCATAGCCTGAAAATATTAAGGGAAAATAAAAATTTTTTTAAAATTAAATAAATATGTTTTTAAACATAAATTTGCATTATTTCGCCTTCAAAAATATATTATTACATTTAATTAATGCTTCTAACACACTATAAAAATAAAATCTTTATAATATATATATATATATATATATATATATATATATATATATATATATATAAAGTAATTGGTAATTTGCTTGAAGCCTTGTTAAGTATGTTATAAAATATTAAATTCGAAGGCAATACAATGCGTATAAAAATAAAGACAAAAAGATGTTTTTTTTATGTCTTATCGATATCGAAGCAAGAGCTTCATCATCAGAGTTTATTTTCAGAAATGACGTGCTTATGTTTTTATCTGTGGTTTTATAATTTCCCTTCTTATTTCCTTTTCCTCTCCTTTTTTTCCTCTCTTTCTTCTTCTCCTCCTTTATGAATGGAACTCTCTCTCTCACACACACACACACACACATATATATATATATATATATATATATATATATATATATATATTGGGTTTTCGAGTTTATAGTCCCCCACGACACGTGTTTCAGATTTCTTAATCCTTATCAAGCAGATACAAATTGTGGGTTGTGTTTTAGACTTATTTCAGTATATATTCATTTTTAGGCTAAAGAAAGGTAAAATAAATAATACTGGTTAAAT
>CM042175.1:34469049-34479049 GCA_023376005.1 Doryteuthis pealeii
CATTTCAAATATTCAGAGAAATAGTTTTTCAAACTCATTTTTTGATATCTTTGACCCGTAGATGGGACCCTTACAGAACGAATCCTGGAAAATACTCACTGTTTTTGGACGTCCCTGATTTGTACTTTGTTTGGCCATCTGGAAAAAAAAAAAAAAAATAAAAAATAAATTATAAATAAATAAATAATAAATAAAATAAAAACGGTGACAGAAAGAAAGAAAGAAATATGTTCATTTTCACACAGTATATTGTAGTGAAAATGTTCCCCCCCCATTTTTAAGCAGAAAAAATATCGATGTATAATTTTTTCTTTTATAAGATAATAGCCAATTAAATAATCATTGAAATGAGTAAAAAAAAAATCTCAAAAAAATTAATTATCTATTATTTTTTACATTTTATTTTTCGATTTTCGGTACTTATTTTCTCACAGAAAAGCCACCATAAATTTTTTTTTTTGTTGTTTCTATTCATAACTTCGGTCTTTTATCTCTTTATTTATACTGTAATTAGTACAGTATAAGACCAACTTGAAAAAATGTTACACCCCCAACATAAGGGGGGTCAAAATTAAGCGACCTGAAAAAAATTAGAAAGTTTTGAAATAAAATAAATAATGCATTTTAAAAATCATTCATTGTTAAATAAACACTGAAAATTTCATTAAAATCTGATAATTCCCTGATTTTTGGTAAATTATTTTCTCTAAAGTCATTTTATCAAAAACGCATTTTAGGCTCATTTTGCCAGTCCCTACGTTAATTCCTTAATTGATGTTGTATAAATTTAAAGTTGTTGCATAGTGATTCATTTATACACTTTTTTGACATCAGCATTGTTATTATTATAAACTTATCAAGTCCTATACTGAAAATTACTATTCGTTGGTAATTTTGCTGAGTATTTAACAATATTTCTATTTCAGAGTAATAATAACAAATTTAAAATGGTCCACTTTTCTGAGGTCAAAAAAAGCGTAGAACCGAATCACTACCCAACAGTTTGTAGTTTTTTCTATGTGGTTTAAGCTCGCACGTAGTCGTGTCTACATACCTAATATAGTTGGTCCTTCCTTGTTGTGGGCTGGTAAGCTTAAAAGGAAATTAGGAAAATGTGACAAGACTGAAAGGCAGCCCTATGAACAAGCGGATTCCCAGCCCCCACAAACAAAGCGCGTCAGGATATGTTTGGCCTGTGGCGAGCGGCTACGATACTCGAACTCGCTACCTCCTCGTAGCTGAGGTATTGTTAGTAGAGACCCAAATTAAAGTATATCCGAATTTGCATTAGCGCATCCGAACGAGCAGAAATAAAGATGGACTGTCGCTGACAGGGCGAGTGAGGAAGAAAGTGTTTGGACGGCAAGTGAAATCTGACGACTGCTATTTGATGTGAGAGTGGCGTGTTCAGTTGGGAAAGGAATTGCATTTCGTTTGCTGGAGAGACTTTCAAAGGATTGATATTACCTTGAATTTTTGGACCCCTTCAAAAGAAATGGGGCCACCTGTTGGCCGTGGGTGGCGACCAGTGATGCTTAAGGACGGAATCCTGGTGGATGAGCTGTCCATGATATGCAACACTCCACTTAGACGCTTACTTAGGCTAGACGGGCGATCGGAGAGGCCCCCTCCGATCAACCGGCTGGTCATGTCAAGCCTTAGCACCTATATGATTGCCCCAACCCTATTGCCCTTATGGCAAGTCCAAACCCTTTTTTATCATATGGGTTCTAGAAGGCGGTGACTGAGGGTCTACATGTCCTTGGGAATGACGTTAAACTCTATCTGATGGTGAAGTTCCAGTTTTGGAGGTTTGGGGAATGTGGACACCCCTTCATCACCATTGCTCCCTTGTCCACTCTGACTCAGAGTGGTAGTACCTGTTAGGGTTCCATCTATGGGTTAAATAGAAAAACATGAGTTCATAAACAAAATTGATTATCCATTAAGAATTGATTTATTTGAAAACTTTATCGGCATTAAATGACCCACTGAGGTTGATATGCCGTAAAACAAAACAAACCAAACCTTAACCCCACATGGAACAAACAACTAGCCATTACCCATTATTAATAAGTTATTTCATTAAATTCGGTTAAGTCCCTGATTTTTGGTTGTTTTTTTTTCTTTCGGCGGGGTGACATACGATGGTGGAATTTTGGTTTGAATCGCGTATCTTTGAGAATCTGTGTTACGCCTCAAATGATACGTCGTTCAAAGTTATTAATATATTAATACATCAACACTGAACATTTCATCAAATTCGGTTAATTCCCTGATTATTTTTTTTGGAGAGGGGGGACCTTTCGGCGGGGTGACATACGATGGTGGAATTTAGGTCCGTTAAGTTCGATTTAACCCATCTTTGTATGTTCTTTCCCGTATGACATCATATGACATCATCATATGACACCATCTTTGTATGTACTTTCCCGTATGACATCATATGACATCATCATATGACTTCATCATATGATACGGTTCTAAAAATATTCATTTCATTGAAATACAAAATACAATGCAGCAATAAATGAACAATAAACAATGGCTTCAAGTTCTCCAAAAAACACCAAAAAGATACAAAATACTTATTTCAAAATTTCCTTCACAAAAGAGATTCTGTAATTTTAAACTAAAAATGAATTGGGACAGGATTTAAAAAAGATAGTGTGGGGATTATCTTCCCTTTGCCAGGAAGAGTTATCTTCCCGTGGTGTTGCCGTTTGTTCCCACTAAGGGACCTCTGGTATTTAAGCGCCTGATTTGAACTTCTCTTCCTCTTTTAGCTAAATCTCCGGTACGAGCACATGGGTTAGACTACTGTCTACCCCTTTCTCGGTGGGGGTTTCGGCCCCCTCCTAGTAAGTGATCTCTATGTACGGACGCCCCAGTCCTTTTATGTATGTATGTTTATGTACACTATTCTATTCCATCTTCCATTGTTTATGTATCTTGTTTATTCATGTGCTGTATTATAAAATGTTTTGTCTCTCAACCTGTGTCGGAGTTGGATGTTCAATTATGACTTTGAACCTTACAAGTGGTAAAGACCCGACTGGAATGAACACGCTTTTTGATGGCCTTGTTTCACATTATAACTTTAATCCTTACAATAGTTTAGGACTACTTTGTATCCAAGATAATCATACAGGGTAGTCTGAAAGTCATGTCACCCCCCTACATATTTCTTAGAGGTAAAATAATTAGATAATACAACCCTAAATTTTTAGGTCCAATCTAACCCGGTTGGGGCAATCGTATAGGTGCTAGGGCTTGACATGACCAGTCGATTGGTCGGACGGGGCCTCTCCAACCGCCCGTCTAGCCCAAGTAAGGACCAAAGTGTAGTGTTGCAGGTCATGGATTTTTCAGCCACCTGGGTTCCATCCTTAAGCCTCACAGGTCGCCACCCACGGTGGCCCCATTTCGGGGAGTCTTACCTCTCTGCAGAAGTGCAGTCAGTGCATTCTAATGCCTCAGCCGACAGGGCGGTGTGGTTTAAGCTCGTTTGTATTAGTGTATAAATCTCAATATAGTTGGTTCGTCCTTGTTGTGGGCTGGTAAGTTGAAAGGGGATTTGGGAAAAGAAGCGAAAGGAACAGAAATAAGGATGCCTTAGGGTAAGACTTTTATTCCTCGATTCTTACTATTTCTTTGAGGGTAAATATTTCACGAGCAAGACAATAGGTGGTTCTCCTTGAAAATCTTAGAGTAAAAGGGCCCAGTAGACCTTCTTGGCGTCAAGAATTCAGGTTTTTCTGCGCATGCTCAGAGGGCTCTTCCGGTTTGAGGCCTACTGGGAGATTGTTACTTTTTGTGTCTTTTTATTCTTTTTTATATTTAATTTATTTTTTTATACTTTTGTTTTATTTATTTTTATTTGGTTTAATGATAATGTTGCTAGTGGTCGCTTTGAGTAAAGGTCTAGCACACACAGACACACACACACACCACACACACACACACACATATATATATATATATATATATATATATATATATATATATATATATGAGGGTAAGTAAACAACAAATGTATTTATTCTTATATGGCTTTAAGCCGACAATTTTTGGAGGATATGTGCTTAATTGAAGTCATACCTAAGGGATTGACATTTTCTCGATTTGTTTAGCCTTACATTTGAACATATATGCCCGCCTAAATTCATTTAATTATTAACTAATTAATTTTCAAAATTAGGTATGACTTCAATTAAGCATATATCCTCCAAATATATATATAAATATACATATGTAATGTAAAAATTGAAAAAACATGTTTCATTAACGAATGATGTTTATTTCGCCTACGCTGCAGTGTTTCGGTCTGTTTCGGTAGACCTTCATCAGGGCTTTCGTTGGTTTAAGGAAAAAATGAATTATTGATTATCGATTATTTTGTTTACATTGATAAATTATTTTTCCTTAAACCAACGAAAGCCCTGATAAAGGTCTATCGAAACAGACCGAAACACTGCAGCGTAGGCGAAATAAACATCAATCGTTAATGAAACTTTGTTTTTTCATTTTACTTACAACATTGACACACACACAACACACACACACACAACAACACACACATATATATATATATGTATGTATGCCTATGACGTCCACGTAGCTAGTGTTCAACCTAAGGACAGTCGCAACGACACAGAGTCCCTGGCAGAGGTAATGCGATGTTGCTTGAACATTTCCGAGAAGTCGGATACCCTAATAGACATCTTTAAGGATGGCTATGCCCCAGCTTCTCCGGTTCGTGAGCGTAATCATTCTACAGCCAGGGATAGTCGGAGATACTTCGCACCGAGGGACAGGGCCGTCAAAAGAGCCCGCAAAAAAATAAAAATTCTATGTGCGATATGCATAAAAAATATGGTGACAGAGCACAGATATGTTACCCACCCTGTAATTTTACTAATTCGGCGAAACTTTTAAGCCAGCAACATTCTGCGACTATGTATGCTGGTGGGTAACAAAAAGTCGCCTTCTACATATACAGAACCGTTCTACGGGCCTAAAATTGTTGGTGGATAGCGGGGCACAAATATCATACTGCCTGCTACTAATTTAGACAGGCTTAGGAGTAGTGACAAATTAACCCTGCAAGCAGTCAATAAATCTGTCATTAAGACGTACGGCCAGAAATGAATGACGTTTGGACTTGGGGCTAAAATGAGAATTTGGCTGGTGCTTTGTTATCGCAGATATAGACAAACCGATTTTAGGGTTTGATTTCATCGACTACTCAAAGCGACCACTAGCAACATTATCCTTAAAAATTGTGTTTTTCAATTTTACAACATTACATATTGTCGGATTTACTTCAAATTGATGGTGTACGAATAATTTCATCGTTGATTGTATTAAAATAAATTAAGAAAAGTGTATGAAGAATATTTGACGGTGTAGCGTTTGTTTGTATTCGCCTGGTGGAGTTGTCTGCCCCTTTTAGTTTGATGATACCCGCTAGGGCACGAGTATTTAAGCGCCGGTTTCAAAAACCTTCGCTCTTTATAGTTTTCAGCACTTACCTGGATTAGAAGGGGAGAATCAAAGTGTAGTATCTGTTCCAGATTCTATGCTTTGAGACTTACCTTCTATACCCGGCCCGGCTGGGGTCCAGTGTGCTTCGCCATTGGACGGTAAAGTAAATTAATAGCATCGATCCAGATCGTTGCAATTTTATGTGCCCACGTAAAAACGAGACCTTGTGTCCAGCCCTCATAAGTGGGATGAGCAGGCAAATACCCTTTATAGTTTTCAGCAACTACGAGCCACATGGGTAGATTCTATCTAAACCCTCTCGTGGGCTCTGCCCCCTTACATTACTGTAAGTTCTTTACAGCATGGACTATCGCTAGTCTCATGTCTGTACTCTTTTATGTTATACTTTGTATCTTTCATGAATGTGTCTATCTTTTTATGTGTAACTCTGTTTACCTTATTATGAACGTTGTATCTACTGTTCCATGTGCTGTTGTAATAAAGGTTTGTCTATTAACCTTTGTCGAGTATTTGTATTTAAAGCATGTTGAACTTTACACCATCCTTACAAACGTATTGTCGTAGAGCAGGTTTCAAACCTGAAATATATGATTAAAATCACACATCAATCCGTTCTTTTCCTTAGAATTGTATGTGTTGACATGAAATGTATGTAAATCTTTATTTCTGTATGTGTCTGTGTGTGTGAAATGTGAAACAATAGCATTTTGTATTTCTATTAATCTATTAATAATGGAGATTGAATGTATATCTGTCTGTAACAATAACTACGTCACAGCCTACGTCACAGCCTACGTCACAATATTCTTTTGTTATATAGACTCAAAATTTAAGTAAGCAATTTAAAAAATTGTTTTTGACTCTCGACATTATTTCTGTAACAAGGACTTAACTAAAAGATACTAATAAATAAATACCTAATGATTTTGAGTAAATTTTATGTGCAAAATATTCAAAATAAATATTTGATTAATAATTAATAAATGTACGCAACATTTTATTTGAGGGACTGGACTAAGTTTCCATTTCAAATTGTTTTGAATTTTAACTCCACCTCTTAGTCAATATCTTTCAAAAAAAATTTTTAAACGGCCCGAGGGTGTTTTTCTGTTGCTAGTCTTATTATAATGGAATTGTGTGTTTTCCTGTCTGTAACCGAAACTATATTCCTACTCAAGTCACAATTTTCTTAGTAATTGACATCACATTCTCCATGATTTTATTTTTATCTAAACCTCAATTATTAATAAAATTGTTTAATATTATTAATACTTGTTAACATATCTACATACTAACAACATGCAATTATATTTTATATACAATAAAATAGCGGTTTACAGTGGAACGGGAAGACTAATTTGCATATTAATATTTAAAAATCGAATTTAATAAATATGTGCTCTGTGTTATTGATTTCTAACTGTTTGGTTTTATTTAATGAATATAAGCAAAAATCTCTTCAATGAATCTTAAATGAAATCCATTAACAAGATAAAATAACTGTCATTTTATTCTTTACTTCCTCTTATAACTAAATACTTAAATCAGAAAAAATAACAATGAAAGACGAGAGTGATGAAGAGTAAGTTTCAGTGTTCCATTTTTTATTATACTCCCCTGTTTCAATTCTTTTATTATACTCCCTCTGTTTCAAATCTTTTTATCTGTATTCTTATTTAGTTTCTTTAGCCTTTCTAATTTAATACAATATTTTATTACATTAAAACTTAAATACTTGCACCCGGAGGGTGCATATATTTGCTAGTATATTTAATGTACAATGCTATTTCCATAGTGTATATGCAAATTATATTCGATTTACATAATTATAAACCTGTTGTACATTCAAATAAGTGCAATGCAATGTATCTTAATACGACCCCCCACAAGATTACATATTCATATATATATACATACTATCTATCTATCTATCTATCTATCTATCTATAGCTATGTACAAAATATCGCTGGCTCTAAAAAGGGTGATCACAGTAAATTCTTCTAAAAATCATATAAAATAAACTAACTGTCCGATTTTAATAAAACTTTCGATATATGAAGTAACAAAAGACGAACTTTTATTGTTCTTTATATTAAACGTAAAAGAAAACATTAAAAAGTTAATTTTCCACTTTTATTGACGTTTTAAATATTTTTAACAATTAAGCGGACATTTTGAAAGTCCGCGGTTTGCACATCCCTATAATATATATATATATCTATTATATATATTAAATGAATATGTGGGCTTGAGTTTTTTCGTATATATATATATATATATATATATATATATATATATATATATATAATGTATGTATGCATCTGCATATATATATATGTAAGAATATGTAAATGTTATATATTAATATATATGTATTAGGGACTGGCAAACGGAGCCTAAAATTCGTTTTTGACAAAATGACTTTAGCCCCCTACAGAAAATAATTTACCAAAAATCAGGAAATTATTGGATTTTAATGAAATGTTCAGTGTTTATTTATCAATGAATGATCTTTATAATGCATTATTTATTTTATTTCAAAACTTTCTCATTTTTTTCAGGTCACTTAATTTGACCCCCCTTATGTTGGGGCGTAAAATTGTTTTAAGTTGGTCCTTACCTGATACTAATTACAGTATAAATAAAAAGATAAAAGACTGAAGTTATGAATAGAAACCAAAAAAAAATTTTACGGTGGCTTTTCTATGAGAAAATAAGTACGAAAATGAAAAATGAAATGTAAAAAATAATAAATAATTAATTTTTTGGAGATTTCTTTTTTACTCATTCGATAATTATTCAATTGCTATTATTTTATAAAAGAAAAAAATTATACATCGATGTTTTTCTGCTTAAAAGGGGAGGGGGTACATTTTTCAATCGAGTTTTTCTTCAAAATTTATTTACTTTTGGCGCCTAAAATAAGGTTTGCATTAAGTAGATATTTATTTTTAGAATCTAAAAATAAAACATTTTAAACTTAACTCAGGATTTTCATATTTTAAATGAATTTTATATATTAATTTTTCATAGCAAAAATACTAAATTAATGTTTTGAAATAAAATAACTGATATATTATAAAATTCATTAATTGTTAAATCAATACTGAAAATTTCATTAAAATCGGATAATTACCTGATTTTTGGTAAATTTTTTTGGCAATCGCGAATGTTAAGTAAAATTGTAAACAAGCTCTTAAAACCATCGAAAAAGAGGCTGAATGGCCGGATATCGTCGAAAATGACTAAAAAAAAATAGTTTTAAATCTTTTAAAATAAACTGCAATATGTAATTATATTTTTTCTTTTTTAATGTTGGTTATTATGCTACTAACTTATCGATTTAGACAAAGTTTACCTTAAATAATAGATTCAATTATTCTTAATTCGCTTTTAAAACTCGTAGTATCCGATTTTTTTTTGCTACTCCCTAATATGTATCAATAATATGTTACATATATGTATACATGTCTTTATGTATATATATGTATATATTTGTAATAGGGCTACAAACCTTTTAGTTAATATAAAAAAAAGATCCTAAATGCAGGACAACGCCCAACTAAAGTAGTTCACAACAACAACAACAGCAGCAGCAGACAGACAGACGGACAGACGGACAGACAGACAGACGGACAGACGGACAAAACGTAATCCTTGTAAAGAATCGGAAACATTTATTTGTTTTGTGATAAAAAAAAAAAAACCACGTGACGTTTATCTTGTTAGTCCGCAATTTTAGTTCCTATCAGTACCAAGTAAATAGACCGAAATTGTATTAATAGCTGCTTACTAAGCTTTGTTCAGTTGTGGCTCAAGGCCGGAAGTATGGGGTGCCCAGTGAGACACGAACTCACTTGTAATGTGTTCAGTTGCTAACAATTACACCGCGTAGGACGCTATTAGTCACGTAGCGTAAGTTTTGGTACTGGGACAGCTGTATTCGTTTTGGTTGGATTGAATTTTGACTGTGATAGATATGGGCAGACCGTGAATAGATAGCAATGATAATAGAATAATGGATGTGATATATATATATATATCGGCTAGAAACCACGAGGTTCCTAGTTCGATACCGGTCCTCGCCAACTCAGCGTATGAGTAGCACAGTGATCTTTGGCGGTAAAGTAAGGACTGATGGTAAGGTGTGGCGCTCCACCTCAGATGCTAAAAACATCTCCTTGGTCTAGTGCTATTGAAAAGGGATAGACTCCCTCGCTGACTGGCTGATACCGACTTTAGGCGCCGCCGTCGACTTTACTTAAAATATATATATATATATATATATATATATATATAATATATATATATATATAAGATCTGCTCATATCTATCTGGCTATCTATGTATCTATTACGGATAGATTATCTCTCTCTCTCTCTCCTCTTTTCTCCTCTCTCCTCTCTTTATATATATATATAAAGTAAAAGTAAAGTCGTCGGGGCGGCCTAAAGTCGGTATCAGCCAGTCAGCGAGGGAGGTATATCCCCT
>CM042175.1:34486549-34496549 GCA_023376005.1 Doryteuthis pealeii
ATAGATGGTACCCTACAGGTACTACCACTACGAGTCAGGTTGGACTTAAACACTAAGACCTCAGTCACGCCTTCTAGCAAATATATGATCAAAATGGTTGGGGTTTGCCGTAACGTGATAGGACAACTAAGACCCTCAGTCCACCGCCCTCTAGCACATGATAAAAAGGTATGGGGTTTGACGTGACCAGCCGATTGATCGACGGGGGCCTCTCTTATTGTACGTCTGGCTTGTTTCTTATTGTATGTTCGGCCAGTAGGATTCCACCCTTAAGCACCCACGACCAACAGGTGGTGCCATTAGTGAGAAAGAGGAGAGAGACTAAAAAAACAAAACAAAAACAAAACATTTTTGAAGGTAAGAATAGATTCTGTATACAAAATCCCTAGATAGAAAGATATGAACTACCTGATACGAGTTAAATAATATCACTACTGTTCCTCTACAAGGATGGCTTCTCAAAACGTCCCTTCGGGACGAGGTCCAGTGAGCTTCGCCATGGACCGGTGAGTTGTGTTAAATTAATAGCGTCGATCTAGGGGGCTATCCCCTCAGGTAATACCTGCCCTCGACTTAAAGGGGCAGGGCTGGGTTTATTGCCCAGCGTCTGAGGGGGTATCCGACGGGATTCGACGCATTTTTGTTCTTCCCATCCATTAGCTTCGGCTTGTGGGTGGGCCCACGTTAAAACGAAGGCCTTGTGCCAGTCCATACAGGTGGGGTATGAGACAAATACCCCCCTCTACAAGGATGGCTTATGCTTAAATACTCCACGAATACTGATATGCCATTACAGAAAAGAAATCAACCAAAGCAGAAGTCAGTTCATCTCTCTCCCCCTCTCTCCCCTATCTATCTATCTATCTATCTATCTATCTATTATTTCAATTTTTTTAATCTTCTATCTATCTACTATCTATCTATCTATTCAATTTTTTTATATCTATCTATCTATCTATCTATCTATCTATCTATTTCATTTTTTTATATCTATCTATCTATTATCTATTATTATCTATCTCAAATTGTTCCTCTCTTTCTCTCTCTCTCTCTCTCTCTTCTCTCTCTCTCTCTCTCTCTCTAATATATATATATATATATATAATATATATAGTAATATGAGAGTAAACAAATAAACAATGTTGTTTTGATATGGCTTTTTTTAGCCCGACAATTTTGGGGAGAATATGTGCTTAATTGTAGTCATACCTAATTTTTGAAAAATTAATTAATTGATAATTAATGAATTAGGCGGTCATACCCGTTCAATGTAAAATGTCAGCTGACAGGTGGGGGTTCTAACCATTACACCAGCTGTTTTTCCCCAGATTTTTCGTTTGCTTTGAACTGAGTTATTTCCACTTTGGTGACTTACTACACGACAGTATAAGGGTTCGAATCATACGCAAGCAGTCTCCTGTCTATAGCTCTGCTGATAGGCTAATGGGCTGAAATGTACATACAGATGATTGACTTTTTCTCGATTTGATTAGTCTTACATGTGAACGGGTATGCCCACCTAATTCATTATTTATCAATTAATTAATTTTCAAAAATTAGGTATGACCTCAATTAAGCACATATTCTCCCAATATATATATATTATCATATATATTATATATATTATAATATATATTATATATATATATATATATATAAATTTCAAATTGTTTATATCTATCTATCTATCTATCTATCTATGTGTGGCACGCGTGTACGTCTCTATACATTCATCCATGCCTACTTGACCCCAGACTATGAAGTTATTGTGACTAAATAAAAAACTAAAAAACTATATATATATATATATATATATATATATATATATATATATAATATAAATAACAGAAAAATCCGTCAAAATGTGAGGAAAATGTATTGGGAAAACTGAATGAGGCGAAATATTAATTAAATATAATTGTTTGTGTTCGTTATTTGCTTATCCAATACTTTTCCTCACACACCACACACACACACACACACACACACACACACACAACATATTATATATATATATATATATATATATATATATGTGTGTGTGTGAAGAGATGGAAGTGAATCCGACGATATGTAGTATATTAGAAAATTGAAAAAAACACAGGTTTAGATGAGTTGAGGGTAAAGTTTTATTGACCGACGCTGCAGTGTTTCGATCTATTAATTAGATCATCTTCAGGGCATTTGTTGGTATATGGAAGGTGATAAAAATTTTTTTATCCTTGTTTATCAGTCTGTTTAAAATCTGAAGTCTGAAGAAAAGGAGCGGGAAAAGTGGACGGTTTGAAATGTGACGTCAAATATTCACACACACACACACACACACTACATATATATAATTCTGTGGGCGGGCTGGTTATGTATATTTATTCTGATTAGCTTCCGTCATTAGAGCGACTAGGAAACACAGGTTCCTGGTTCGATACCGACCCTCCTCAACACAACCTATGAGTAACATAAGGGATTTGTGCGGTAAAGGGAGGAGCTGATGGTAGGTGTGGCGCTCCACCTCAGACGCCAAAACAATCTCCTTGGTCTAGGCTATTGAAAGGGTGATAGACTCCCTCGCTGATTGGCTGATACCGATTTTAGGCGCACCCCGACGACTTTACTTTATGGTCACCAATTATTTCAGATAGCGTTGTGTAATCCACTCGTTATTATTGTAGAGATTATTTGGTTAATTTCTAACTGAAGTCGGTTGGTGGGATTTTTATTCAATTTTCAGAATTGTATGTGACCATCAAAGAATATTTTCGTCATTTTGAATGGCTGTCTGTTTAGTTAAGTACGAAAACAAAATGTTTGTTTTGTCTCCTTTTTAGGGTGACGTTGGTGCGTTATAAAAATGACACTAAGCAATTATATATATATATATATATATATATATATATATATATATATATATATATGTGTGTGTGTGTATATAATAAACTTTTCTACACACACACACACTCATCATATATATATATAATATTATATATATATATATATATATAATATATATATATATATTGGGCAGTTGTCACAGGAAAGACTGCCAGAGCAATATATATATATATATATAATATATATATATATATACATATACACACAACACACACACACACACACACACACACACATATATAAAGNGTTATAGGTTACAGACACATAGCTTTACAGGACAAAACCGAAAGCGAATCTCCATTATTAATAGATATATATATATTATTTACTCCTTTTGAGTTTTCACATCAGTGTTAGCTGATGGTCTTTCACTGGAGTCTGAGTGACAGCAAGTCTCCTCAGTTCTCCAGGACTCTTCTGAGTATTCTGGCAGATTGCAGCAGTGCAGTGTTCTGAATGGTTTCAATCCTTCCTCTGATATCCAAACTTTCCAAGCCCTTTTCTAATCCTTTTGGGACTGTTCCAAGTGCACCAACTACAATTGGTATCACTTTCACTTTCATATTCCATAACTTTTTTAGTTCTCTGGCAAGGTCCAGATATTTGTCTATTTTTTCATTTTCCTTTAACTTCACCCTGTGATCTGCTGGCACTGCAAAATCCACCAGTTGACAAGTTCTTTCTTTTTTGTTTATCAACACTAGGTCTGGCCTTCTTGCTGGGATAAGGTGATCCGTTTTAATCTCAAAGTCCCAGACAATTTTGTGCGTTTCGTTCTCAAGAACAGATTCTGGTTTATGCATATACCATTTTGTTGTGTGGTCAAAATTTAATTTTTTGCATAATTCCCAGTGGATCACCTTCCCAACCCAGTCGTGTCTAGCTTTGTATTCTCGTTGTGCTAGTTTGTCTAGCTTTGTATTATCGTTGTGCTAGTTTGTATATTATTATTATTATTATTATTATTATTATTATTATTATTATTATTATTATTATTATTATTATATAGTTAGGAAACTAGTCTAGGATAGAAAAAAAAACACTGAATTTACACCAGCTTTCTCCACTTTAAAAATTGAATGTGTCACATTCTGCCGATGGTGGGAGAGGGCTGAGTATTTATGTACCACACTCAAGTAGAAGTTTAGAATAATAACTCATACATCCTAATCAGAAGGCACAGTTATTACACTCTGAAGTACCTGTCTACACCAGGTAAAAGATCAAGTCTATAGGAATGACTCCTATATTTTTTTTACAAATAATTAGAGATCTTAAAATAATTATATTAGTAGCCATAAATTAGGATTTAGATTTTTAATTGTGATTGAAAGAGAATAGAAAGAAAATTAGTTTGGAAATATTTTCGAAACAATAGATAATTGTTTAAATGTAGATAATCTAAGTACAAAAGGATTGTTTACAAACGAGAAATAATAGTTGAAAATTCCAATGATAATATTTTTATCAATAGAAAACTGAATGGTCATTGGAATGCCACAAGTAACAGAATCAGCTGATATTTGAACATTCCGATGACAATATATACGTCATTAGAAAACTGCCGATATTCAATGGAATGCACAAAGATCAGCTGATTTTTGAGGAATAATTAGAATTATAAAAAAAGGAGTTTAGGGGGATGAAATAGCCAGACAGCATCGGAACATCGCCGAAATCACACAGAGAGTTGAGACACGTCAAACAAAGGCTTCGCTCAAAAGTCACAACAACTCAATCCGTCCCACACATTTTCTCTCTTTCCGACTTGACAGTGCATAAGCAAAACAAAATTCTTTACTTACTTTGTTTTGGTTTGAAATCACGGCCAGCCCTGTTTTGGGGCTACGTTTAGGGACCGCTATTTACGCGACTACCCTCAGTGGGTGCTCCGTGATAAGTAAAGTTTTTGGTATTGGCGCAAACATACGATGTTGGCGATTCGCCCCCCTAGCGGCAGGGGGAGATAATTAACTATGGCATTTCCAATATTGTCCTTTGTAAGCCCCATGTCCGTGTCTTACCAATTCAACGGTAATATGAACTTAGTTTGATTATTCTTCTGTAGCTAATCATAAGAAGCTTCTAAATTATCAATGTAAGTCTTTTTTAATTCATAAATACAATATAAACAATACGGACGCACCCAGCATACACTACTAACTACAGACACATATCATCTGTCACTTCGTTGAAAGAACAAAACTATATCACTTGTATTTATGTATATAAAATTGTTTATTGTATCAATTTTGTCTTCTGCTCTTGTTTTTTGCAGAGACTGCATTTCCGTAGTAATATACATTTAAATTGTGGGGATCAAAACTCGGATCTTCTTTAATCGGACAAACACCAAACAACGACGGTCCCTACAAGAGATATTAAAGAGAGAGTACAGACAGATTAGACTTACTTGTTGAGGAGATCTTACTTGCTTCTTGCTGATCCTCCTACAATCTCCTCCGGTTGAAATCTTGTTATCTAGTTGTGTTGACTTCTAACTAAAAGAGTTGAGTTCTTCTAAGGGCTTCTTCTGACTAAGGGCTGTGCTTGTTTAAATTAAATGAATTGCAAAGACATCTTTTTGTTACTTGATCAAGTAGTTTTTATCTTATTTTTATCCATGATCACCACACGTTGAAATCACGGCCAACAACTCTTATCAACGTAAGACTTTTCTCATTCATAAATACAATATAAACAATACAGACGCACTCAGTATACACTACAAACTACAGACACATATCATCTGTCACTTCGTTGAAAGAACAAAACTATACCAATTGTATTTATGTATATAAAATTGTTTATTGTATCAATTTTGTCTTCTTCTCTTGTTTTTTTTGTGGAGACTACATTTCCGTTGTCTTATACATTTAAATTGTGGGGATCAAAACTCGGATCTTCTTCAACTCCCCAACTAAACACTCCCAAACAACCACGGTCCCACAAGTCTGACATCTTCAGATGGAAGAAATATCTTGAAACCCAATAAAGAAAAGTTTAACCAAAAAGGAATACTCATTTTGACAAGACATTTTCTTTTGTGTTGAGGTTCAGAAATTTGAATTCTATATGATTAGATACTGAAGAATAATCAAACTAAGTTCATATTACCGTTGAATTGGTAAGACACGAACATGGGGCTTATAAAGGACAATATTGGAAATTCCATAGTTAATTATCTCCCCCTTGTTACATTCGTCTTCTCAAGCGCGTGATACGCCGGATTTTAATTCCTCTGAGAAACCGACAATAATTGAGAGAAAATACATATATGAATTTTGACAGAAAGAATAACATTAAAAACAAAATATATTTTACTAATTAATGATTTAATTTATTCATTCATAGATCTTTTCCTTGTTTTGTTCAATCAAAAATAATAGTTAGAAGAAGCGGGAGAATAAAAAATGTCCAACAGATGGGATAGTGAGAGATAGAGGTTTTCCTTGTAAAAATATAGTTTGTCTTTTACTTATCTGTTTCAGTCTCTTGTTTTGTGTTTTCAATTTTTCATAATCCTTTTTTTTTGTTTCTTTTTCTCCTTTCGGAATATTCTATTTTATTCCTCTTCATAATTTTGAAGATGCGAGATTCGCGTAGATGGTCCTTTACCCGGTAATTTTTCTGTCCCAACTGTTGAAACGCTGGACCGTTAAAAATCTTGGGACGCTAAATTTTTTTTTAAACGTCAAAATTCTAATAACTCCTTTTTAGGGAATTATCTCCCTTTCATCACCGAATGTAAATAAAGGGTTAATTCCTTTATTTATGTGTATTTTTTATTTATTTATTATTCTTAATTCGGCAAATACGTGACACCCTGCCGCTAGGGGGTGAATCGCCAACATCGTATGTTGGCGCCAAAACCAAAAACTTCACTTATCGAAAAGCAGTTACTGGAGGAGAGACGTAAAAATAAACGTTCTCTCACTTAGCCCAAAAAACAGAGCCTACTTATCGCAAGCAGTTACTGGAGGAGAGACGTAAAAACTAAAAGCTCTCATCACCAAGACCAAAACAGGTCCCACTTATCACGGAGCACCCACTGAGGGTAGTTGCGTAAATAGCGGTCCCTAAACTTCACTCATCACTTAGCCCAAAAACAGGGCTTACTTCTACGGACCGTTGACCTGGACGGAGACATTTTTTCACAGCACACTTTCGAAGGCACAAAAGCACACTATAGAAGGCTGAAGACCAAATAGTCTACTTGAAAAGGGCCCATTTACCGTCATTTAAAAGAACTGTTAACCTGGGCGAGAAGCTTCTAAATTAGCATCCCCATTACTTATCACAGAACCGGTTACGAGGAAGAACGAGAAACGTCCGAAGAAGCGTACTATCAACATTTCCTATCAATGAACAGAATACCCCTGTTATCACCATTTCTCCAAGAACTCTGCTTAACTCACAGATAAGTCTGGTAGCAAATACCAATAAAATTTGCAAAAAACATTTATGTAATTTTTGTCAATACATGTATTAAATTTCCATTGTGTGTTTGTCTTCTTTGTCCGACAATTTGCCTACAACTACGGAGAAATAAGAGCTCCTTCGAAACCCGTAAATACTCTTAACAACCTTGTTCCATCAAGAAAGATCATTAGGGCAGTGGGAGGTTTCACACTTATGTGTCAGGGTTGGCTGCCTGTTGAATTTGGTGTTAGAGGAAAATCAACCAAATAAGCCCTCTACATATGCGGAGTATCCAGCGCCTTTATTTCAGCAAGGCTGCATGAATTGATGTGGGAATATTGCACAAAGATTTTCCCGCCCCTTTAACTGACAAAAATGTTGATGTTATTTTAATTGATTTCTATATAAGATTATATATATATATATCTTTTCGATACACACACTTACACAGCAACTCAAAAGTTTAAAGAATATTTCTCTTGCTACCTGAAACATACATCGTTTCTCAATGGAAACCATGCCCCCCCCCCCACAACCTTGAGGTTTGTTTCGCTGTTGTTTATCGCAAAAGATTTATACACACACGCGCAACCACACACCTAAAAAATGCACAATGCTTTCTTTTCGATACACACACTTACACCGTCCCATACTCACGCCGTAAAAGAGAATATTTGACGTCATATTTCAAACCGTCCCCTTTTTTCAAACCTCAAATTTTAAACAGGCTGAATAACAAGGACTAACACTTGCTTTTCTCGTTATTCTGTGATAAAAAATTCTTATTACCTTCCATATACCAATAAATGCCCTGAAGATGATCTAATTAATAGATTGAAACACTGCAGCGTCGGCCAATAAACTCGCCATTTAACCCATTTAAACCTGTGTTTTTTCATTCTTTCTTAATATACTACATACCGTCGGATTCCCTTCATTTTCTTCACATGAAATTATATGTAGGACTGCTTTAATTAATGTTTGAAAATAACATGATAGTATTAGAAATCAGTAACAGCAAATATTATTTATTAAATAAGCCCTCTACCAGGCAAAACCCTTTACGGCTTCTGGGGTTAGAGAAGCCATCGATCTTCCTGTTACACACACAAACTTGAAACTTTGATATCTTAACTTTTAATTTTTTTCTCTCTTGAAATTTAGTTTCTTTTTTCGGACCATATAACCTTAAGGCACCCCTTTTGCGATTTCGATTCGTGGGGGCATTTTTTCCATTTACACCGTCAAAATTCGGTTGATTGTTTACAGACGATTTTTATTTTTTATTTTTTAAATTATAGAACTGGCCCCTAACAAACAACCGGATTTTTACTGTGTAGGTAGGAAGAGTGTCCCCACGAGTCGTGATCGCGGAAGGGGTGCCTTAAGGTCATATGGTCCCCCCCTTTTTTTCACCTTATTTTAGAGATTATATTTTCATCTTTATGAATTGGATTACTCCATATCCAAGTATCTTAAAAGACTAGGCAACTGTTGTATACTGGCTTCGAATTCGTGTATGTTAGTAGCGGATATCGTCACTAACCCAAAAGCGATGTATGGTAGTAGTCAGCTACTGAACTTCAATAACAACAGATACGCGTATACAAAAGATGACTCTTCTTTATTTTCTTCGGTGTGTGGTAGGTGAGGGGCGCAGAGCTTATAATGAGAATGCCGGTGGCTAGCCAAGAGCACAATGTTCACAATGAGTGCCCGAGGGATGTTTTGTTGACGGGAGTCTGAAGTTTGTGGCTGCCAATTCTCAACTGCCGAACTCTCCGTCTAACCGTCCTTTTTCAATCTTTACCCAGCATGCTCTGGTCTATTCAAATTACACCGGAACTGTACTGCGTGATCTGCAATCCTAGATTTGTCACCAGTCAATAGGAAGTCCTTTGTCATCCGGCTATTGTTGTTTTTCCGGACAGTTCGTTTGACCCGGTCAGCAGTAAGCCTCAGATCTTAATCCCTTTTCGTCTTTATTCGATCCAGAATTCTGTCTGGAACATCCTTTGTTTCCCCAATTCCCTTGTCTTTTTGATTCAACCGGAAATTCCTATTTCCGTTTGTACAATATCCAACACGACTATTAAAACGTCGCTTCTTTTTAATCTGCTAACCAACTTACAAACATTTGGTAAAAAATATCACGCAGATGTCCACTCTGACCCGGAGTGGCAGTACCTTACCTACCACCAATTTTCCCTGTGAAATTTACTCCCCCTATATTTAGTACTATGAAACTTGCATAAAAGTTTATGTTATCTTGAAAATGTTTTGTTCATTCAAAAGAAGAAACATTAAACAAACTCCTGATGATTAAAAAAAAAAATTTCATCTTATGGAAATAATGAAAATTATGAACGAAAAATATTTTACATTTTTGCTCCGTTGAATCAATTGAAATTTAACGTAGTCAAAAACAAGTTAGGAAGCGCGTGGTGTAATGGTTAAAGTCATAGGAAATGGACTCGTCAACACGAGTTCAAATCCTGGACGTGGTAATTGCATTTCACTTAGCGCTAACACGCTTGGGAAAGGTATGAATTCTACTCTCCCTCCAGCTATGGGTAAATAGTAGGGCAGACTGGGCTCTTTAACCATGGTTAGGCAATCGGTCTAGGAGAAAGAAAACTCTGAATTCAAACCTGTTAAACGCCGCTTAAGAAATTGACCTTGTGTCACA